>OX465034.1:8879321-9006821 GCA_949841015.1 Aplysina aerophoba
TTGACAAGGAAACAGCACAATCACTCAGACAAGGGGTGAGCTCCATCCTGAACACGACCAAACCCCCCAAGAGCAACCTAAGCAGGGAACTACACCAAGCAGTGAAGAGCCTACGAGAGGACAAGAACATCGTCATCCTACCAGCTGACAAAGGTAATGCAACAGTTGTCCTGGACCGGGTGGACTATGAGGCCAAAATGGAGAACCTCCTGAAGGATAGTGCCTACAAGAAAGTGACACGGAACCCGACAAGCAGAGTTGAAGCAAAAGTATCCACTGCCCTGAAGGAGTGTGAACGAAAAGGCCACATCACTGGCAAGAAACGCCTGACACTTGCACATCAATTCTCTTCCCCCCCACAAATCTACGGCCTGCCAAAGATACACAAGGAAGGCATCCCCCTCCGGCCAATCGTGGCAGCCATAGGTTCCCCGACACACCAGTTGGCAAGGGAGCTGGCCAGGATCCTTTCACCACTGGCTGGCAAGAGCCCTTCTCATGTGAGGAACTCAGCAGACCTTGTGAATCAGATCCACCAAATCTCCCTTGAAGAGACAGATGTCATGGCGAGCTTTGACGTAGTGAGCCTGTTCACCAGAGTGCCAGTAAATGAGGCACTCCTAGTCATCTCCCAACGGCTTCAGCAGGATGACACTCTCAAGGACAGAACTAGCATCCCCATCCCCGACCTCTGTGCCCTGGTTGAGCTATGCTTGAAGTCTACCTATTTCCAGTTCGGTAAGTCCTTCTATGAGCAGGTGGAAGGAGCAGCAATGGGTTCCCCACTCTCTCCTATCGTGGCCAATATCTTCCTGGAAGACCTTGAGACACGGGCTCTGGAGACCTCCGCCTGGAAACCAAAGATGTGGCGCAGATATGTTGATGATGTCCTTGTCGTCTGGCCCCATGGAGACCAACTTCTGGAAGAATTCCACCAACATCTCAACAAGCAGAATCCTTCAATCCAGTTCACTGTAGAGAGAGAGTCGGGGGGCAAGATTGCCTTTCTTGATGTGCAGCTGGAGAAGAAGGGACCAAAGATCCTCACCTCAGTCTTTCGAAAGAAAACACATACGGACCGATACCTCCACTTTGACTCAAACCACCCGGCCAGGGTCAAAAGAGGCATCATTCAGTGTCTGAGGCACAGAGCAGAGAAGGTATGCAATGTTCAAGGCCAATGGTTATCCGGAAACCGTGGTGAAGAGAAACCTCAGAGCCCGACCAACACCTACCAACTCCTCACGAACCAGCCAGCCAGCCCCCAAGCTCCTACTACTTCCATATGTACCAGGACTCAGCGAGAGGATTGAGAGAGTGTGTCGGCCACTAGGAGTGAAGACAGTCTGTAGGTCAAGGGGTACCCTCAGGAGTGCCCTAGTGCGAGTGAAGCAGCCCAGAGAAGACAGGAAGAAGAAAGGTGTCATCTATGAAGTACCATGCAAAGACTGTGAATGTGTTTACATTGGAGAGACAAGTAGAACACTTGAGAAGCGACTAAGTGAACACAAGAATGGAGTAAAGAAGCATGACACCAAGAATGGAATCGCAGTCCACTCCTGGACAAACCGACACCAGGTAAACTGGGAAGCAGCCAAGACAAGAGAAGTGGAAGGGAACTACTGGAGAAGGCGAGTACTGGAAGCCCTGCACATCCACAGAGAACAGCACACATCCAACCTTGACTGTGGCCTGGCCATTAATCCCTCCTGGCTACCTCTACTGAACACACCCTCCCCCCCCTTGACATATTATTCTTAACCCCCCCTTTTTTCGTTTTTTCCTAATTATTATTCTTACCTCATTTCCCGCCACTTTCACGCCCCTTTTGACAGCCATTGACACACCCTCCTATTATTAATTAGAGTCACGCTGTGCTAAGTTTTGTAGCTGAAGAAGATCTACGGATCGAAACTTCCTGCCCCCTTAATGAAGTGACTGCTGTGCTTATGCTCAAGAATTTCTTCTAATCATCATATATCACGCAGCAATGAACCCTTATCATATCAATATAAAGTACGTACTATGAATTTTCATGATGACAGAGATTTAATGAAATTAACCTGCATAACAAGTGTTTCGAGTCAAAAAAAAACTCGTGGTGCGCCCATTGTGTGCCCCAAACGTGAACAGCTTGCTAGTAATGCATGGTGCTCTCTTAGTGCTAGAGTGGCCCCAGAGGTAGGCATGAATGCATCAGGGGTTTTAGACAAAATCCAAGACAGTTGTGTCTAAACAGGCATACTCATTGGAAAGTTAGCAATTGCACGGGGAAGTGCGTTTAGTGTTTGGATGCTTTGCACAGGACTCAGCTACTAGCTAGCTAGTTGTTCAATTGCCTTGCTCTCACTAATACCATTTACACACAAATGGCGCTATGCAGCTAGCTCTCTCTGTACACACTGCCAAACTTAAAAAGAGTCAAGCTAGCTACCAATGTACCTTGAGTTAGCTACCGCAGTTGTATAGATGTCTGTATGTCTACATTTTTGTGCATTTTAGCTGTACAGTTAACTTTTGTGACGTGTAAAGTGCACTATCCACTCTGGACTGGAGGTACAATGTTTTTGTTCTCTCCTTTGCAGGTGAAAGTTGCCATTGTCTACGTACGCTCTCTGTCACGGTTCCGTCTACTTGCTCTGTAAAACCAAAATGGCAGACAGCCGTTGTGTTCATTTCCGCCACGCACTCCTTGGCTGTAGCTTACTTGTGCACATCAATTCCCTAAGACACTCTATGGTAGATGCTACAGGTGCCAGGGAAGTTTGGCGGTGATTCGGCTGCGGGTGCATGAGGAGTTCGAGAACAACTGTTTTGAACTCCTCTATATTGTCTGCAAGTAATATGTTACAATATTGTTTGCATGTTGTTATAGCTTATTGACCTCCTCATCATATATTACACATTAACCATTCATCACTCTAGTTTAGAGATATACTCTATGCAAGTATAATAAACTGGCTTGATCATATAATATATATAATTATATATAATTTATATGAACATGAAGCCACCCAAAAACCTAAGTCTGAAAACAATATAGGGGCAACAAAAATTATGGACTTAGTAACAAGAAGACAATCATCGTGGCACAGTGAAGACATAGATTCCAATCCACACAATTACATTTACATTACATTCTGAAGGAATAAAAAGTAATCATAACCACGTATATATATACTACTCATATACGTATGTGCTGGGACGTACGCTTGCTGAAATGACTCTCGGGTGGCTACTAAAGCTTCTTCAGTAGCAGTTCCCTTGCATTATACATAACTTTTTCAAGCAACAGAATTGCAGCTACAACAGTTTCAGCATCTCAATGTTTTAGTGCTTTAAAACTGTGCTTTACATCTAATTAGTATGCAGCAATAAGGTACGTACACTTTCTTTGATCCGTTGCCAAAAGAATGTCTTACTACTGCTATGATCTTCAGGACTAAGGCATAAGTGCAAAGAATGAAAAGTGGGAAGATTCTTCACAAGGCACGCATTATAACCATTCACTCTATTAGCATATAGTATGCCAAGATGAAGGCATGAAACCTACCGATCAGGATTGAACACCTCTGGATCTCTCCACACATTGGGATTCTGATGAATAGAGTTGATGACCAGTACAACAAGAGCTCCTTTTCTGAATTGAACACTGTCAAGCACACAGTCCTCGTTGCAGTAACGAGTGACCCTGCAGGAATCAAGCAATGGGCAGTACAAGCTCATACGTGCGTACATACACACATAGGTTACCAACCATTATTACAGCGTGACAGAGTGTACCATGCACTGCAAAATATGTAATATATGCAACTAAGTTTTATACTTGCGAATTGCTGCTGAAATGTGGATGCTGAAAGCTTGAACAAGGCTCTACTAGACCAGTGTTTGGCGCACAATTGTCGAATACACTAAGGACAATGTTACACGCTTACTTCCTCGGTAAAATAGGAACCCCAAGTTTGTGTGCAGAGTCCGGAGAAGGTATGAGAGGAACTAAAAATGTTCTTGCATGACAGAGCTGAACAGTGCTCCGTTGCTACCGCTGTTCAATCCAGCAGAGAGCCACTAAAGGTGTGAAAGGTGCTTCCTTATTCCGACGTAGCAAAGATACTGCGCAGAGACAAATGGCTAAAAACGTAGTCTATATTTTGAGTGGCGGTGTCAAAGAGCTAACTGAATGTCTTGGCTGTGCGACCGTATGAAATGGACAAACAGTACCCAAACTGAGTAAACCACATTTCTTCCGTGCGCTGCCAGTTTATATTGCCATTTGCGGCAACACGCATAATATTAAGTTCGCGCATAATGCCGCAAAATTAGTCCTTTAATACTGTTACAAAGAGTTTTCGCATTCGTCAAGTAACACAATTAGGTGACATACATGGATATTTAATGTTCCCTCCCTCACACAACTCCTACTGTAGATGTGAAACAACTGCAACCAACTTACACAGGTGCAGGTGAGTACATCCTCAGAGTCTCCTCAAACACCATATCAAGGTACTGCAGCTCACGTGTGGCATCATACATAGATTTGTCCTATGCGGGGAAAGCACAATCCAAAGAATACGACACAGTAGCACAGTGCATGCATAATTAGCTGCTATGAAACGTCTGTCACTCACACAGTTCTCTTCAAAGTACTCATGAATCTCATTAGCCAGTCTCTCCTGTGCCTCAGGGTTAGCAGCCAGCAGGTAAGTTGCAAAGGCAAGAGTTGTGCTAGTGGTCTCGTAGCCGGCCAACATGAATCCAACAGAGTCTGCTACAATCTCTCCGTCCTCAAGTCCTTTCCGTGTCTCACGGTCTGTAGCATCAATCATTAACTGGAGGAGGTCCTTACGCTGCAGACAATTATGTAAGTGTATGATACCATTTCATCATCACAATATAAAGGCTATGCAAAAACAAGAATAGTGATATCACAAACTCACTAATGCACTGTAGTCAGAATCGGTCTTTCTTGCTTCAATAATCTTGGAGGCAGACCTGGCCAGTAAATCCATTGACTTTCCAACTTCAAGGTACGTTACCAAATGCTGTGCAACGGTCTCCAGAAATGGAATCGTCACTGTTTGGTAATAAGAACACATCCTTCATATACAGATGGATTTGTGTAACAAAGATGGGATATACGTACCAGGATGGCAACTTACAGGGAAGGAACTGTAGTATTCTATAGACACTCATTGGTTCGTTCTCTTTGCGAGGTGCAAGAGCATTGAACACGGTCAATGCACATTCATACAACTTCCCCCCTTTCCCTCCCTGGACATCAACTACACGACCAAAGGCAGTTGATAGGATCACCTCCATTGTCATCTTGTTGTACAATCTGCAGGGAGACAGAGGCTTGCATGTATATATACAAGGCATATTACAAAGTCCCGATGGATATATAGTCTTGTGTCTTATGATCCAATTGCCAGGAATGAGGACAGCTACACACATTAAATCAAATGCTCAGAATGAAAATATTACTTAATTATTCATGAATGGGTGAACCATTAGTCTGACATGCTTGGCTGTCGCACCTGAATACATGCGCACAATGGTGCTAAAGCCTAACAGTACTATAATAATATTATACGTATACTGATTGGCACACCTTTTAACCAATCAGACTGATGCATTTTTAGTGAATATGATGAATGTACAGGAACAAGTATAAGCTGTGGTGCACATGTATATAAATCTGTTATGTAATCTATGTATAGTACCACTAGACCATCTCTTCCCTACTGCGTCTCCATAGTAACACAAGGTGTATTCACACACAGACAGTTGCATCACGTACTGCAGTGCATCCACAACTTCCCCATTCTCTGCAACTGCACAGATCTTTTCAGCAAGTCGGTTTGTACTCTCCTTGATAAGAGGCTCCATCTGAAGGAGAGAATTTCCTGCCTCGTAAAGTTAACTAGTGAACAGCTAAGTATATTAAGGTACATTTATGTATGCATGTATGTATGTATGTATGTATGTATGTGTGTATGTATGTATGTATGTATGTATGCCTGTATGTATGTATGTATGTATGTATGTATGTATGTATGTACGTACGTACGTATGCATGCATGTATGTATGTACGTATGTATGTATGCATGTACATACGTACGTATGTATGCATGCATGTATGTAAGTATGTACGTATGTATGTAATTAGCAGTGAGCAGGCAATCAGAGAGTTTACACATATGCGTATGTTGTCTTCCAATTCATTAATGTAGACCTGGAAAAATTACACACATGTATACACTTACGTACTTCCACACAAAAGTTGTTCACGTACCATCTTCATCTTATTAGCACTGAAGGCCGGTGTGAGGACACTCCTCCTCTTCTTCCATTCATCTCCTTTAGATGTAAACACCCCATCATATATTTTGCCATCGACACGTGTTACCATGACAATACCACGATGTTTCTGAAAGAGGAAAACACACATACACAAGTACTAGCCATGTACAGCAAGTTAACAGACAATATAGGTTAGCATGGGTGATGTACATGTTCAAATGGGTTAGGGTCATCATTATGTTCAACCATTCAATATTTACAAGTACAGCAAAATCAGTAACCGCTGTATACATATGTACATGTAGGCGGTACTGCAACACGAGGGGTAACCAGCAAGGGTCACATGCACTGTGCTATATATATATATTAAAGAGTGGTCTAGGACATAGAGCTACATACACAAGCACAGAGTGGCCCTCACCACTCTATCTGCAAACTTGTCAAAGTGCTTTACAGTGATCTCCTTCACTAGGTCCATGTCAGCAATGATGTACAGCGGTTGTGGACCAAGCAGCACCCTAGAAAGCAGCACATGCATATTAGCACAGTATGCGTCACCACTTGTCAAGTATAAGAGGAAACAGGTATGGGCATTTTAAGTATGCGGATTCACAGGGGATACCATAATGTATATGCATATATAGAATTACCCTTTTTGGCAACTTACCCAGAAACAGGACCATATGTGGAGACCAAGTGATTGCAGAAGTCACGGATGTCACCCTGTGCAGCGTGAGTGTAGGCACTGCACTTCTGAATGCATGTTACACAGGTAGAGCCAGTTTACTGTTAAGCAATGCTTTATTGTTCAAGCACAGTCAACTAGAATACATACATATTTAGGGGGAACGATTAAATTCTTGAGCCAACACGTAGCAGGACAGCAATTGACATGAAAGACGTTTCACCCACGAAGGTCTTCGTCAGTTACAAAACTGTTTTGTAACTGACAAAGACCTTTGTGGTAGCTCAAGAATCAATCGCTCCTCTTACGTATCTGCTCCATAACAATGGATAATAATAAAGGCTAAAACAATTGCAGAGGCTTAAGAGAGAAGACCATGGCATGCGACCTAGGCGATGGTGCTTCTTACCATCTTCTTCTCAAAAAGTCTGTGTAGCTGACTCAGAGCGCTCTAGCTAAGCGAAGATAGGTCTGTCGGCTATGCATGATTTAAGTTACGCACGGAAACGAGTATACTAGTCTGTAGCTACCCCGCATTCGGTAGCTACCGCTATTCACATACTACAGAACACTTCGATACCAGAATATACGCTCCGCTCACCTGTAGTAGAAGTACGCCAGACATAACAGAAATATAAGTCCCACCAACATAAGAGCACTGAACAACATCGCGACGACTGCAGTGGATAGATGAGCAGGTCGATTGCGCAATCAAACCTGTTGCTTTGTGGGCTATATATTATGTATACGCGGGAGGCGCGGTGGGGGAACGGTCTCAATTCCCCGCTTCTAAGACCCATTCCCGAATTCCGATGTAACCGCGGCAACGGGAAGTGGTCGGGCCAGTGGTCGCCCGCAAGGCGAAAATGGGAAGGTGCGAAGGGCGCTTAGTAAGGGAGTGGCTGGACTGAACGGTCTAGCCAACAACATAGCGATTAGCTCACACCTTGCTGATCCAAAGGTACCCTTCCGAGGCCATTTTGTTAGCGGAAGTGGTGGGATGGGAACGAGACTAATTGCATATTTTCGCCGCATCTTGGTCTTGCTGACTCAGCATTAATTGACTAATCAGGTTGCTCGAAATATTATATTATAAATAGTGGTAATATAATAATAAAAATAGTAAGGTGAGCACTGTTTGGGCGTATAAAATGAGTGGCGCTAATTGGCTTGAGTACATTGACCAGTACCTGCTCCCACAGAACTGCAGCCGTTGGTCTAACTCGTGCACAAAATGTGGGCTGGGAACATGGCATACACTAGGCATGCATAGCATCTGGGGGGGGGGGGGGGGGGGGGGGCAAGCCTGTTCTCCATTTGCAGCGTAACAGGCCTACCTCGAAGTTCAACCAATAGCTGTCACGCCCCTGGCCTCGCTCAGGTTCGCCCCCACGATGTCTTTGCATCTGCCTAGTATGTATACAGACACGCTCGCTGTACTTCACGTCAGTGTGGAGCGAGCTCAGGCTCGCCCCAATTATAGAATGGTACGAGGAAATAATGGGCAGTAAAGTATAAGTGTATCCAAAAAATCGAAAAGTACAAAACGTGACTATAATATCATATCAGTTGACACATTACACTACACACATAGTCAGTTCCAAGCTGCCACCAAAGGAGTGGCTGGTTTGTGATGTAATTGGGTCATGTGACACAACGTGCACCTTCAGTTTACTGCAGAATGAAGAGAAAACAATATAGTATTGGCCACCACACAAGCTCTGAGGTCATTGGTGTGGATCACAGAGGTACCTCAGACAGCACACGGCCACATCAAACACACCAGCCACACCCACAAGTGAACACATACGCACACTAAAACAGTGTCACATTTATACATGGATACACTCACACTGGATATATAAATGTACCATCAACAAATACAAATGCACTCCATTTACAATTTTACATACGTACTAACACACACATACACACCCCAAACGCTCAACAATTTTCTTACCTTACAGCTTAGATTCACTTTCATGTCTCGGCCCAAATCGTTCATTCTGCAGTTTCCTTCCACAGCAATCATTACGTCACAGACTTCCATCAAGGCCTTTTCATTACATGATCTCTTGAGGCATCTGTGTAGGATCTCATTTTGCTGTTTTGGGTCTGGATTCCTCGTGATCTCTGTCAGGTCACCATCCGAAATGATATTTCTATGTCTAAGTTCATACACAACTGTATTGGCATCCATCCACTTTATGAAGTCATCCCGAAAAAAGTTGAGTACGTCTTCAGCTGCACAGAAAGAGACAAGTCATCATATAAACAAAAACCACAGCAACCTCTCAAGTTCAGATGTAGTATACACAGACCCATCACCCCTCAACACACTGTGAGAATACTTTCATCACAGAGGGTGGAGACGACCATATGCACTCAACAGTCACCTCCAGGGACAATGTTAATATACAGCCCCCCAAACACATACACACGCAAACACAAACACACACAGTAGGATGATTATTTTGGACGATCAAGCACGCCAACAAATGACTCGTCACTTCTAATTGTCACTTCAATGCAACGTTTCGCCCATCACGGGCTTCGTCAGGCATACAGCCGAACGAAGACGAAGCCCGTGATGGGCGAAACGTTGCATTGAAGTGACAATTAGAAGTGACGAGTCATTTGTTGGCGTGCTTGATCGTCCAAAATAATCATCCTACTATCAACTCCAGCATGCCTAATAACTTTCATGCCACAAACACACACGCACAGCACTAAGGCCATCCAGCACACTGATGGAGGCTCCTTACCAGTTGAGCTAGCTCCCTCTTCCTGGGGCTGTGCACTGGTTGGGACAGGGCCAATGGGAGGACTTGGGCTGCTTGGGGTCTGTGAAACTGTGCAATACGTGAGAGGCATCATTGGACACTCTCATACAATGGAGGATGGCACAATGGCATGCATGGAGCTATATGTACCTTTCACACAATCACCATGTGAAGTGCAAAGTACAAGAAGTAACACTAGCATGTACAAATGTTACGACTGACAAGCATCACATTACATCACACACAACATCACACCACACAGCCTCACCTCTTCGAATGACATAATTTGTCTCCACCTTGTAGCCATGTAGGAGAACAAATCCCCACAATGGTTGGTCTATGGGTAGCCCCTCCCAGGCCACACCCACATTCCTCCCGTTGTGATGGAGATAAAGCTCTCCTGTGCCTGACACATGACAACCAAATGTGTTGCCTGCTGAGCGATCCAGGACCCACTGCAGTTTTCGCTCTTGTCTTTTGTGCTGTGCCTTACAGCCATCACTCCTAATGTAAACAAACCAGTACTGGTCACTGAAGTCTATGCCACCCCAATCTGGCATAAATCCACTGTCAGGGTCTTTTGTTGTCACACCAATACGAAGCGCCTGCGATTGCACAGCCAGACAACATGGCACACTAGATGTGTTATCACATCAAATTATAGCATCTCAACTACTGATACACACACACATGGTGCAGCCATGGACAAATCAAAAGGAGCAAACTGCAACTAGCTACATGGCCACAGCAAAGACAAGAAGAACACTACAAAGGACAGACACTCTGACACTGCACACCTAACTCTAGCTGAGCGTAGTGTCACGTGACCAGGCCGCTATATATACGGGGTTAGGGCCCCTCGAACGAGGTCTGAAAACGCGAGGCTGAACTGAGCTGAGCCGCTAATGTTAGCTACCTACACCAAACCACACGAGACGAGTTGCGAGTTGACGTCCTGCTGTCGTGTGTGCGCTATCCAAGCAGGGCATTCACCGCAGACTGCATGAGAGGACTCACCCTTTCTTTGCCTTCCTGCAAAATCTTCACAGAAAACGGAACTCCATTTGGGATAGGGTCGTTAGACAATGCGATCGGGGGTGGCGGAAAAAATGCATCAAGTAAGGAAGCAATACTGCCACTTGCAACTGTCCTTCGTTCAGTCAGCACCACCTTGCCCCACATTTCTGGTGGAACTGTCCAAACACTGGCACCTTGTCTTCATTGTCTCGTGCCCAGGACCTTCCACTCCGTTCTGCCATTTAATTTACCGTATGTCGCAAAATGTTCGCGACCAATAATTTTCGCGAATGTTATAATTTATAGAACTTTTATGTTCGCAAATACACGGTATAGCTATAACGTATGTACTCATCCATAGTTTACGCATCGTTATAACTACCGGCGATGTCTGAGAGTATTAAATTTTCGATTTTGGTTAAATTATAGATAAAGGTTAAATCGATACGGGTGACGTAGTGTGTTGCTACTGGGGGAATCCCCAGCTGGCCAACACTGTGTGTGTTGTGTTGGTGCTTAACTAGCCATGACACCTGTACAGGCAAGTACAAGTTGTATGGTTCTTGTGTTAGGTGATGGTTCTCTCTGTACTGCATCAGAATAGCAGTGAACGAATGAATGTGTGCGTGCGTGTGTTTGTGTGCGTGTGTTTGTGTGTGCACTGCAGTGTCCTCTTGTCATCAAGGAGAGAGCAGCAATAAAAGATCCTGTGTTTATGTTGTTTGTTTACCTGTTTACCTCATCCCCAGAACATGCTCCAAGTGGAGCCCAAGCAAGGTCAGTGGGACATGCGACACAAGCAGTTCCACCAGGGGGTGGAGATCCACATGTGGGCCATACTGCTATTCACTGAAGAGAAGACCTGCGACTTTGACTTACTGATCAGGAGCGCGGGGCAGGGGGCTGGGCAAGGAGTGCCTCACACTGGGCTATTAATCTATAGTGGTACCGTACAGTTGTGGGCTGGGATGAAGTCCGAACCGGTAGTGCATAGCTAGCTACCAGTCGTTCGGCTCACCATTTTATCAGCAACTGTCCTGCTCCACTGTGCACCCTCTGGAGTGCTGCTCCTTGCTCTCACTCCCTCCTCCCCCCCCGCATAGACGGCTTACTTATGAGCTGTGTAAGATCTCAAATAATGCTGGGATGTCCTTCATGAACGATGCATGCCATAGCCTGTATGCAAAGACATTGTTCCCTTCTCAGGCTGAAGGTGTTCGATACTTCTGTCATCTTCCTTGGAGCTGATGTGACTCACCCTCCAGCAGGGGACGACCGGAAGCCATCTATTGCTGCTGTGTGTGTGTGTGTGTGTGTGTGTGACAGATGGACAGACAGATGGACAGACAAACCACGCGTTGTTACTGTCACCCTTAGTAGCTCTTTCCTCCTCTACTAGAACTATCTCTTTCCTCGATCCCCACCTACAGGTCCTCTTTCCTCCTCCTGTATGTCTCGTATTCAGGGCTTCATTCCTCTATACCCTCAGTAACTATTCCTCCTTTACTCTCAGGGTCTCTTTCCTTGATCTGTATACATACCTTCAGGACCTCTTTCCTCGCTCCTTACTCTAGGGAAGAAGCCCTGAGCAAGCTAAGCAGGCAGAGTTACAGCCTTATAGTAAGCAGTGTTCACTTCAATGTGCTAGCTTATTAGTCAAAATGAAGAGATCTTTATTCAAAACTGCTTCTGTGACCATTAATTAATATGGTTGAAAAGAAGAATACAGTCAAAAAGGTACTTATACATCTGCATACAAATCACTCTGTCGACTGCCACTGTGCTGGAAGCCACTTTCACAGGATACCCTTCTCATCAGCAGCACAGGGGCGACTGCATCCAGAAACCATCAAGCAGTGATTTGTGACTCCTGTGAACCGCTATTATTATAGATATCAATATATATATATATTCATTATTATAATTATAACATATCATGTAATAATAATCATTGCATATGCATGCTCTTGAGTATTGATATTATAATTAATTTCAATTTTAAACTATAGGAACATTAATTAAAGCACATGTCCATGGAAACAAGCTGGAATGATGCAAAACTTGCCATGTACTGTATTCTTGATAATATTTTACAATACAATTACAAAATTTTCAATGCCTATGGCCACAACAATTTGCCATGAATCATATAGCGCCCCTAAATGTACATAATATAATATATTTATGAAAAATGCTACATGCTAAGTATAGTCTACCATTGTGAGTAGATGTAATATAAAGTGCAGTTCTAAAAGTATACAACCATGGCCACTATCTGCATGTGTTCATCCTACTGTGCATACTCATGGCCATTGTTCACGGGTGCATGATGAACTGGGACTAAGGGGAATTCCGGGGCTCAAACTTGACAAAGACGCCATCCTTGGGCTTCAGAAAGCCGGCAGTCATGACTTCCAGGGGCACCTGCAGAACAATGGTCAAAGCATACATGTACACAAACACCATCTGTAGTTCCAAGAAATTGATATAAATCGTCACTTGAAGCCGTTTAAACGATCATTTGTAGCTCTTTCTTGAGATGTAGATAGTAACAAATCTGATTGCGAACCAATTATATCCACTTCATTGAAAATACAACATGTACTACAGAACACTGAAATGCCATGCAAAATGGAAAAGAAACACAGGGCGACGCTAACATTGTATTACACAGTACGTCCATGAGTGATGCAACCCCTCACCTTTGTCTCTGGAGCCAGTACAATCTTGAACTTGCTGACAATCTCAATGAGGGCCATCTTTGCCTCCAACACTGCAAGTCTCATTCCAATGCAGTTTCTTGGGCCGTACCCAAAGGGCAAGTAAGCACAAGGATGACGCTCAGCCTTCTCTTCAGGAGTGAACCTAGACAGTAATTTGGATAGGATTATGTGTATCAATGTGCACTCTATAATTGTATATAGATAGTACGAGCTTCAGGTATAATCAGTAATAGAAGGAACTTTCTATTCTGTACAAGTTCAAAAGTTGTTATTTAGCTGTTATATAATATGTAATTGGTCAGCTGTTATTAATTAATCGAACTTCATCAACGTATGCACTATCTAGCACTTAACCCTTTACGTACGAATGACGTGATATCTCGTCAAAAAACGCAATGCGCTTAACTACGAATGACGAGATATCTCGTCATAGCAGAAAGCTTGCATTAACAGACCCTTCGATGGCTACGAGAGAGTAATGTCTCTGTGCTTTTCTTTGTAGTCCTTTGTCTATATTTTGGCTGCATAACCGTCTCTCCTGGCCACTCTCCCGGCGAGAAATCAAGCGCCAAATCTTGCGAAGGCTGCGGACGTCTTGAACCGCCAACAGATGCTTGTAGAAGAGACGGCAAGTTGGCTAGATGCCAGTTGTGGAGCTGTAACATCTTCTACGATTGTTTTACATCACTACTAACACGTATCAAAGTGTACTTTGTGGTATATACCAGCTCGGTGCATGCGGCTACGTACGTACCAATCTTTCTTTCTTCTTCGTCGAAGAGCAAATTTGAAACGGCTCCAGTCGCTTCAAAACATCCTAACCTTCTCCTTTGCCACAGCGCAAATCACTTCGACGGTCATCATCGCCATTCCAACACGAAGAAAGCGTAGCGAGTTGCTGCTGCTTGTTCGGACGATTCGGCTACGCCGCCATTTTGAATTTAGTTAGGAACTGAATACTACCGCGCGAAATTTAAGTTCGGGCATAATGGGTTAATATGAATATTATTATTGTTAAAATATTATCAATATGTTTTGTGAAAAAAGAATATTACTTTTACATATTGTTGTTAGGAAACAATGGAAGTACGAAGCATTCATGTCGTTTGTACGGAATAGGATGAATAGATTGTATTGCGCATGCGCTCTTGGGATAGTTCTGTAGTTGAATCAATCAAGTTACACAAAAGGTTCGCGACTGAATAGTAAGATGATTAGGCTGGTCCGCACAGAATATGTATACATTCTAAGGTCATATACAGTAAGTCGCACAAATGAGAAAGGTGATATAATCTAGTCACTTGCAAGTTTGCCAAGCAAAGGGCTGAACCTCAACCAACTAGTACCTATAATGTAATCAGCAATATAGCATTCTACCACGTTAGACAAGATCACATAACTGTCACACTTACCTGTCAGGGTTGAACACCTCTGGGTCTGCCCACACATCAGGGTCATGATGAATGTTGTCGATAGCCAATAAAACAAGAGAGCCCTTCTTGAACTGAATGCCATTCAGTACACAGTCTTCACTGCAGTAACGACTTGTCCTGTATGCAATTAGCAGTAAAATGGTTCACTAAAATGTCATCTCTAGTGAAGTACGAGAGTACGTCTGACAATAAATGCAAAGTCATGCGGCCAGCCATGCATAAATGTTGTACTATACGTAAATGATAGTCATTACACACAGATGCTATCAAGGTGCCATGTGCGTGACAGGTGCACTACATACATATGTGCACACTTCTGAGTACAATTGCACAATCTCCATACACATGCGTAATGTAGCTATATACAGTGGTACACATATACACACAATAGTAATAATAGTAATAATAAAAATGTGAAACTCACGCAAATACAGGAGGGTACATCCTCAGAGTCTCCTCAATCACCATATCAAGGTACTGCAGCTCATGAGAGGCTTCATACATGGACTTGTCCTGCACAGGCAAAAAATAATGCAACTAAAGGGTATAAACAAGCTCATGCTGCAATGTGGAGTGTGTTCTGTGTGCATGTAGTTATGAGCCAAAACTGTTCAAGTGTTATGTACAATACATATTGAGCCATGTCTCTGCTAGATTATCAGATACATATATATTTAGGCTATAGCCCAGGGATGAGGTCGGTAGCTAGAATATAATATGAGGCCAAAGCAGACGTCTGAGTCCATGGGCTATAGCTTATTTATACTCCGTTGGCATATGGCAAATGATCGGGAACCGGATGCGAATTTAGTTAGTGCGATGGAGAACTAGGAACGGTTGTTTTGCCAGTGTTTCCAAATGACATTAGCTGCCGTTACTGATAATGTGAAGGTACGTAGCATACTGTTACTGAAGCTACATAGGTATACGTACTTGCTCTTGGCAGAGTCACTTTGACACATTCAAGCGACAGCAGCAGAATACGTTTTCTCAAGCCGGTCTTTGAATACAACTAGACCCAGTAAACCGTACCACAATCAGTTTTGCCAAATATACTGCCTCCCTGGTCAAACACAGCACAGAACACCATTGTCAGTATAACTCACTGGGCACTCCTCAAAGTAGTCCTGAATCTCATTAGCCAGTCTCTCCTGTGCCTCAGGGTTAGCAGCCAGCAGGTAAGTTGCAAAGGTGAGAGTTGTGCTAGTGGTCTCGTAGCCGGCCAACATGAACCCAACTGAATCTGCTACAATCTCTCCCTCCTCCAGCCCTTCTTTTGTCTCACTGTCGCTGGCATCAATCAGTAACTGGAGGATATCCTTACGCTGCAGTGAGATAAAATTAAAGATGTTGTTTAACATACGTTAATGTAGAACAAGCTGCACAGAGGTACACATACGTAAAGTGTGGGTAGATACTACGTACGTATCTACGTATGTATAAGGTACAAGCACACCACTTGTATATGCACATTATTACGTACATAGTAGAATAGCTACTTATATAATTATAATAACTAGGCATGAAGGACTTGTACGTATATGGATAGCTAATTATAGCCAACAAATGCATACACCCAGCCACTTACCACAGTACTGTGCTCGGAGTCCATTTTCCTCTCAGCAATAATTTTGGAAGCAGATTTTGCTAGAAAGTCCATTGCTTTCCCAGCTTCTAAATGATCAACAACAAGTCGTACCAGAGGCTCTGTGAATGGAAAGGACACTGCAGAGCAGAGTAATGGAAGAAGACAAACCTGGTGTGAATCCTTTGCAACATGTTTGCCATACCATTAATAGATAATTAAATAGAGTCGCTTGTATGCAAATTCAAATTAATACAAGAATGAAACAGCTGGAGAACTTACGCAGAGTAAACTGTAGTATTCTAAAGATATAGGATCGTTCATTCTTTTTGGGCGGAGCAAGAGCACCAAACACTGCTACTGCCGCTTCAAACAACTTCCCCCCTTTCCCTCCCTGGACATCAACTGCACGACCAAAGGCAGTTGACAGGATCACCTCCATTGTCATTTTGTTGTACAGCCTGAGGTTCAGAGTATATAAGTTCACGTGTGTGTGCGAATCATTAGTCTGTGAGCCTACATATATATATAGATATACATATCTATCAATATGAACAAAAAGACCACATCACACATTGGAAGCCGTACGTATGTCTTACAATATATGAACACCTTACAGTCGTTTTAAACAGTTGTAGTCTGTTTGCACATTGCATACAGTAAACAGTCATGTGATTATATAGTACAGGAATGTTGGAGTCTTACATGTCAAATGTAATCAGAATTTATGTGAACTCGGTCTTTCCAAAACCACAGTTAATGAGTGACAGCAGTGAGCAAGTGGGACTACAAACGACAGTGCACATGCACGCATATGTACCTGCATACAGCACACTGCAGTGATCAACAATCATCTGACTCACTGAAGGGCATCCACAGTTTCTCCTTTCTCTGCAATTGCACTGATCTTCTCAGCAAGTCGTGTTGTGCTCTCCTTGATAAGAGGCTCCATCTTAAAAGACAGAAGAAAGATTAGATCCATGCAAATATGATGGCATGCAAATAAAGTGAAATCTGTCTATATACATATATAATTATAGTAGAAATACAACCCAGCTGGATTCCCATTTAGAGGTATAACTGCAAAGGCAGATTTATACGCAGCTCTATGATGTATGGCTAAAACAGTAAGAAGTGTAATTCTAGAAAGACGCCATGTCCTTAGACTTTCCACTGTCCAATCCAACCAAGCACAACCAGCACATACAAACACAGACACACACACACACACACACACACAGACACACAGGTACACAAACACACACACACAGACACACACACACACACACAACCACACACACACCCATGCATGCACGCACGCACGCACGCACCCACACATGCACGCACACAAGCTTACCATCTTCATTTTATTAGCACTAAAGGCTGGTGTAAGGACACGCCTTCTCTTCTTCCATTCATCTCCTCTTGATGAAGACACCCCATCATATATTTTACCGTGGACACGAGTAACTATAATGCCCCGATTCTCCTGTGAAGGTGAAAATTACAAGTTGCTAAAATCAATCATATACGTACGTACAAATAAGCACAAAACTAAACAGGATTGGGATAAATTGCACTCAAAATAGGTTCAAAGCCAAACCCACTGCACATGTCTCAAATAGGTTAAAAGGCCTGTATACACTAGACTAAAAGTGGGTCAAAACTTGACTTGTTTGATTTATATAACAGAAATGATTTAGGAGCATTCATTAACACAGGAATCTGTTTCAAGCTTTTGTCAAGTATATAGTACATACATGGCTTAAGCTTGAAACAGCTTCCTGTGTGAATATGTATACCATACATACGTAACACACACAACAAACACGCATGTGACGGGATGGAACTAATCACTAAACCAATTATAAGACAATTTTGCAATCACACAATAAAGCAATTCTGAGTTAATGCTAAGTCTCTTTGGATTATATTTACATTAAGGTGGATTAAAGTTAGTTTAAAAATGAGGGTGTATATTGATTTAACAACCCAGTGATCAATGTAATGATGGGAATAGCTAAACTCCCATCACACGTCAATTTAATTACATCAGCAGCATATTCACACCATGCAGTTTAGATCGTCCTGTAGATGTGTAAATATTGTCCCCTTACCAATCTGTCAGTGAACTTGTCAAAGTGCTTCACGGTAATCTCCTTCACTAGGTCCATGTCAGCAATGACATAGGTCGGAGTTGTACCAAAGAATATGCTATAGGATAAGCATAGCACCAAAGGTTTTAAAGTGTGGACATTTTCGTCACTAAAGATGTTGGGGGTATACAGGCTCGTAACTACAGTGTAGACAGTGATAGGAAATTCTTGAATGAAGCAGAAGCATGTCTGATGAGCAAAATTCTAAAAACAAAGACATTAAGCTACACCTATATACCACTTTCATGTACATAGTCAATTGCTTAATGGGTTTATAGCACCCGTTGCCATGTCATGGCAACGGGTGATTATACAGTGATATTATAATGCATAAAACACCCCAGCAATGTATAATTACCGTGCCCATTCTTTAAACTGCCCAGGGCTTTTATTAGTAGACGGCGAAAGGTAAACTTGCTAGAACAAAACTGAGGTAAGTCCACGTCTGAATAAAGTAGCAAAGCATGGTGATGCAGTCCAGAGAGAAGCTGGTAAAGCGTAAACAGACGATATTTCTCCCCGTTCTGTTTTCGGGTTTTTACTATCAACATAGACAAGACTTCATTCAACTCCTGACACTCCATAGACCCTACGAATCTGCCAGGGTTTCTTCTGTTGTAGTCTCTTCGCTACTTTTCAAAATTGCTCGCGGCCCATTGCTCTACTCCGTACATTTCGGAACCTTCACTAAAGAATACTGCTCGACTTCCTCTCTTTCCAGAGCTGCAAATCGTCTCTTCAGAGACAGACTGAGCTTTGGGTGAGAACTGGGAGGAGTGTTTCTCCATCGCGTCGATCGAAACCCGCCTAACCCCTGATTAGAGCAACAGGTGCTATACTGGTTAAGACATGCACACTCGGGCGTTACGGCATATAAAATGCACTTGTCCTCGGGTGCTCTGCGCCCTCGGGCTCGGCATTTTATATGCCGTAACGCCCTAGTGCCCGTGTCTTAACCACTAAATAAAATATTACCATTTCAGTAGGCATCCACTGCACCTAAATCCAAAACAACATATGCACTGCAAGCAGGTTAACATGGTGCCAAGTAGACATGTATAACTGCCTGCAACTTACCCTGCAACAGGTCCATAAGTAGACACAATGTGCTTTGTGAAGGCACGGAACTCACCCTACATCACGGGTATAAGAGCAACATGCGAAAAGTATATGTCTTAGGAACAACATTCAATCATACGTAGATAAGTACTGTACACAGTGTCTACAATTCAATTTTTTGTATACTGTACCAATAATATAAATGCAGTTGTGCAATACATTAGCATATAAAATAGCGGAGTAGCAATCCAAAGAGCAGATTCGTTAAAACAAAGTTGCATGGTTAGTAGTTTGTGGACTGCTATAAGCCATGGAATTGCACGGCATGGCTACAATTCAATCAACTTAATCAGTATGCAAGTAAATTAAAGGCACAGGATAGGGTGCCTAGGCTGTTCTCAACACTCTGGCAATGTACTTTTATATGCAACATCAAGGGATAGGATGGGTGGTGTTACGGGAGTAAGCAGTCTGAAGTAGCAGCCCCACTTCCTGCGTCCATTCTTATGACATTGTTGGCAAGGATGGCTGGAAAAGGGTCTGGGCTACATAAGTTTGTTGTTAGTCTGACGTAGCCCAGGCCCTCGTCCAGCCATTGTACAATGTCATAAAAATGAAGGCTGGAAGTGGGGCTGGCTACGTCAAACTTGTGTGTTGTCTGTCAAGAAAAGGACCAGTACTTCTTTAGAGCACCTGCATAAATGAAAACGCACGTCAAACTGTCGCACAAGGCCCAGATTCCCAGTAATAGGTCTCGGTTTGGGTCCAGGTATTCCGGCAAGCTTGAAACACTGAACAGGCTTGTAAATGTACCTGCATGAATAGGGCGATTCAGTCGCTGTAGGTATGTGTACACAGTACAAATATAATTTGGTGTGGCATTTTAACGTACTAGAAGAATGAATACAATTTACACACAGGTACACAGAAGACAAGGAGATAACATGGAATCCGATATAATTATAGTACAGTCGGAATAGTTAAATGCAGGAGCCATCCTTGCAAATTAGCCCTGACGGCCAAGGGGACCATTGCACTCTTGCAGATTGAGTGCCCCAGATGCACATGATGGCAACAATGAGATGTGCAATAGGCAGTGGAGCTGAGCAATGATCTGATGGTACGTCAGTGAATACTTTACAGCGGTGGTGGTCGCTGCAGGGTCCATCTTGCCACCAGTGACAGAGAAGACTATCGGGGTGAAACATGAGTGCTCCACTCCATTGACACGCTGTTGGTAGGCTCTTCTCTTCTCGTTTTAGTGTCGCTTGTACTCCGGACAGAGAAGACTGAGGATCACATCGTTCGAACATAGAGCTCTATACGTAAGTAGGCTATCCAGCTCACGGTCTCAGGATTTCACACGCCCCCCTTCGCTAGCTACTAGTAATGGTGACGCTCACCTGTAGTAGAGGTACGCCCCACAGAGGAGAGTCAGAAGACCAACCAGCGCGGGAGTGGTGAACAAAAGGGAGAGGACATCCATTGCAGCCGCGCCTGATTCACAATTTGCATCTAGATAGATTCGGGAACAGCAACGTCGACGTTTACTTTCATATATCTTCGATATCTCCTTGGTCAATGCTTATATACATGCGCACTTGTGAGGATTATTGGGCAATAGCTCCGCTTCTTGCATCATTTCCTTTGCAACAACGGATGGCTATTGCGTCATACGTATATGAGCAGATCTATGCATTGATTGCGCAATGTTGTACATGTGCTTGTAGAAGTAGATGATGTAACAATGTAAGATGTAGCTGCTATAGATCATAGAGGAAATTATATCAATCAGCAATCATTTTTACTGTGCACTAGTACCAAGGTATACTACATCTTCATCATCATAATTGGCAGAGTCCCCGATCGGGGATGCCTGCAACATGCACAGTAAGTACAATTCATTCAGTTCATGGAGGTTTCAGTCCTACATATATATAGCACGTACACCACGTTACACGGCCTATATAAGGCAACACTACAATCAGTTTCGTATTACGCAAAGAATGGCATAAACTATGACTGTGCTATATGAGTATACAAGCAGTTTCCTTGACTGGAGTATAGAAATATAAACTGAAGCTACATATACATACATAGCTATACTATATATGCCATGTATGATCCTTGCATCGTAATTCCAGAGATTGCATGCGTACATGAAAAATGCCATGGAACTATGTGGACCATTTTCGAGGCTCATACTTCACGAAAATGCCATGCTTGGGCCTGAGAGCAAGAGCAGTTTCAACTTCCAAGGGAACCTGCAGTGTGTTATAGGTAACACTAGTTATTCAAGGGTGAATCACGGCAACAAAACAGAGTTAAACACGTATGTATACAGTGCAACATTTACTTTCTTTAAACAAAGACACCTCTCTAATGAGGACACTGCCTGCAGTCCAACCCTATACATACAGCTGTGTACAAATTAACCTCTGAATTAAGGACACCTCCCTATACAGGACAGCTAGCTTGATCCCAATGATGTCCACTGAGTTCTATTGTACTTCATAGCTGGAGTAAGGTGTCAATGATGATACCAGATTATATCGTAAACATTCACTATCGTCTCTCATAATGAGCTCTTTGCATGCTTTATATGAAGACATCGTTGAGCTTAAAATAATATGATCATTTGTCTGGCTTGCTAGACCATCCCAAAAGGTGACCACATGCACCCAAAGGGCATGTGGAGTGAGGGGCCAGGCGACCAGCACCACCGTTTACACATAACATCTCTTGAACAATCAGATGCAATTGCACCAGCCCAGTGCAATAGTGTTCGTGACTTGCAACGGTGCACAGTAGGCAGGATAAGCTGCATATGCATGGGAAACAAGTTGGCAACGAACTTCTGTGAATAAATAGAGGGAGGGCTGTTGTCTTCATCATTCAAGTGTTAAAGTCTGGAGACTGTATTATACGGGACAAGATGCCAAATAGATTGCAGTACACTTGAAAAGTTACCTGCTTATCCATTTCAGTGCGAGTACCGCAAACAGCTAATGTGCACACTCGCAAGAAGAACCTCTGCTCCTGCGAGCGCTTCTCCAACTGTACAGAGCTGCAAGGTGATCTCACTAAATGTCCTTAATTACTGCCAACTGGTATGCAGCAAATGTGAAACTCCTCTCGGTAATAAGTGATTCCTTATAGTGCTCTCACTATACATGTTACGGCCCGATTCCCAACTTGGTCCACTTTGAAACCGGTTGCTCGCTTAAAAGCTGGTCAACCCATTCTAAAGCCAGTCAACTCAATTCCAATTCTAACGGTACCTGACCCTCTTTGAAACGGGCTGACTGGTTAAAAAATAACTAGCTACGTAAGTAGAATCTACTAATTACTATTATTTATCATAATGTTAGCCGATTAATTAATGACCCAATACTTGCAGGACATGTCTTCCCAGTTTTATACCAGGTCGACAGACTGTTACACCAGGTAGGCCCGGTTGTGAATCGGGTTGCCTCAGTTTCAAACTGACCCGGTTAATACCAGGTTGACCTGGATTTAATTAAACCAGGTCGGCCCGTTTTTTAACCAGGTCAACCCAGGTCAGCAGCTTGCACTGCATGTGGATTATGTACGTAGGAATTTTGCAGAAGTAGATATATAAAAGGCACTTTCACGAGTCATGCTTCAGGCGTGAGGAAAACGCCAGAAACGAAAATATGAGCAATGCATCATTGAAGTGGAACATGGCTCATTTACGCCCTTGGTTTTCTCCACCTCAGGCGAAATGGGGAACTTGGCATCCACGTTCTACAAGAGATTGGCTTCACTCCTGTCAGAGAAGAGGTGAGAGCCCTATTCATCCACACAGGGCTGGATCCGCACCCACCTCAGTTTCTCCCTGCTCCAGTCTGCAATCATGTGCGTACGGGGAGCTCGATCAAGCATCAAGCACGTGGTGAAGGGATATGACAGCTTCGACCTCGTCACAGCTGAGGCCCACATCCACGAGTCACAATGACTCTTGTAGTATGGCAACCATGTCAGTATAACTGTACAGTACAGTATTGTACTGTAACCTATCATTTATCATATCACGCTGTTTATTAGTTGAATGCCATACTGTTACATCGTGTATTTTGATTATGATTATTCCTGCAGTATTACACACATACACAGTACATGCCATGTACTGTATGCTAAGGTATAAATGTGTACAAAACAAAACAACCTGATCGAGTGTGTATGCATTTGCTGTTTGCTAATTGCAACAGATTGTACAGTGAGAATGAGAATGAGTGAATGATAAAAGCACTTCTGCATGACTGATGTGCCTTCAGTAAAATGTTTTTGCTAGATTCTCCTGCAATGTACATGTTCAACCAAAACGTCTCTTACACCAAGACTTGGGAGTTTCATCGAACAAGTCATGTAAACATGCCAGATCTTGTTGCATGAAGCAGTGTGCAGTGTGCAGTGTCGTGTGTGTCAGTGAAGGCTACAAGTATTATATCACGCTGTACCATGCTGTGCTATACTACATGCTAGTATGATTTGCTCACCTTTGTCTCTGGAGCCAGCACAATCCTGAACTTGCTGACAATCTCAATGAGGGCCATCTTTGCCTCTAACAGAGCAAACCTCATCCCAATACAGATTCTTGGACCGTACCCAAAGGGAATGTACGCACAAGGATGACGCTTGGCTTTCTCTTCAGGAGTGAACCTGTGCATGCACACATGCATACATTATTGAACTTTCAAATAAATGTTGTACATCAATGTGCGTACATACATGCCCAAATCAAGTCAATATCGCTACTTAAGTGGAATGGAGTAGACACACTGCAGTAGCTGAGCAATCGCTCATTTTGAGTCACAGCCCCTGTGCATGTCACGTACCGCTCAGGGTTGAAGACTTCAGGGTCTTCCCACACACTTGGATCATAGTGAATGCATCTGATTAAGATCATAACAAACAGTCCCTTTCTGAATGGAACACCATTCAATACACAGTCCTCATTGCAAGTACGAAACGTGCTGTAGAAAATAAAGAATTGCATTTCCTCTCATTTCCACACAGTTATACGCAGACATGCAAGAGCAGGCACACACATACGTATAAGCATACTGTACACACATATATATACGTAAACGATACTTAGGCAATTTGGGTAACATATTATAATATACAGCAGTAAGGAGTGCCTACTCACATCTATACCTCCCCTTGCTACCACACAAACATAAACAAGTATTTCGAGTTAAAAAACGCGTGGGCCGATTAGGCGCCACAAACTCGAACTACTTGCTATAGTAATTTTGCCTGCATTTGTCATGCCATTTAGCATCACTCGAAATGCTAGAGTGATCCCAAGATGCACCACGTAGAGGTAGCCATGAATGCATCAGGGTTTTAATTACAAACCAAGACAGCTGTGCCGCATACACACTTATTGGAAAGTTGGCAATTGTATAGAAAAATGCATTAAGTGTTTGGATGCTTTGCACAGGATAGAGCCCTGCAGTTACACAGCTTCGTGCACTCTGATACCTAACTGTTCTAATCCAGCTAGCTAGCTAGCTATTCGGCTGCCTTGGCCTCAATAATACAATCTACACAAACTGATAGCTGCTGTCCAAAATCTACAATTTCACATGAGAAGATTGCACTGAAGCTAACAGCTTAGTGTTACTTGCAGAACCATGCATAAAATGGCCGTCCAGCTCGGTAACATTTGAAGCTGAAACCCGCAAGCAAGATTTATTTAAGCTTCTAAGCAACATTAGTCTTCTTGAAACTCTTTATGAACAACTTTCGTTCGTTCGGTAAAGGAAGAAATGATAACAAAAACGATTTCTAACCGGGTGAACAGAAGCCTCCAAAAACGTCTTGGGGAGGCTTGGTGCCGGCTTAATATTATAAAGAAGTGAGAAAGGGTAGTTCTCGAATACCAGCTTCAAACAGGGTTGAAAACCTTGCCGACGTTTCGACCAGATGCTCTGGCCTTCTTCAGGGCGAATAAAGAAGTGGTCTTGAATACTTCTCATTTGATCAAATGGCTGAGCAAGTGAAGACAAAGCGAATGAAAGCTAGTAAATCAACGAACCCAAGGAGCCGCCATCTTGACAGATATATACGTATGAAGCCATACAAAAACTAAATCTCGCCTCGGCGGGAAGCCTAACCTTGGCGAAAACCTGGGCTCGCCTTGGGCGCCCCAAAAAGAAGTGTAGAAGTTACCTAGGAAACTATCATGGTGCACATATAGGCTCTGGAGGCAGATCAAACCGCAGCTCATTAACCCAGCAAATCGAATAGAACAACATGTACTTTGAATGTACGCAATTAGCCATCCACAAATCAAGGTCAACCAAGTGCTGAAAGTGTGATCTGGGCATAAAGGGATTATACCCCTTTATGCCATAGTTTAAATGTCCCGCCATGACCCAGGAATTACGAAATAAACTATGGCTGTATGTAAATGGTCGTCACACTGGAGGTACACTTCCAACTTGTTTTGGTTCTTCCATACATTACGCCAGGCTAGCTAGCATACTGCTTCATTCTGCGCACGCAATTGGAGACTCGCAACGCCTCAATTTAATCGCTGCCTTTTTTCTCGCACAACGTTGTCATCTCATAAACATAAGCATCGTGCAAACAAACATGATTTGGTGTGAAATGCAGGGAGAGCGTCAGATTCGGTGCATTCGCGATGACTGCACCTATGAAAACTCAGCGCTGTCAATATAGGAACAGATTCACTCTTTCACATCGCTGTAAAGGCTCACCAAGTGAACTAGCCTGCGAGGATCGTTTAAACAGTGCATCATAGTTAGCGTAATACATATTGCGACCGTTAAAATGGTCAAAACGATGGGTCTAGCAGGCTAGACTGGTATATAACAGGAAGTAAGAAGCCATTTATTGTCACAGGGGCTCACTTAAATCGTGTTATATCATGCCCAAATATGGAAGGTGTGAAAGATAACAATGTAGGTGTCAGTAAAATGGCAATGCTGCAGACCTAATCTGTCGACGAAAACATTCCAGGCAAAAGCAGTGGACCTCAGTCATCGTCTTCTCAAAGCTAGTTGCGATGGACGCTACATTCGTTCGTTAAATTCATTAGCATGGACAGACTGACCTATCACAACAAGGCTACAGTTCCACAACAATGGTGCCCTTTTAAATTTCCTATTCTGACGTAACTACATTTAAAGCCTCAGCCGATGTATATATCAGTTATGACACGGAGCTTCGGTGTATATGGATTATATACACCTCAGCGCCATGGTATAACTAACACATACGTACAGGGGACTAGCTAAAGAGCTAGAGAGAGAAACAGTGAATAGTGAACTCACAAAAATGCAGGAGGGTACATCCTCAGAGTCTCCTCAAGCACCATATCGAGGTACTGCAGCTCATGAGAGGCTTCGTACATGGACTTGTCCTGCACAGGCAATAAGAATGAATAATTAGAATTTCATTTGGCAAAGTACGAAGGAGGAGTTACTGAAAGACAATGCAGACACCAGAGTTATAGCAGAAAACCATGGTCCAAGACATTTCAATGGATAGATCTTCCTTAACCAGTGAAAACTATACCAAAGTCGGTTATAAACCAGCTAAGGAAGATCCACGAATTGGAATATCTGGACATGTTTGTGCACTTCAGTTGCCACCCAATTGCAAAACTCCTTGACTCACCTCAGTGACTCTTACTCAGGAATGAAATTTTGTCAAACCATATTAAAATACACAACACACAAAGATTCATGCTAACCACACTCACAGGATTCAATTCAAAGTACTCAAGAATATCATTAGCCAGTCTGTCCTGCACTTCAGGGTTAGCAGCCAGCAGGTAAGTTGCAAATGTGATAGCAGTGCTAGTGGTCTCGTAGCCGGCCAGCAAAAACCCAACTGATTCAGCAACAATCTCTCCCTTATGAAGTCCTTCAGCTGCCTCACGGTCACTAGCATCAATCATCAATTGAAGGAAATCCTTACGCTGCAGACAGGGATGCAATTATGATTAATACGCATAGACATAACAAATAATGACAAACTGAGCATGATAATACAATAACATGCCCGGCTTGTTGTGATGTAGTAGATTCACTGGATATAATTACTGTTCATTTACCGTATGCGTACAAATTTTTGCGAGGCATTATTGTCGCCAATTTCGTGAATTAATGGACATTCGTGAAAATAAAAATGCAAAAATTCTGACTATACGCACATACAGAAGACGTAGGTGCGAAGTAAGCAAACTTATCTCTGTTCGAAATGGCTAAAAAGACAATCAAGGATTACTTTAAGACCGTTTCCAGACCTCCCTGTGGAAAATCACTTGGAGTGCTTTCTCTTTCCAGTAATCGTACACATAATCGAGCCACCGCACGAAGACGGAGCAAATGCAGGATATGGTGTGTGGAATGTGTCCCACAGTCAGGCCGTCTTTCTGGACTGCCACCGCGTAAGGATCATTACTGTCTCTGGCTCCCCGTTAACACTGAAGAACTGCTCCTGCAGACGCAGCCCAGACATCCTTGTAGACGTGATACCCGCGAAGGCAACTGCTCAGATGGAATGAAGACATCCGTAAACCGTCAGCAACTGATCGTCAAAGCACCGAAATAACAAACCAACGTTTACAGCGATGTCTGAGCTAACGAATGTGCTGATATCTTAGCACAAAGGAAGCCATTCACGAAATCTTCAAGCAAACAAGGGCTTCGTGACATTAAAATCGCAAAAACTCTTAGGTAAAGGGCATCTGCAAAATATACGTCCCCCATAAATTTGTACGCTTACGGTATTATTTCAAGGTTCTGATAACCACATATGTGATGCTACATATCTACAAAGAAGACATCAGTACCAGGCAGATTGATTGTTGACACCCATTTAACAGACACTTTAAATATCTCATCAAGTGGTCCTTTCATCAATGTCATGTGATTAACCCTTTAAGCTCGAACTGAAATCTCACGCAAAACGACTAGTTTCTATGTATATCTAAAATGGCGGTGTAACAAAATCGCCAGACCTAACAGCAGCAACTTACTGCACTTTCTTCAAGTCAGAATGCAAATGATAAGCGCCTCGATCATTTGCGTTTTAAGAAAGGAGGGAATTTGAATATTTTGACACTGATTGAGCCCTTTGAACTCACTCTTATAAGAAGAAGGTAAACCTGCTATACGTACGTTGACACATGCAGCAAGCTGGTATATACCACTGAACACAGTTGGTGGTGATGTGAACCAATCCTAGGTGATGTAATAGCTCTACAGCTAGCCTCTAACCAACTTGCTGCCACTTCTGCAGTTATCTGTTCATAAAGCTAGAAGCTTCACAGCCTTGTGCAACTTCTGGTAAAGTTCGACGCTTGATTATACATCACGTGTGGACTGAAGAGATATGAAATGCCAGCCTAAGGATAGCCAGGCTACTACTGAACTTGCTGCAAACTACTCAAAGCTGTTGTCCATTCATAGCAGCCGAAAATGCCGTAAGTGTGAGCGCCTTTGTCCTTGACACATATATGCGTCATTGGCACTTACGTGTATGCAAATATTTGACGCATATATGTGTCTATGGTAATTAAAGGGTTAAGCGAACACAATAAGTACCCAAATGAAATGCAATAAGTACCCAAACTCACTTGTGCATCCTGGGCGGGGTTCATCTTTCTAGCTTCCATGATCTTAACTACAGATTTAGCCATAAAATCCATTGCCTTCCCCATCTTGAGGTGCCGTATAATCCAAAGAATGAGAGGTTCCATGAAAGGAAAAGCAACTGCAGTGAAGGATATAAGAAAATCTTTTGTACATTTACATGTGTAGGTCTCCATAATATTATGAAAAAACACAATACCAGATTAACCTTGGAACTTTGTTCCTGGGTAAATACAATGTCTTGGGTTGTACGCATATATTGGCTTTAGATCTCGATCCTTACTATATTATATTTAGGATATTAATGCACAATAGACTATACTAAATGTGTCAGTTGAGAATTGTAAGCGCAGATTATTTCGGAAGTTAAAGTCGAGAAAATGGTGATTGAAGGTGACATACAAATGTGTGATGTTGCGTCTGGAATAAAATGTGCGCTGAGAAAGAACGTTTATTGCACATGCCACCTAATGAGGAAGAAGGGCATCACCAGTTGCAAACACTCCTGCCAACTCTCATCTGCTCGACTCTTTGCAATCCTTAGCCTCAACACGAGGCCTAACAGTGTCATCGAAGAGAAATCCACGTCGTATGGACATCTTTTTAAAAGGTACAATCATTTAGCATACACACTAGATCAAGATACGTATATGGACAAAACAGTGCTTCTAAGTCAAATTCAAAGATCAAATTCGTTGCATACTCATTGATTGCACAAGCGCCCGTAGAGGCCATTTGCTTAGTTCATTATTATTCATAGTGTCTCTTGCACCTTCACCGGGAAGCGTTTGAAGGACTGTAACCTCACAATGGATGAACGTTCGGCTTCAAAACTTGGTACGCACTCAAATGGAATGTCGCTTTACAATAATTATTGCAAAAATTTTTGCAGTACCTGAATAATCTGCGAATCTACCACGAATGTATATAAGCTATATCTTAAAACATTTTCTACATGTGTATAAAGTTAAAGAGCACGTATGTATACAGATCTCATGCACATGAGCCAAAAGACCACCAATACATGTGTATGTATTACCATAGTGCGCCTTAACTACAATACTACATATCCCATTATACCATGAAAACCATCTTACTATACAGAAGTTCTACTCCTGGCATGGTTTCTGTGACAATTACAAATAAATCACTAACTGGTCAGCAGTCAACAGACCTTGTGCACTTTCATGTAAAGAGGATGTCTTACCTATAGCAAATTGTAGAACTCTGTAAATCCTCATTCTTTCATCCTCTAAGGAGGGAGAGAAGGCAGCAAATGCAGTCACTGCCGCTTCATACAGCTTTCCTCCTTTCCCTCCCTGGACGTCAACTGCACGACCAAAAGCAGTTGACAAGATCACTTCCATTGTCATCTTGTTGTACAGCCTGAAAGTACAGAAACAGGTACACATGCAAAGTAAAGGACTTGACATACGTACATATACAAGAATCAGACAAATGTTCAACGAAAGCATGAGTAAAATAATTGGCCATTGGCCAGACCTACACATTACCTTGCTGATGCACAACGCTTGATCTTTTATTACAGACTAAACTAGACATAGCTAGCACACACAAAAAAATTACTTACTGAAGTGCGTCTACAGTTTTCCCACTTTCTGCCAGAGTCTGCATCTTTTCTGTTAGGCGTGATGTGCTCTCTTTGATAAGTGGTTCCATCTAGAAAGAATACGATAAAGATATATGGTATACATGAGTGATGTTGAGAGAGTGTAAGATGATTCAATCACGAAGGTACGTATTAGTCAATTACAAAACTGTTTGTAATTGCCGAAGACCTTCGAGCTCAAAAGTCATACTTGCATTAAGTGATAAAACCTTACCTGCTTCATTTTGTGTACACTGAAAGCTGGTGTTAGGACACGCCTTCTCCTCCTCCAATCATCACTGCTGGCTGCAAACATGGCATTATACACCTTACCATCGATGTGAGTCACCAGGGTGCCACGCTGGGTCTGTAGAAGGTACAAGATTATAAGCAATGAGTGTGCGAAAATTCATGTGTGTCTGTCTCTGTGTGTGTTGTGTTTGTGTGTGTGTGTGAGTGTGTGCGTGTGTGTGTGTGTGTGTGTGTGTGTGTGTGTGTGTGTGTGTGTGTGTGTGTGTGTGTGTGTGTGTGTGTGTGTGTGTGTGTGTGTGTGTGTGTGTGTGTGCGGCTAGGGCAAGAGAAGAAGAGTGAAGAAATGTCCCTTTGCTGGATAGATATCATCAATAAGAATCTGTTCAAGGTTGCCAATTGCTTACCAAAAAGCTGTAATCCAATTCAACTTTGCTGCGTGTATACATAGGCTCTCATGGCGAATGAAATTCACAGTGACAACAAATGTCCAATATGCAACTACTGTGTATTAAAATGAGAACACTCTAAAACACCTCATTACAAACCTCCACCAGAGTGTCTCCATACCTAGCTTCAGCAATTAAGAATGCACATACGTATGTAAGTGTCTGCAAGGCAAAATGCACGATTCGCCATGGAGAGGTCCAATGGCATCTATAAATAGTGCTCCAGTGCAAGCAAAAGTCACTTGTCACAAGTTCAAAGTGTTTAGACACACTACTACTTACTAGTCTGTCCACAAACTTGTCAAAGTGTTTAACAAAAATCTCCTTGCACAGGTCCAAGTCAGCAATATAATATGATGGCTTTGTGCCAAGGAACACACTAGGTGGAAATGGTATAGCATATATATAAGTCAACGAGTTAGCTCTCTTTGTGTGTGTGTGTGCGTACTGATGTGGCATGGTAAAGACAAACACTCACCGAGATACAGGTCCATACGTAGATACAATGTGTTTGGCGAAAGCATCACTGTCTCCCTGAGTCAAGGGGGAAGAAAACATGCTGCAATAAGAGGGAGGTGTCATTAATTAAACAGCATACAGAAGTAGAGCATTTCCAGAGTCCTCTTAAAGTAGTTCATTGTGTTCCACAACTGGGGCTTACACAAGAGTACAGACACACGTATAAGAAATTACTTAGGTTTCAGCGCCAGCAAGGAATCACCTAGATGATGAGTATCCAACAGAATAATAATCTAACCGATTAAAGTATTCCTCCAACTGGAATATATGCTACAGGTAGAGTAAAACTTGGCATCACCCTGTGGTACGGGTATATCACCAAATCAATGCCTGTTAATTAAGATTGACCACCACAAAAATGTGTTATGATTGACCAACCAACTTTGACCACATCCTGTATATACACCTCATACGTTTTTACAAATCTACGGAAATAATTCAATCAGATCATAGATACTAGACTTTATTAGGTTATTATATAGGTCTAGTATTTATGATCAGATTCGCGAGTGGACACAATGGCTGTGACACAAACCAGACAGAGAGAGAAACTGTGACAACAATACTTACACCAAACTTTCGGAATAGATCCAGATTCCCAATAAAAGGTTTTGGCTTGGGTCCTGGTATTCCAGCTTGCTTGAAAAATTGAAGTGGTTTGTAAACACACCTGCAAACATTTAGATAGAAAGTGGCCTCTTGGCTTACATGTACGTAAAGTAAACAGCGAACCAACACATTTGCATTGTATCAGGGTCGGGTAATACAGGTACATATGTACATATGTACTGGTGCTGCAACGTATAAAATTATGATAATAAGCGATTATACTATGACTAGCATTATCATCTGTATCACCATCCACTACACACCCACACATGTTTTTACACACGTACACACACACACGCACATGCTCACTTACATACCCATCCACCACACGCACGCGCGCGCGTGCACACACACACACACACACACACACACACACACACACACACACACACACACACACACAGACGTGTTCTGATCACTATACACTACACACACGCTCACATATAGTAGAGGTAGGCCAGACACAGAAAGAACAGAAGTCCAATGAGGACAGAGGCATTCAACAGAAAAGGTAGGAACTCCATTGCCTTTTGAAGCTACGTATTCAGGACACACGTTGGACGGCGACCTGAGCCGAGAGTGACTGAAAGCCAAACGTTTGTAGTACTCGATCGCTATTCTTTGGCCAGTTTTAACACAGACTACACGTACACATGCACCCTGGACGCGCTTACGAAGTGTTAGCCTCGACTTGCGCAAACCACCCAAACTCTTACGTAATATGTTTGGGCAGCTACGCGACTACTTTAGTAGCTAGATCCGTACGCGTGTCGGCGCAGTGGCAGCTGTCAGCTCTCTGTGGCGCCAGGACTTGATGAGGTGAACAGGTAGATACCGTTTCAATTTATATATGTCATAATATAAATAAATAATATCTATATACAATGACTTACAATAGCTTCTAAAAATATATGAGGTTACATAGTTCAAGGTTTTAAGTGCAATTGTCATTGAAAAAGAAAAGGGGTTCAAAGGCGGCCCTCACGCCTTTGAACCCCTTTTCTTTTTCAATGACAATTGCACTTAAAACCTTGAACTATGTAACCTCATATATTTTTAGAAGCTATTGTATATAGATATTATTTATTTATATTATTAAAAAAACAAAAAAAAAAACAAAAAAATTATATATGTCATGTGTGCCAAAGAGAGGCAACTTCCCTGGGAACAACAATCCCTACACAGTTACTCCTCAGTGTAAGTGCAGCTAGTTTCTTTGTGTAGTTTTCCTTGTTTCCTCCTGAGCTGCTGCACAGGAGCAGAGACAGACGACGGAAGGGGGTGTTTTAGCACGGCTGGACCACTCTCCTCCATCACACACTAAGGAGGGGCTCACAACACATACACCTCTTGTGGGGGTTTCCCCTCACTCTCTTGATGGCTGCCGACTTGGTCATGTTCAGGTAGCTCGGAGCCTTGCGCAGAGGCTTGCCTGCATGACATCACGTAACACCACCCACAAGTCACCTTACACACTCACCCAAGTTGACAGATAAAGGGATCCTTTCACTCCTGTATGTACGTATGTTGTCTGTTTAATTGCATTGCTCAGGGGGACTCCCAGAGGAAGTCCCCTGAGGTGATGATGTGACACACAGATCCTTTCAATATACTGGGCGTGTCTGAGCACCCAGTCAGTGGACAATGTGGTCTGGGGTGACGTGATGGTGAATGTGAGGTCACACATGTGTGAGTGGGTGACAGGAGGGAGGGGCTGGGGAGCGGGGGACCTGAAGTTGTTCTCAAAGGCTAGTCTACCCACTGTTTTCTAATAAATGAGGGGGTGTGACCAGATAAATAAGAGAGGACATGAACAGATGGAATAATACCATTAAGGAGGGGGAGGAGGAGGGGAAGTCTAGTCAGCTAGTCCACACACCTTGTTGCTGGCCAGAGCGTGTCCTACGCAGACCTGACAAGCACGTGGTTGCAGAACACTGCAGAAAAGAGTGATGCTCAAATATGAGGGGGGTAGATATGTGGGAGTGGGTGTGAGTGGTACGAGAGGTGTTTCTGACTGGGGTACAGTATCCTCGCAGCCGAGTTGTGAGGTGGGTGATGTAGAGTCTTGTTCATAGTCAACTGCAAAGAACATCCTAGCGGGTCATGACCAAATAGCTCGCCAGGGAATTGGAAGTGTCTTACGAATGAGTGCCTTAGACCTTCCCCTTTCTCAGGCACTTGGGTGCTCGTAGTCGAGTGCTACTTCAGTGAGGCCAGCTCACCTGACAGCCTCTCCAGATCCATTTCTTCTTCAAATTTATATCTATATCTGAATTGGGAATTGGGGATTAGCTATTTGACAACTGCTGAAATATTGTCTATTCGTGTATGCATCATGTGTGTGATTTACTTAATTACATATGTATGACAATTTTACTTCGGGCAGGATTTCACTCAGAAAGCGGAAAAATGGCGTTCATTGCACAACTATTGCATAATACAAGGTATTGTATGTGCTGCAGTGGGGAGGTCCATAGCCCCTATAGACACCTCCACAAGCATTTTTCCTCTCATAACAGGTAAGCATATATAGCTAGTTATGAGCGGCTCGGTCAGAGTGTAGGATTATCCAAACAACTAAGCTACATTTAACCAGCATTTCTGCTAACCAAGTCTAGCTGTTATATGTAAATATGACAATTTATTTTATGGTGATGCATTTTTAATACAGTATGTAGCTATTGCACACGATTATTGCTAGCTTTGATGTGATCATTAATTGCAATTCAATTATATCACCACACGCCATGAGTTTCAGGACATTTATGTATTATATACAAGTTGTGTACATGATTGAGCAATCAATAATCATACTCATAATTTATGAACAGTTTTAGTCAGCAGTTAGCTGCAGAATATTGGCCTTTATGCGTATAATGACCTGAGCTCACTGTTTTACCAATTGAGTTATGATATTATAATAATATTTGCCTTCTCCTACACCTTAGCCTCCAACAGGATAATATTATGTTAAGCTATCTATATACTCCATCTCATAAATGCAGAGTTGGGCACTGTATACAGTAATGTGAGAATTAGGGCCAAGTCAGCCAGCATGTGAAGGGCCCCAACTTAGTTACATTATGCACCACTGGAAAGAAGCATTGCTTATCTCTAGAGTGTATAGGGATAGCTGGCATTACTGCATTTTGAAGGAGGCATTTAAATTCAAATTCAAATTCATTATTATTTGAGTGCACCGTACCCATACACAACACCTGGGCACTGCAAACACCAGTGAAGGAACACAAGCTGGCAGTAAATTGGACAAAAACCAACACGATGGCAATTGGCAGAGAGATCACTGGGTGTAAGGTAGAGGTAGATGGGCACAATGTGGAAAATGTGAGTGAGGCAGTGTATCTGCATGGGGGTAAAGTTCAGTGAAGACGGAAGAATGGAAGGAGAATTAGAGAGAAGAATTGGGATTGAAATGAGCACAGTCGTGGCAATGAACGAAAGCAAAAGTATTTGAGAATAGAGGGTTGAGTTGGAAAGCAATGATGCAAGTATACAATGCAATGGTGGTGCCAATGATGACATATGGGTGTGAATCGTGGGTGTTGAGGGAGAAGGAGAAATCCAGGCTACAGGCAACAGAACTGTATGTGATCTGTTGCAATACAATGGCTTTAATGGACTCATTAATTAACGATTGACATAATATTATTATCATTCATATTATGAATGATACATACATACTATATATAATGCACAATATTCAAGTGCACCTTCAGTATATACTTGTGAATGACTACAGATATATGTATTCATGTTTGCTGTATGTAGCATGTCAACGAGGTGACGGTGCTGTGCAAATCACTGTATCATCCTTTACTATGCGAACATCCTGTGTTTGCATTCGGGTAGTAAAGTCCGAAGCAGAATGTTCACATTTGGTATTGTGTGTTGTGGACTAGTACAGCATTAGCATTCTAGACAGGGACAATAAAAATCCTAAACCACTGAACGACTCTAAATCCATAAATCACTGTCTCTGTACACATGTGTACGTGTTTATATAGGCAAGACTGTAAAATGATAAACCACTACTACATGCAGTCAAAGCATGCAAGTACGTACTTCACTGCTGACAATCCGCTGGTGCACATTCCACAAGTGGAAAAAGGGAATTCGAATTTGTGCAAAATGATCCTTTTCTGAGTAAGTATATGAACACACAGACTAGTCAAACAAGCAGTTCTCACAGCTCATCCTGCATACGTAATTATATATAAAGTATAAAATCTATATAAAGTGTGAAATCTATTGCTATGCTGTACATTCCATTGTCTCAAACTACGTGGATCATTTTCGGGGCTCATACTTCACATAAACGCCATGCTTGGGCCTGAGAGTGAAACCAGTCTCAACTTCCAAGGGAACCTGCAGTGTGTTATAGGTAACACCAGCTATTCACAGAAGAATCAACAGCAGTGAAACAGACATATAATTTATGTGGCTGCATCAAGTGGAAACGAGAGCTGATATATATACTCATGGGAAAATGATGTTTTGAAGATTATGGACAGTACATACATTAAATATATCCAGGGTAAAGCTTGAACCTGACACTCTATTATTTGTGTAGCTACGGTGATAATCTTGAAAGAAAGCAGCAGAGCCGTGGATGGCAGCAATGCTCCTACGTATATAAGTAGTAGAAATCAAAGTTTGCAAATTGCTGCTAACCTGTTGCAGGGGTGTCCTAGGCATTGTTGTATCACTCTCGACTAGCAAACCAATAAGCTGCGCAATCGCAATGTGTACGCTAGCTTGTGCTGAATCATAGATACTCTGGAATCTACAAGTGAGCTAATAGCATTCATGCATTACATTGAAAGATTACTAGCATTACCCTGCCAACATGCGACATTTTTCTGCATCATTTAAATAAAAAATGCTATTTTATGTGCACGGATATGCGGTTGCATACACTTATCTTTTATATGTACTCTTGGTAGCACCATAGCAAACTGTCTGGCAGTTTGGCTTGGGCAAACCTCTACACAATGTCTGGATGCTCACTAAAGCGGGTGATCAGTGTTTGCACACTGCCAGACTTAGGGAGTCTAACTATAGCTAGTTCTACCAATGCACCTTGAGTTAACGCAGTTGGTTAGATGAGTGCATGTCTATAGCTACATTTTTGTGCCACTGAAATGTACAGTGTGCTGTCTGTGTAGACGCGTATGAAGTGAACTATCCACCCTCTACTGGAGATACATTTTGCAGCTGTAGCGTGCCAGAGAGTGTGTGAGCATATCCACTTGGGAACTGAACCTGCCTTTTACACCTACAGCACAATTGTCAAGATTCAGAATCTCGCATTCACCATCTGCAAAAGCACAAACACATGGCATCTCTTTTCAGAAGAGAGGGAATCTGTCCAGCACTCTACTCGGGCACAACAAAACGTCTTCCACCTTTCGCTTGCATGCCTCTTATGACACTGTAATGTGGTGCCATGTAAACAGGCCAGGCTTCACGTCGATCACATGCATACTGCGGGAGGAGTTAGTGAACAAAGAATGACAGCTTTACAAAAATCTTAATAGGTAGATACTTGCACTGTATATAGATATAGATAAGATAGGTTAACATACGTACATAGTGTGATAGTGTGATATATTTTACTCGCCTTTGTCTCTGGAGCCAGCACAATCCTGAACTTGCTGACAATCTCAATGAGGGCCATCTTTGCCTCCAACAGAGCAAACCTCATTCCAATGCAGTTTCTTGGCCCATGGCCAAAGGGCAGGTGAGCACAAGGATGACGCTTGGCCTTCTCTTCAGGAGTGAATCTGTACACGTACACATGCATACATTATTGCACTTGCCAGTAGCAGTTGCACATTGATATACGTCCGTCTCAATATCGCAGCTATACTTTAGAGGAAGGTGAATGTCTCTGCAAATCAATATGCAATGGGTTACGTGTCTGAAATACCCATGCAGTCATCCACGTCAAACTGACCCAGACAACATTGCTGGAGTCCTTAGTGAAGCAGATATACAATACATTGAGTAGACACACTGGAGTAGCTGAATAGTTGCTCATTTGAGTCACAGCCCCTCTGCATGTTACGTACCGCTCAGGGTTGAAGACCTCAGGGTCTTCCCACACACTTGGATCGTAGTGAATGGATCTGATTAGGATGATGACAAACAGTCCCTTTCTGAATGGAACACCATTCAATACACAGTCCTCATTACAAGTACGAAATGTCCTGTAGACAATTGCAATACATACAGAATGCAGTTTTCATCTCCACATGCATGTCTTTGTAGACACTGATGCAACGGCAGTGTAGACCCATGCACACAAACATGTTAAGCATGCATATATACCTATGTACTCCTATACTGTAGAACAAGGTATGAAGGTATATGAAACTTATCATGGTAGGCTTGGGAAGCACTTCATGTTTCAACAAAAAGGAACAATCTTCAAAGTGCATTTTTGCAACCATTGATTACAACATCCCATACTGTATTGATTATCACAGTATTAAAACTGTAAAACGCCACACCAGTGAAAGCTTGGTGGATGGAACGAGCATGTATAATATGTATGAAGTGTGCATATAATTAAAACTCAGACTTAATTACACATCCTGAATATTGGAAGATGCACACACTAATGATGACAGGCACCAAATAATATGATGCTCATGATTCAATGCTCAGACAAAATGTTCAATTAATGATATGCATGAAATCATTACAAAACCTTTCTCACATATGCAGGACCTAGTTGCAGGGCTAGAGAGAGATGCAGTGAATATAGCGACTCACCCAGGGACTGGAGGGTACATTCTCAGAGTCTCCTCAATCACCATATCAAGGTACTGCAGCTCGTGGGAGGCATCGTACATGGACTTGTCCTATAAGCAGGCAAAATAAATGAGCAATTATGATTTAGCTACTGTGCTGTCATTGGAGATATACAAATCCAGTACACTTTTGGCATGTTGGTACATTCCATTCATGGTGTCCAAAATTGGTGAAAATTTGACACGACTTGCTCATTTTATAACAGTCAGTACCAGATCTCTTAATTAAATGGAAATGTGCTGGACATTGTGACAGCTTATGAAATTCAGTGGCTGTGTCACAGTGGCTGAACACAGTTACTAACATTCATGCATCACTGAGCATAATAAACATGTAACACACAGAAAGCATGACAACTGCACATACGTACTGGGTTTTCTTCAAAGTACTCATGAATCTCATTAGCCAGTCCCTCCTGTGCCTCAGGATTAGCAGCCAGCAGGTAAGTTGCAAATGTGAGAGCAGTGCTAGTGGTCTCGTAGCCAGCCAACATGAACCCAACTGAATCTGTTACAATCTCTCCTGTATCAAGTCTTTCTGCTGTTTCGTTGTCGCTAGCGTCAATCATCAACTGAAGGAGGTCCTTACGCTGTGAACAATAATATATACCATTGTACATAATAGTCATTCATTCATTCAATCATATGTAAATGGATTAATGATTGCATGGGCACAAAAAACAATATATTCTCCACTAGTTTGTTTGCTTCAGTAACTACTGTTGATCCCCATACTCTATTTTCATGGTATACAAATAAATACTTCCAAGTTGTATATATATCATCCATTAACCATTAACCATCACCCGATACCTTGTGTGTGTGTGTGTGTGTCTGTGTGTGTGTGTGTGTGTGTGTGTGTGTGTGTGTGTATGTGTGTGCAGTCAGAGCAGTGAGTTGTCACAGTTGATCATACCTTGCTTACTGATAAACCCAGCCCTATTACATCACACTGCATACCAACAGTACAATTGAAAAACATCACCTGTTGGAATGCTTGTGCAACTGACCACATTGATGCTTCAAATGCCTTATTAAGCAATCAATTGCATCACGTAATGCACGGTGAACACATGTATGTAAACAAATGCCAAACTTACTTGTGCATCCTGGGCAGGGTTCACCTTCCTAGCTTCAATAATCTTAGCTGCAGATTTAGCCATAAAGTCCATTGCCTTCCCCACCTTGAGGTGTTGCACAATCCATTGAATGACAGAGTCCAGGAAAGGAAAAGAAACTGTGCAGCGAAAAGTATGTGTAAATCTGTCACATATACATACAGACATAACACATAGGTAGAAAGTAGATTTTATATTTAATTATGCTACTATACTATAGCTAAATGAATTTCGTACATTATCCATGTATTGCAACTTGCACTGTATAGAAGTTATAGAGTGCACATACGTATGTATGTACATCTATGAGGGATCCGATGCACCCAATGTGGACAGCCAAGATTACACTGTACGTAAATCAGGAAGTGTGCTATATACGTACATGCAGATACATATATGGAATCAACCTACTAAAGTCCGCGGTAACAGCATACAAAAATGTCTAGACTCTTATTACAAATTACCTTCCTAGCCCCTCAGGTCGCTTTAAAGGTGCACCAATATATGTATTCAGTGATAAGCACATAAAAAAACGTCGATGTGCACTTGTACATGTGCCATGACATGTTGTGACTCATAGACATCTTACTTAAAGCAATGTTCAGAATCCGGTAAATATTTATTCCTTCATCTTCTTTCGAGGGAGAGAAGGCACCGAACACAGTCACTGCAGACTCAAACAGCTTCCCTCCATTCCCTTCCTGGACGTTAATTGCACGCCCAAAGGCAGTTGACAGGATCACCTCCATTGTCATCTTGTTGTACATCCTGAACAGAAACAGAAACGACTTACTCACACATTAATACATGCACATACATCCACATAGGAACACATAATGAGTAAAAACGGTAGGGGTAGGAATCGGAAGCACCCACACAAATAATTGTATTTGGAATATGTTCCCAAGCTAGATGTGTTACTGTTTTTAGAACTGCTATAGATGCACAACAGATCGGTTTGCAGGGAAATGAGGGAATCGCCTCCTGACAATTAATTCACCACCGGCGACCTGCATCTCAGAATGCTAGCTGCACTTCAACCAAACATTAATTGCAGTTGCAGACCAGTTTACAGCACAGTTCTCAAGAATCCGGTCTTAAACACAGTTTCACCTTCTCCAGATCTCCTAATTTTTTCCACTGCTTACCAGCAAATATTGCTAACTTCGGTTTTGCTCTTACTTTTCCCTACTCCTATTCTACTATTCGCTGCCATCTTCACTTGGTTCTACCACTTGCACAACCAGGACGATGGTTTGCATAGCCAGTATTATGATTCAGCTGTAAACGCAGCCTTTCCACCACAATTTACACATGAGACGACGAGTTAGAAATGAGGATTAGCTTGCTTCATTTATTGTGCAATACATATGAATGTGGTAAAGCCAGTCTTGCAAGATGCAGGTGGGTCAAGCAGCCTTCGCTTGAACATCCCTCTCCTTGCAAAGTTGCTTGGTTGTTTGTCTATGTACGTAGCTATAGAGATGATTTTACACCCACAGAATCTAGCAATTCGACGCCAGGAGACAATTCCTCCACAGCTAGGCCATACGCACAGTAATTCTACAAACAGTAACACATCTATATAGCATACACTGCATATGTACATATTTAGAGCTCACACAAAATCACTTACGGAAGTGCGTCCACTGTTTCCCCATTCTCTGCCATGGTCTGAATCTTTTCAATAAGACGTGATGTGCTCTCCTTAATAAGTGGTTCCATCTAGAAAGAATAGGAAGAATTGTGGCAAAATGCCAACATACACTTACTTCAGTTTTACATAATATATAAAATCATACATACAACATAAGTAGCTTATAATTATGACAGAAGCATACCAGTTTCATCTTGTGTGCACTGAAAGCTGGTGACAGAAGACGCCTTCTCTTTCTCCATTCATCACTGCTGGCTCCAAACAAAGCATCATACATCTTACCATCAACATGGGTCACTAAGATGCCATGTTGGTCCTGTAAGAGACATGCACATCATCTCAAACAATGAGCATGTACACTCCTCCTGTCTGTGCATGTGTGCTTGCATGCAAGTCTGTGTTTCCGTGTGCAAAAGACATCCAAACTACGTACGCAATACATATGTTGTAAGTACAAATGAGCTACGTCACGCATGCATGCAACTTTCAGCAGTTATGTACATCCAAACACTCTGAAACAAACCTTTACAGACCCAGAGAATAGTTCACAAATCAAGGATGTCCAACATGCATGCAAAAATATACCTTTTAAAACATAATTACTGTGAACTTAAGTGCTACGCATGCATGTCTCTGTCTGAAGGTTACTAGCAGGATTCACCGTTGCAAAATGTGCATGGAGTGCAGGGATACTACTACTCACTAGTCTGTCCACAAACTTGTCAAAGTGTTTAATGAAGATCTCCTTGCACAGGTCCAAGTCAGCAATGAAATAGGATGGCTTTGTGCCAAGGAACACACTAGGGGGATATCATATGTATAGACAGTATAATTTATTAGTCAAAGACTGACATGTCAGCGGTGTGTGTGTGTGTGTGTATGCGTACAAATATAGCATTGAAACGATATCCACTCACCGAGAAACAGGTCCATACGTTGACACAATGTGCCTGTTGAAGGCTGTGTTGTCTCCCTGAGTCAGGGAGCAAGAAAATACGTATGTTGAATTATACAGAGAAACATCATTAAACAAGATGAAGTGGAGTATATGTGGTACTAAAGACTACCTCCAGTCCAAAGGGTGAATTCAAGGGTTTACATATATTGCACTAATATTTGCTCATATACTAATAGTTGCATTAATATTTAATCAAAAGCACACAGACGGACATACGTATGTACGTACGTATGCAGCAAGGGGCAGAACTGTATATAAGGAATTAGTACATACACTGAAATGTGCACCACAGAGTGCAGGTAGTAAGGAACACTCGAGTAGGTAAATGGTAACAGCACAAAGTGAACGTGCTATGTTACGCCCACTCAGGTGATGAAAACAGTGAGCAATAATGCGGCACCAATACTTACACCAAACTTTCGGAATAGATCCAGATTCCCAATAAAAGGTTTTGGTTTGGGTCCTGGTATTCCACTTTGTTTGAAAAAATGAAGTGGCTTGTATACACAGCTGCGGATAAAGGTTCTCACAGCACTTCAATGTACGCAAGAAACAGCACACCTTGCAACATGTAGGTGTGTATCTGCAATGACAGCACCACATACACACACACACACACACACACACACACACACACACACACACACACACACACACACACACACACACACACACACACACACACACACACACACACACACACACACACACACACACACACACACACACACACACACACACACACACACACACACACACACCACACACACACAGCGTATTCACCAATATCAGAAGTGGCTGCAGGTCAGTGTAGCTAACACTACGATCTAGCAACCGTCTTTGGAAACCATTGATATATGGTAAAACTACCTGAACAATTAACACAAATGTCCACATGGCTTTTGCATGATCCGTCCAGATATCAGACTTTATATAAGATCCAGGAAAACGGGTGCCTGGGCCTAGAACATCACCTAATCCTCCTCCCGGTAACAGTGTAGCTGTAGCTACCACCATAGATCGACCTACGTGTGCTACCACAACGCAAATTTCAGATCTAGCTACCACACGCGCACGACCCACGCACACGCACTCACCTATAGTAGAGGTAGGCTACACACAGAGTGAACAAAAGGCCAATGAGGACAGGGATATTCAACAGCGCTGAAAGGACGTCCATTGATCCGAAGTTGAGAAGGACGCGCTACGTTAGGCTCGGTTAGGCTACTATCTATTGTGCGCACAGCATATACGAAAATCGTATATCAATGGGCATAGTGCCGCTTGCGTAACAACATCTTCAGTTGCGTCATGGCTACGATGGTATTGCATCATTGCTCCATGGATTGCTTCATTTGCTCATGCCATCACCTACCCACACAATCCGACAGACAAAATATATACAGGCATCCAGTCCTCTCTAATATCAGCTAATCATCTTTATGAATCCTTGCTACCTTGTTCAAGATTGAGCATGCAACTTATAACTCAGCACAAACAAGTCAGTCCTGAATGGACCTGGCATCCATGATTAGCTAACTGAGTGACTAGCTAGCTAGCTAGCTACATGTGATTAATTAGCTAATAGGAAGATACTTAGCTAATGGACTTAGCTGTCTAGCTTGTCCATTAGTGGTTGGAGCCAGTAGTTATGCAGCTACATTGTTATTAAGGCGCTTGGTTGCAGCCATGCAGCCACATAGCTTTATATAAGCACCCAGCTAGCTAGCTACGTAGAAAGCTATACAATTGTATATATGATCTGCCAACATATATATCAGGCTAGGGTGGGGCTAGATGTTACTTCCTCATAGTCTGCTGTATGCCTTAGCTATAGGGTACACCATTGTCTATACTTTGGCACGTGCCATACTATAGGCCTTATTGTAATTGTCTACCTTAATATTATAGCCTTGTCAACTATGCCCTTGTCAGTTGGACTGTATGACTTGTCAGCCACATAGCTATTATACTTGATCACATCTTCAGCTAGACAACCAACGTCACCTGATCAATTCAGGACCACTATAGTCTTACAGTACTAAAAATTGAAAAATGATTACACCAATTACCAGCTGTCAAGCTGTCAGGGAGGCAGCGCCTTTACTAAATAATTATTATTATATTACTAACCAGAAGTGGCTGTATGTATATGTATATGATGTACGTGCGCACTGACCAAGTGCTCCTGAGGAAACTCGCACTTTAAAAATGCTGCAACGTACACTTTACTACTTTGCAGAAGAATGGTCTGAATAGCTAATAGGTAGTTGGTAATAGTTTCACAGGTTAGAGTTACTGTTTAGCTCTCTACGGTACGCAGTACGTACCCGCGCCGGTTGTCCAGTATAGAGAGGTGTCCCTCAATGCAGGTAGATTTGAACACAGCTCTATGTAGTTAGGACTATAGACAGTATCCTCATTAGACAGGTATCCTTTATTCAAAGTGTCCTTTATTGAGAGATTCCACTGTATGTAAGTATAGAAATATCAATTTTGAACTCATTGGGAATTAGATTGCATGACCACAACAGTTCCATTATATAATACGCAGAAGCATAATTATAAATTATATCTGAAGACAGTCCATCATTAGCTACATGTGCATGTTAGCAATAGGCTATGCCAAGTGCATGTCCCAGAATATCACACATGGCATATGCCTCTTGAAACTTATTCTTCACAGTCTGTATTATGATATACACTATTATTAGTATTAGCATTCCGTTATAGAGAACAACAATCAAATAATACAGTACAACATTAATATTAAAGAGAATCTTAAGGTGATCACTTTGAATACATTTTTTCAAAGAAATGTTTGGCACACTTTGTCCTATACACCTACAAATGCAGTAGCTATACACTAAATTACTGAATTGGCCACAGTTGCAGGTAGGTAACCATTTATTCCTGTGTACCTCTACCCGTAGCGTCGATTATGCTGATCACATGGTACAGTATCATCTTGCAAGCATTGATTTACAGTTTCTGGTACACAGTAAACCTCTACAAAGTTGTATTCTCGCAGAAGGTTTCTGTTCTCACAGTTAATGGTAGGGGTCATATAGTTGTTGTTCATATTTGTAGAATAAGCAACGATAAACTGCTTATGTCTCCCGGCAAATTCCTTATTTCTTGCGATAGCAATTCTATTTGTACAGTCTGAGCAAGGGGTTCCTCTGGTGTACAAGAGAACAGCTGGAGGGTCCATTGCATAAGCTGCTCTGTAGTTTTGCAGCAGCTGTGGCAGGAGGTTGAGGAGCTGGGGTTCTGTGTGCCTTCCACGCCGAGGTCGGGCAACGGCATAGTTATTGCCTAATAGCACATCTGAATTATAATTGGACACATGATGTGCATCTGGGTTTAACCGTACCAGGTGATTAGCAGGCAAGATCATTAGAAACCCATACTGAACTTGACTTGGGAAGGAACGAAAGCTCATTGCTAACTCTTTCACAATGTTGGATATCTCTAATTGAGTGTAGACTGCATCAGTAGTTATGGAAAGGAGAGGTACCAGCAGCAGAGTCCACGACCACCTGTGCATTCTCGCCTACAAGATCAGGACAGCATAATACACGGTACAGTACACTTTGATATTTCAATGTTGTACGTATTATAGGTGCATCAAAATCAGTACAGGTATAAGTAGAATAAAAGACACTTACTGCTGGTATATATATTCACTTCAGCTGCAGTTCTATGTAGCTTAGAAGACTCTGCTCAGCTCAGTACATATAGAATTATAGCTATATAAGTAGCTGTATATGACTGAGTGGTAAACGCAAAGCACTGGTTCCAGAGAGACGAATGACGCCTCAATAAATACTACATGTACAACTGTTCCTTCTTTGCAGAACAATAATCTGAATAGACACTCTATTAGGAAGTGACCATTTGCAGGACAATATATATATATATATGTAATAGTTATAACATGAACGCGAGGGCGCTGGCTTATTTATTGCACGAGGGCGCGAAGCGCCCGAGGGCTATAAATGAGCTGCGCCTGAGCGTCCATGTTATAACTGGCTTGTTGCAATTTTAACGATTTATAGCAGAGCTGTTTCCCTCGCTATCGAACAAAATAGACTAACATTGCCGGCGACACTAGGTAGGACCCTACTATGTTCGAAAGGTACCGATATGACTAAGCACGCAGCGAATACAACGGAAGCCGTCCCCCGGTTAAAGCCGTTGAAAGCGCGCGGTCTAATTTTTCATCCCTTTGATGAAACAGACCGCGCGCTTGACGACGACTTTGAGCAGATGTCGAAGCGTTACACACAGAAGAACACAGAAGTCAGTACCTCGTGAGCACTAAAGACGTTTCAGGAGAGGATGAAGGTGAAAGAGCCCTGCCTGCAAAGACTGAAGAGCCATGTTTGAAGCAGTAAAATCATTTAGATACTTTCCTAATACATCAATACTTTCCTAATACGTACATCAATACTTTCCTAATACGTACATCAATACTTTCCTAATACGTACATCAATACTTTCCTAATACGTACATCAATACTTTCCTAATACGTACATCAATACTTTCCTACTGTATACATCAATACTTTCCTAATACATCAATTGTTTTCAGCTGACAATAGTGTTTATGCAAGGTGCTGATTTTATTCTTCGTGATGAGTTTGTAGGTACTTCCAGCTGCAGCTTATGAGAAAGTAAACAAAGAATTTGAAGTAGACAAAACTGTTTGTACACATCTGGAAAATGATTGGTCTACTCCATATTGTCATTGGTTCATTTCATGTTTGTTATGTCTACAGGGGGGCTCTTAGAAGGCTAATGCACACTGAAGTGTGCATTGGACTTGATATTGCACACTTCCCGTCTTTGATGTATGGCTTCATCATGCAACAAATATATATATATACATATATACAATAATTGCTGAAATTCACTGCCTTATATAGAGTGAATACTTGTAAACTTCCTACTATTATACTGTGCATGTATAATATACAGTCATAGCTCCAGCTGGCATATAATATTATGCGTTTGATCCTTTTTTGTATTATATGCAATAGTATATGGCCAATCTCAGCAAACGTAAGACAAGACAGCAGTCCCTCCCTGTTATCAACCTGACCACTCCTGTCAGTGGTTTATGGTTTGCAGGTAGCCCTTGGTCCTGGGACCTATACACGCTGTCACTGTCACTGTCCCTATAACTAACACTGTACCACCTTGTCAGTACCTCAGCAGGTCACCATACCAAGTAGTTCTCACTCCTACTCACCCAACAACAACTGTCGACAACTATCACATCCACTCCTCAAACCCTTGTGGTATTGGGATGTAAGTAAGTACAATCCCTTTGCAATGTGGGGCCTGCTCCATCACTGTCACTGTCCACTGTCGACATTGGTATGGTGGTATATGATGTAGTGTGGTATGATGGATAGTTTTTGGCTACTGTTGTATGCATGTTCTCATCATCGGATGTGAATGTATTCTACATCCTTCCCATACAGGCTGTCTTGTCTGCCGGAGACACACTGAAAGTTTGCTCCAACTTGGCCATGTGCATGTTCAAATGTAGCTACATAGCTAGCTATATATTAGCCATAGTTATATATAGCTCGGCAGAATAGCTAGCTACTAAACTAGCTAGCTAGCTACCATTCAATTTGGATAGACGCAGTATTAGGAAGTGACCATATGTAGGGCAACAACCGCTGAAACTGACTTCCTTATATAGTGAATGCTTGTAAATTTCCTGTATAATACACATATGTATAGCTCCAGGCATACGTGTGAGCTTTACACAGAACTATAATAATATGGCAAAACAACACATCCTTCCCAAATTTTGGGGAACGGTCCTGTTGTTCATTCACAAGGTGCAAGCATGTATGCATGGAGGCATTCAAAGAAAAGGAGTAGGATGTTCCCGTTAGTATACATATATTGCAATATTGCACCCATGGATTAGGCTATATACTCTTTTCAGGGCTTTGAAGTTAAATTGACATTACCTAACCATTATATTACCTATTGCAATGATGTCACATGTTATAGTATTCACCCATTGATTATGCTACTCTCTTTCAGGGCTTTGAAGCTAAATTGACACGACCTAACCCATACACCCATGCACTCATACACCCACATGTGCCCCCACACACCATTCATAAGGCACACAAAATAGCAGGCAATGCAATCCATGGATGCAGGAACCAGCTGCATGGTGTATAGAGTCAATGCAATCCATGCAGAGTCCATCTTGTGCATATTAATACAGAAGTGAGGTTGGTGGTCACAGTTCCCTTTGGATGCACAAAGCCATGCAAAGGCTACAGCAAAAATGTGTTCAAAACTAAATTTGGAATTCTGGATTTAAAGCAATGCTCTTTGATTTCTATATTGAGCAAAATATAATTATAAACTTTGTAATTACTAGTTCATTCAATCAACATCATGTCCGTTATGTCCTATAAATTTGCGGTCAAAATGATGAGCAATTGAGCAATTGATGAATATGTACCTCTAAAGGGATCCTAACCCTAACCTTATGTGTACAAAAAGCTATAGACTGCAAACTGTGTGCAATATGAAATCTGTGAGATTAGGTCAGCCCTCGATGTTCATACTTGACAAACACACCGTGCTTGGGCTTCAGAGTGGCAGCTGTCACAACTTCCAAGGGAACCTGCAGTACAACATAGCATGCCATTTGAATTGTCACAAAAGTATATAGCAGGAGAATATGTACTGTGTGTGCACATCAAATGTAGCTAACACTACCTCACCTTTGTCTCTGGAGCCAGCATAATCCTGAACTTCCTGACAATCTCAATGAGGGCCATCTTTGCCTCCAACAGAGCAAACCTCATTCCAATGCAGTTTCTTGGCCCATACCCAAAGGGAATGTAAGCACAAGGATGACGCTTGGCCTTCTCTTCAGGAGTGAACCTGTATGTGCATAGAGAGGAAAGTGCCAACCCTGCATACAGATCTAGACACACAGTAAAAACGTTACCATTCTACGGCCGTTGTACTGGTATATGTACAGGCGCACTATGACTATATATGGCTACGGGCGTATCCCGGCTAGAGCTACAGACGCACCATGGGCGTATCAGAGACAAGGGTGGGCTGCGGGCATACTTTGGGCATGCAAGCCATCCTCTACAACAGAATCCTAATCACTATTATACAGCACATTACCATGTATAGTGCAGCATACAGCATGCTACGTACTTATATCTATAATTTATATATAGCAGACCTGGATTCATTGACTGTCAAATGTACGTATACGTATAACTATATAATAGTATACCAGAGTACATTGACTGTGAAACGTACCTGTTGGGGTTGAACACATCTGGGTCTGTCCACACATTGGGGTCATGATGAGTAACATCAGCAAGAAGTAAAACCATAGCTCCCTTCTTGAACTGGACACCCTTCAGCACACAGTCCTCATTGCACAAGCGAACAAGGCTGCATGCCACCAGAAAGAGAATGCTGACTGACTGACTATATAATTCTTTCCATATTCTTGTACAGTCACAGCAACTTACACAGGTGCAGGTGCGTACATCCTCAGAGTCTCCTCAAGTACCATATCAAGGTACTGCAGCTCATGAGAGGCATCGTACATGGACTTGTCCTTTAAAGGAATGGTTAGAACTGGTAGAACACATAAGGTAGCTATGACATACCACACAACAAACCAGACCCTTACTCACTGGGTTCTCTTCAAAGTACTCATGAATCTCATTAGCCAGCTTCTCCTGCACTTCAGGGTGAATAGCCAGCAGGTAAGTTGCAAAGGCAAGAGTTGTGCTAGTGGTCTCGTAGCCGGCAAAAATGAATCCAACACAATCCGCTATAATCTCTCCCTTCTCAAGTCCTTCTCGTGTCTCACTGTCACTTGCATCAATCATCAATTGGAGGAGGTCCTTACGCTGTACACAGCGAATAGCTATGTGTTATATCTATGCATTATTTGTGCATGGCTTGGAAACAACACGAAGTGTGCAGTTCAATGATCAACACTGTACTAGCTCACCAGAGCACTGCCATTACATTTCGTCTTTCTGGCTTCAATAAGCTTAGCAGCAGATTTCTCCAGAAAATCTGTAGCCTTACGCGCCTCAATAAATTTCACGGCATGCCGAATCAGAGGCTCCACGAGAGGAAAAGACACTAGATTGTACAAAGAAAATGACAAAACGTGACAAAATTACACATATGAACTGGTTATCCATACAGCTATCCTGGAAACTACAATGTATCACGTGAGATATACATTTTCCCCACACAGTGCGTATGGGGTTCTCATTGTAAAGTGGACTCTTGTTAAAATGTGACAATTGGCAATGTAGCAATGTTTGACAAAATCAATTTGAAAGAAATGCATACAGAATGATTATGGCACTGCTAGTGAATAATAGTATTGTACTATATAACTGGTAGGTAGCATGGCACTGCATACAAGGAATATATTAGGGATGACAAATTATGGCAATCTGATAACTTTCTCTAAATTCCATTGTCAACTCAGTTCTATATTATTCAAAATTGAGAACTTCACTAGCCAGAAAACTGGCTTGAGTCTCACAGGATTACAGATCTGTTTCATCCCAATCCATGGTCTGTATCAATGGTAGAGTCAAAAATACTATTATAATAGGAGAGGGAGAGAGGGAGCCTTTTCCCGACGTGCTCCCTCTGTTTGCGTATAAACTGACATGCCATGTATTTGACAGGGGTCGGTCTAGCCTAATAAGCCTATATTTATTTGTGTTGTGCGTTCCCTTCGAAGACAAGTAATTCCCATGCACCATTTTGCAATCACCAAGCAGACACCACTCCGGTTGATTGGACAACTTCATGCTTTGCAATAAGCTAAAGTGACTGCTGGTTAAAATTGCGAATGAAGCTTACCAAGGAACACAACCTACCCAGAACAAATTGTAGTAATCTGAGAATGTTTACACGCTCATCGTCTTTTGGAGGGCTTAACGCCGAGAACACAGCAACTGCAGATTCATATATCTTCCCCCCTTTCCCTCCCTGGACATCAACTTCACGTCCTAAGGCAGTTGACAGGATCACCTCCATTGTCATTTTGCTGTACAGCCTGCAGGCACAGTCCATGATGTGTATAAACTACATACGTATACCAATAATTATATTTATAAATTTCAGCTGGTGCAACAAGCATTACATACATAGAGTGTCTGATGCCATAGTTGCATGTTGATTACACACACTAGTCAGGACAAACAGTTGCTTCACTTCCACTTACTGAAGTACTTCCACAGTTTCCCCTTTCTCTGCAGCCACACCGATCTTCTCAGCAAGTCGAGATGTGCTCTCCTTGATAAGGGGCTCCATCTGAAGGAGAGATGGAGAAATTACTGTGTGTGAGACTAAATTTTGCAAGCCAGAAGTCATGAACATACTTAGCTATGTTAACATAATGCCAACAGGTGCACTTGAGCTAACGCACCAGCTTCATCTTGTGAGCACTGAAAGCCGGAGTAAGAACATTCCTCCTCTTCCTCCATTCATCACCTCGGGCTGAAAATAGGTTGTCATAAAGTTTGCCATCAACCTCAGTGGGCAGTATATTGCGCTGGCTCTAATTTAAAAAGCAGATGAGAGTAGACTATACACACATTGTGCACAAACAGCACTGAACAATAATAATACAGTTAATCTAAGACATATCCTCCTGGCGAAAGAATGCTTCTCGAACAACTTCACGCGAGTTGCAACCTAAACATCACTCACCAACCCAACAGTACAGCAAGGGCATGTAGTAGCAGTAGACAAAGGGCAAACGCTATAGGATGGCTGCAGGGGCCCTATACATTGTTAGCAATCAGCACATAGTATAGCACCTATCTATATACTTCCACAAATCGTCAACAGTGTCATAGTTCATAACCATTATGAAAAAAACTTCCAAGAACACTTACACACAAAAATACAGGCAGGGGTGGAGTAGGGGTATGTCCTCACCAGTCTGTCAACAAATTTGTCAAAGTGCTTCACTGTGACCTCCTTGAAAAGGTCCATGTCAGCAAGGACGTAGACTGGTCTCGAGCCAAAGAACACACTATTGATTGTTCAATGCAAAATAACTGTTGAATAAATTATACCTGCGGCCATGCATTGGGTAGGGTGCATGTGTACGTATATACTCACTCAGCTGCTGTTTGATTCATATAGATGCGTGCACACATAATGTTATGCAGCATGATACCACTTGTGTGTGTGCACATAATTGCATGCATATACAATTTGTCGGGAAGGAAGTGTTACTACGTGCCAATGCCCATTAGCAATGCATTGCAACACTCATGCGACCTACCCTGACAGTGGACCATAGACGGAGACAATGTGCTGGTAGAAACCACGCCAATCACTCTGCATATTAGGGCAATAATAATACAGCAAAGTGAGTTATTGAGAGTGCGTGACATAGTTTTGATTTTGTCTTTCGAGCATAAACGTAGCATGAAGCAATGAAGCACATGTATAGCAATACTGATTACAAGACTTTCAATCTAGAGCTCATATCAAAGACACTTGATGCTAAATGAATTGAATTTAGGATCACATTAAATACATAATTATTATAATAATTCAAATAATAATAATATATTAATAATAATAATTACTGCTCAGTGACATGTATATGCAGACATAATTATGGTGATGTAGATGCTCACAACTATGTGTGCTGATTACAAGACTCCTCAACCTTGAGCTCATGTCAAAGGCCCTTGATGCTAAATGTCCAGTAATATATAACTAATACCAATATATATAGTTGAAGATGATTGAATAGATGAAGATTTGACTGCAGTGTTCAAACCTTTATATAGTTCACATTGTGTGATATATCATTAAAATGCAAAAGACAATAATGCCTACATGTCATTTTATATATATATGTATACATACACGCATGTTAACATGCACTAACATAATAAAAGCATGCATGATGCGCACATGCATGATCCCTATGCATACTTGTGCATGCACCTACGTACATACCTATGTACGCATGCACAAAAATAAACAAGCACACACACACACGTTTAACCGGTTGAAGGATATTACAAGAAACAACTTACCTCAAACTTTCGAAACAGACCTAAATTCCCCATTACAGGTTTGGGTTCAGGACCTGCTATTCCTATGTCCTTGAAAAACTACAGAGGCTTGTGAACATAGCTGCAGATACAGGTAGGGGACATTCAGAGAGGAGAAATAATGTTTTACTATGAATCATTCTCACATTTACGATACCTTATTATTGCAACAATCCAAGTTCGTGCTTTTTAATTAACTACGCTGCACATTTCTACACATTGTTGTACCATAGTGAAAGCTAAAAAATGTGCCACATTCATTCCTTCCAAAGGAAGAACATACAATACAACATACAATACAAACTAATGCATTGTACGTAGCTGTAAAGTGCGATAACACATACGCAGCTAACTAAAAAAAAAGGAACGTCTGTGTCTTCACTCCTTCTCCAAAACATATGCCCTTAACTTAAGTCCTATATATTATAGGCTATAGGCTAGGTATACAGACTTCACTTCAAATCAGGTCTATCTAGCTCACCTGTAGTAGAGGTGTATACGTCAGACACAGGACGCTGAGGAGGACCACCAGTACAGGGGTACTCAACAATAAGGAGAGAGCATCTATCTCATCGTAGATTGTGGAATGTACTAAGGCTTGGACAAGCAGTTAGGGCCCGTCCTTGTACATTATGTTTAATCATAGATACTAAATGATTTCTATGGTTTTATGCGAGCGGAAACGATTATGCAATCTATACCTGCATTGCATCAGACGACGGAATGCTGCATCAGAAGTATGCAATTATGTTGACGTAGAATCTGCTGAGTCATTGTATGCCAAGAGCACTCTTGCTTATGCCAAATATGGACATGCGCTTAAATATCATTGCCGAGCAGGAAGCGAGGCAACTTACTCATGTTGCATTGAGGTTGGCATATATAGCTATATTGCCCAGCGGGCTGGAGGGATTTTGACAGGGACTGGGGACAGAAATTGGCACAATGACCTGTCTCAATCAGTTGTTGAACGGACTACCACAAGTGCAGCAAAGAATTGTAAGCAGCCTGAATCGACACTTCAAAAAGGATATAAAGATATATGGAGCAACTACTGGCCATAGGAATAGCTACATATACAATTTCGAGGCCACGAGCAAGGTGTCCGCAACTGACTGATATACATATTATACATATATACAAACACTTGGCGACTTAGGCGTCAAGATTAGTTGTCTCGCCTTCCAGCTCGGTAATAATTATTAGAGTATGTGAGTATCACCTGGTAATGTGAGAAGTTCTAGCTAACAGATATAGCAATACCAAAAGGAGTCCAAAGTACAACTGTTTGACTAGCTAAAACAATCTGAACAACGCAAAATCCCCTCATGGCTGTTACATCGTGTGTCGCGCAAGATATCAGACTTTGTAAAAGGCCAAAGAAAACGGATACGTGAGCCTAGATCCCCCACTTGATCCTTCTCCCGACTGTGACAAATAACGGTGTATATATTATTACTACAAGGCAAACTTTCACTCGCACGACCATGGACTGACGTACACGCACTCACCTGTAGTAGAGGTAGGCTACACACAGAGTGAACAAAAGGCCAATGAGTACAGGGATATTCAACAGCGCTGAAAGGACGTCCATTGATCCGAAGCTGAAATAGTCTGGTTAGCTAGACCATAGATAGTAGAGACTGTTCTCTACTATCTATGGCTAGACGTCCCATTTTAATCGCCTGGGCGTTTAATGGGGACAGTCTAGCTAGCCAGACAAGCTGTAAGGACACTGTAAACCACAGCTAGCTAGCTAGCTACGTAGCTGTATAGCCACGTGCATGTGATGCGAATGGTGAGCTACTTAGCTAATAAGCTTAGTAAATAGCAAAAATAGCAAGCTACTTAGCTAATGGACTCAGCTAGCTATATATACGTACTTGACTGATCAAGTCTGTCTCAGCTATAGTGTACACCACGTACCATTGTACGTCTACCATAGCATGCATGCATGTACCATAATTATAGTATGCGTTCTGGAAATAGTCCATCCAATTAATATATACCCTTGTCCACTATACCCTTTTGGACTTGCCACCCCATATATACCTCGTTGCCATGGCAACGTGGAGGTGTTAAATTCCGTAAACAGGATATGTATCTCGTTACTTTCCAATCCATATACACCTCACCGCCGCCGTGGTATTACTAAATGCATTTCATTCTTGATCACACGTACGTACGTATATACATCTACGTAGCTACCTTCATTCCGTTCTTAGCGCTAGCCTTGCACACTGAAAATTTGAAAAATGAGAGTATACATTATATTATATAAATGATAATACTATAATAAATTATTAATGAGATGATATGACACTTGCAATGAAATCCAGGGCATATCATGTACAAATTACACTGAAATGTACACAATTATTAACTATGTACATCATGTCCTTTGGAGATGTCATTTGCAGTCTAGTACAAACTGATGAGCAATTGAGTAATTGGTGCATGCATACATAAGTCTAAAGGGATCCTAACCCTGCCTAACCCTATGCGTACAAAAAGCTACAGACTGCAAACTGTGTGCCACATAAAATCCGCGAGATTAGGTCAGCCCTCGATGTTCATACTTGACAAACACACCGTGCTTGGGCCTCAGAGTGGCACCTGTCACAACTTCCAAGGGAACCTGCAGTACAACACACCAACACGTTGTATGAGATGTCACAAAAGTACCAGGAATACATGCATATCATGTACTGTGTGTGCACATGAAATGTAGCTAACACTACCTCACCTTTGTCTCTGGAGCCAGCACAATCCTGAACTTGCTGACAATCTCAATGAGGGCCATCTTTGCCTCCAACACTGCAAGTCTCATTCCAATGCAGTTTCTTGGCCCATTCCCAAAGGGCATGTAAGCACAAGGATGACGCTTGGCCTTCTCTTCAGGAGTGAACCTGTATGTGCATAGGGAGAAAAGTGCCAACCATGCATATATACACATACCAGCTATTATACGGTACATGCAGTAAAAACGTTAACGTTCTACGGCCATTGTACTGGTATGTGTACGAGCTTACTATGGCTATGGCTACAGGCGTATCCCGACTAGAGCTACCGATGCCCTATGGGCATATCAGGGGTAACACGTACGTAAGGGGGTGCTGCGGGCATATATATTTCAGGCGTGCGAGCCATTCTCTGGTCGCTATATACAACTGTAATCACGAAAGGTATGGCCTCTCAGACCTACACAGCAGTGAGGCATATTCATTAATTATAGTTCTCTGTATACATACATACAAACTACAAGTTGATTCATGTGTCAGGTAAAATCTTACACACAATATATACGTCTGTAAAGGGAGTGGTGAGCTACAAACATATTTATACAGTTTTGCATAACCAATGCACCATTTTGCTCCAATCGACTCTGAAAGCAGAGTGAGAAGAAAATGGAAATGGGGTTGAGTCAATGTTTACCAATTGCTCAGGTGCTGGTAGCCTGGTTAAATATTCCAAAACATTCAAGGGTTGGTCAAAAGATTTCGTTGAAAAAGCTGATTTGCATGCACTTAATCGTGAACACTGAATCACATTACCATGTATATTACAGCACACAGCACATACTATGTATGTATACCTATATTATAGTACACGTGCAGGGGTACATTGACTGTCAAACGTACCTGTCAGGGTTGAACGCATCTGGGTCTGTCCACACATTGGGGTCATGATGAGTAACATCAGCAAGAAGAAAAACCATAGCTCCCTTCTTGAACTGGACACCATTCAGCACACAGTCCTCATTGCACAAGCGAAGAAGGCTGCATGCCGCCAGAAAGAGAATGCTGACTGATTATACAATTGTTTCCATATTCTTGAACAGCCACAGCAACTTACACAGGTGCTGGAGGGTACATCCTCAGAGTCTCCTCAAGTACCATATCAAGGTACTGCAGCTCATGAGAGGCATCGTACATGGACTTGTCCTAAAGGAATGGTTAGAACTGGTAGAACACATAAGGTAGCTATGACATACAACACAACAAACCAGACCCCTACTCACTGGGTTCTCTTCAAAGTACTCTTGAATCTCATTAGCCAGCCTCTCCTGCACTTCAGGGTGAATAGCCAGCAGGTAAGTTGCAAAGGTGAGGGTGTTGCTAGTGGTCTCGTAGCCGGCCAAAATGAACCCAACGCAGTCCGCTATAATCTCTCCCTTCTCGAGTCCTTTCTGTGTCTCACTGTCACTTGCATCAATCATCAACTGGAGGAGGTCCTTACGCTGCAGACAAACAGAGAATAGCTATGTGTTATATCTATGCATTCTTCGTGCACGGCAAGGAAACAACACGAAGTGTGCAGTTCAATGATCAACACTGTACTAGCTCACCAGAGCACTGCCATTACATTTCGTCTTTCTGGCTTCAATAAGCTTAGCAGCAGATTTCTCCAGAAAATCTGTAGCCTTACGTGCCTCAAAAAATTTCACAAACTGCCGAATCAGAGGCTCCACGAGAGGAAAAGACACTAGAATGCATGAAGAAATGACAAAATGTAACAAAATTGCATCTGTTAACCATACAGCTGGCATCCTGAAAACTATACCTACATATTCAACTTGTACAGTAATGAATTACTGATGAATGAAATAGGACTGAGACAGCCAGTTGGTGTCATAAGATAAACTTTGTCACATTTGCTAATATCAGTGATAAGTGCTTCCCCTGAAAACAAAGCAATCCCATACTTTACTTTCCAATCACCAAGTAGGCATCACTCTAGACGATCAGGAACAATTCATGCTTTGCATTAAGCTTTGTTCAAGGGAACACAACCTACCCTGTAAAAATTGTAGTATTCTGAAAACGTTTACAGGCTCATTTTCTTTCGGAGGACTTAACGCAGAGAACACTGCAACTGCAGATTCATATATCTTCCCCCCTTTCCCTCCCTGGACATCAACGTCACGTCCAAAAGCAGTTGACAAGATCACCTCCATTGTCATCTTGCTGTACAGTCTGCAGGGACAGGGTATATATGATCTGTATAAACTACATATAAAGTTATATAAAAATACCAATTTTCAGCTGATACATCAAGAATGATGTACACTGAATGTCATATGTCATAGTTGTATATTACATAGCATCACACACACACACACACACACACACACACACACACACACACACACACACACACACACACACACACACACACACACACACACACACACACACACACACACACACACACACACACACACACACACACACACACACACACACACACACACACACACACACTGAGACTGTTGTAGGTATTCATAATACAAGGTTTCGCTATAAGCACACATGATAACAAACACGCACAAACAGTTGCTTCACTTCCACTCACTGAAGTGCTTCAACAGTTTCCCCAGTCTCTGCAGCTGCACTGATCTTCTCAGCAAGTCGTGTTGTGCTCTCTTTGATAAGGGGCTCCATCTGAAGGAGGGGAGGAGTACAACAACGGTGTGTGAGACTACATTTTGCAAGCCAGAAGTCATGAACATACTTAGCTATGTTAACATAATGCCAACAGGTGCACTTGAGCTAACTCACCAGCTTCATCTTGTGAGCACTGAAAGCCGGAGTAAGAACATTCCTCCTCTTCCTCCATTCATCACTTCGGGCTGAAACTAGGTTGTCATACAGTTTCCCATCAACCTTGTGAGCCAGTATATTGCGCTGACTCTAATTTAAAAAGCAGATGAGAGTAGACTATACACACATTGTACACATAAACAAACTACTACTGACACTACATATCATATGACATATACGACAGTTTAATACAGTTAACTAGTTAGAGTTTAATACAGTTCGTCTGGCAAAAGAAGGCTTCTCGAACACTTGTACACAAGCAGCAGCCTAAGTAGCATTTATCAGCCAAACAGTACAGCAAGTACAGGAAGTACATGTATATCATATATTCCTACAGTTATAGACAAATGTACAAAGGCTACATATACACAGTGGTGGCAGTATAAAGAGCCACTAAAATGTTAGCAATCAGCAGTTAGTTCAAAACGTATCTACATATATACATAATAATAATGCCACAAATTGGCAACAGTGTCATGGTTCCTTCTCATTATGAGAAAAACTTCCAAACACTTACACACAAAAAAAAACAGGCAGGGGTGGAGTAGGGGTATGTCCTCACCAGTCTGTCAACAAATTTGTCAAAGTGCTTCACTGTGACCTCCTTGAATAGGTCCACGTCTGCAAGGACGTAGACTGGTCTCGAGCCAAAGAACACACTATTATATACAGGTACAATGTAAAAGAAGTAAATTCAATAAATTATGCTTGAGGCCATATAAGGGGGCAGGTACGTACATGTGCATATATTATACACAGTAGCCATTTGATTTACAGAACTGCACACATATTTGCAATGTTATGCAGCATGTTACCAGCTGTGCACACATACCGCATATATATGGCCTGAAAATTTGGTGGGAAGATATTTGGTGGATTGCTGAAAATATGTCATTTGGTGGGATTTACTTTGGCGGATGAGCCAGTCTCAACCATAATGATATTCATAACAAATGGCTAATTGAATGCACTGGAAATATTTAACCGCGCCGTCAGCTAGTTTTGGTTCAGTTAGGACGAAATTGATGATGAAATGCAACTGAAAACTAGACGAATCGTTGTTACACTTAATCTGGACTGTTTTCTTTGCATCAGTCTTTACAGCGACCGCGTACATGTTGTTTGGATCACCTTCCTCACTTCGACAAACAAGCTAACTCCTCTCCTTCGGTGTACAAAACTCTTTGGAGAAGTGATGTCCTCGTATGCAGCTTTCGTGCAATGATGAACTCCATGCCGACTATTAGATTGGCGCGTTTAGCTGCAAGCCTAGTACACATGAAAGCTATGATTTTGCAATAATGATGACATCACACTGTGAAGTTGTTTGATGGATGAAAATTAATATTGGCAGACTGCTCTCAAAACTGCCAATCCACCAAAATAATTTCCCTGCCAAAATGTCCAGCCATACGGTATAATGTGTGCTGTACATTTTATTCATTGGGAAGGTAGCACTTCTCGGGACATGTTTACTACTAATGTCCATTAGCAATGCAGCGACTTACCCTGACAGTGGACCATAGACGGAGACAATGTGTTTGCAGAAACCACGCAAATCACCCTGCATATACAAGCAATACAGCAAGAGAGAGTTGCTGACAACAAGTTTCAGTATTGATACAAAACAACATGTGAAAGCACCCAGCATGGGATAGATACAATACATAACATCGACCACAAATAACATACTACATACATTAATCAATGTTCTGCATCACCCACACAGTTCAATATTCAATTCATAACTGTTACACAAAGTATATAGAAAGACGTGAAAATGAAAAGGGTTCAAACATTTACATTCACCTTGCGCAGTAATTAAATGCAAAAGACGGTAGTGCTCACATGTCATGATATAAGCATGCACTCATGTTCACATGCATTGAAATTTGAGTATGCATGTTGCACACATCAATGGGTACCCATGCGCACGTGCATAAATATCAATGTATATACAAGCACACACTTCAGCTTCAAACAGGCTGAAGAATATGAAGAGAAACAACCTACCTCAAACTTTCGAAACAGACCCAAATTCCCCATTACAGGTTTGGGTTCAGGACCTGCTATTCCTTTGTCCTTGAAAAACTGCAGAGGCTTGTGAACATAACTGCAGATACAGGTAGGGGACACTCAGAGAGGAGAAGGAATGTTCCACTATGAAACATTCCCACAGTGACAATGATTCCTTAATATGCTGCAACAATCCAAGTTCGTGCTTTATAACTACACTGCACACCTCTACGCATTGTTGCACCATAGTGATAGCTAGGAAACTGCACCGCATCCGTTCCCTCTAAAGGAACAGCGCACAACACAACGTACAATACGAAGGAATGCACTATAGCTGTAAAGTGCGATGAAACATACGCAGCTAACTATATATATAACAGCTACGTCTGCGTCTTGGCTCCTTCTCCAATACGTATACCCTTAACTTAAGTGCTACAGACCACCTCAGATCAGGTCTAGCTCTATAGTTCACCTGTAGTAGAGGTACGTCAGACACAGGACGTTGAGGAGGACCACTAGTACAGGGGTACTCAACAACCAGGTGAGAGAATCCATCATTTCGTAGACTGTGGAACGTTCGCAGGCTTGGACAAGCGGTGAGGGTCTGTCCGCTGTACAAGTTAACCGACTATATAATATTATGCAATCATCTACTGTCTATGATGCAATCAGTGTCTGCGTTACATCATACGGCGGAAGGTTGCATCAGAAGTTGTGTATGCCAAGAGTATATACTCCAGTTGATGCCAAATATGGACATGGATATAATTATATGGGAACGCCACATGATCCTCGCCGAAAATGGTAATAGCACTGTGATAGGTAATCTTGCTAGCTGGCTAGCTAGCTAGGTAGCTACATATTTGCTAGCTATTATTGTAAATCAATGATGTATTAGCTAAGTAGCTAGCTAGCCAGCCAGCTAATATTGATGCTTTAATTGTGTGGCAGAGAAGGGTGAAATATCTATGTCTAGTACTGCCATGGCCTGGCTGTAACAAGCAATAGCTGTGTCGGTTAGCTAGCTATATCATTAGAGCCGTTGTTGGTACTGCTGGAGCTCTATACAGACAGATCTAGCAACACCATTAAGAACCTGAAGTACAACTGTTTGACAAACAATATACGTCAAAGCTTTTCTCTACAGTAAAAATGTCCTTTGCTTTGCACTGTTTCTGCACTATATTATACATAGCTAGCTATTGACTGTGATCAACCAGCTTGCTTGCTGTATATATAGCTAGCTAGAGTGGCTATGGATCATGTGCACTGGATATATGTTCACTTGAATGCACTTCAACCTTACCTCTACTAGCACAATTAAGATCATGAGATAACATTGCAATCTCCATTCTATCACATTACACACATGCACCAACTTCTTTTGTAACCTTCATGCATGCAACTATACACACACACACACACACACACACACACACACACACACACACACACACACACACACACACACACACACACACACACACACACACACACACACACACACACACACACACACACACACACACACACACACACACACACACACACACACACACACACACACACACACACACATGTACATTGCCACACACGCTTCATATTACAAGGCCTGTATCCACCTTGCTATGCAATGCAACAATCAATGTCGCTTATGTAAGGATCAGCATGCAGAGGAGCTCAAGATTACTCTTACATAGCTACACTGGATGTTGCATTGTGCACTCCTCTGAAACAAAGGTTGGGTGGTAAGCACTTTTCCGGCTACTGACACATGCACAGCTACCGTATCAGGTACGCGTATGTATATGGTACACGTACGCACTGTAATAGTACAATGATAGTACAATGATACCGATGATTGAAAAGTGATTTTTTTGGATTAATGACCATACATAGCTACATACTGCCCATGTATGACGCAGAGGTACATGATTGCGCAATCGGTTCCGTATTTCATCTAGCCAGTGTGTCTGCTTCCATCGGCTCCAAGAGAAGTCTCTCTGTTCTTCCCATCTCGGTCAACTAGCCCATCGGACTCTCTCACCATGTTGTTGAGTACCCCCGTGCTGGTGGTGCTTCTGGTTCTTCTGTGTCTGGCCTACCTCTACTACAGGTGAGTGGGAAGAGGTACTTATAACAGTTAGTACCTCTTAACCTTTTTCGTTGCCATTCACTCACGCTATGTCTAGACTTTGCCTAGACAGACTTTCCGGGAGTAATGCGCGGCTATACGTACTATAATGTGCCACAAATTGGACACCTGGCCATGGTTCACTGCGAACATTTGCGTTAGCGGCTCCAAGCAAAGATCAAATAGTACTCTTGAAACTCGTGAGCCTGTGGCTCGGATGATAAAAGTGTTTTCATTTGCTCCGGTCTCGGATGATAAAAGTGTTTTCATTTGCTCCGGTCTTCACCAGTGATAGCTAAAATGCGATAATCTTTCACTTTCTGAGTAGTGAAATGTTTTTGTTTTTTTTACTTGACTTGTCAACAGCATTAATATTTCATAGTAAAATGTGAGCAGAAAGTCATAATATATAACAACTGAATAAGTCAGTGAATGATATTGGGTTGATAATTGGGAAATCCTGCCCTCGCAGGCAGCCACTTCAATTTCTGAGTTGACCGGTCTGACGTGGAATTGGTCCAGTGTGCCACGAATACACATGATTGCTAATCCCAACAGGCTGAAACCGAGCACACAGCGCAACCATCCAATCACTTGGCAGTAGGGTTGAGCCCTTTTTGTTGCAATCAGGGAGGCAATCCGCCCGTATGTGACTGTAGCTGCCTTTCCCATGCCACCTGTAGCAGCAAACACCAGTAGGGTGAATGAGCCAAGCTCCACTTCACGCACTCTCTATAACTTGGTTACTTCTCCATGAACAATCTCCTCGTATGCCTCATGGATCATTGTGGTGAAAGTGGTGCTATGTACTTCTCCCCAAACAAAAGCTGGGATTAAGGCAAACAATCGAAGTTAGGTAGAGTTGGTGATATCTCAGGGTGAGATTGTCCATTCATCGACGGTACAATGAGTTCTGGCGATTCTGTACTTGTGTCAGCATTGTGGACTTCCTCGCCTTCATCAGGGGCTTCGACAGGATCACTCCATATTTCATCATGGTCACTCTGCACTTTGAGGCGGTCTTCAGCATTTTTGCACAACCCACGTCTAGACGGCAGGCAATCTACGCAAATGATTCCTGAGCAGACACATACACAGTTCCTGCACCTGCCCTTGCCGTTACACCATCAACAAACTGGCATGGTCGGGCTGATCAAGGCTTCGCGTTTCAGAAATCATCTGCCATTTCCACCATTTCTTAACTGTCACTTTCATTGTCACTGTCACTGTAATTTGTTGTAACTGTCTGAGTAGTGAAATTGTCATTTTTCCAAAGTATGTACGTAGCTGTAAGTATGTAGGTATGTATATACATACATAGCTGTAAGTACGTATGTATGTGAGTACATACGTAGCTGTAAGTATGTATGTATGTATGTGAGTACATACGTAGCTGTAAGTATGTAGGTATGTGAGTACATACGTAGCTGTAAGTATGTAGGTATGTGAGTGGTGTGCAACACTTCCTGTCTATCTGCAGATATGTCTACAAACCACTTCAGTACTTCAAGGAGCTTGGGATTCCAGGTCCCAAACCAACACCTATAATTGGGAATATGGACCTGTTTAAAAAGTTTGATGTACGTAAGTTTGGCTGTCCCTTCCTCAGCCTACTGTATGTATGTATGTATGTATGTATGTATGTATGTATGTGTGTGTGTATGTATGTATGTGTGTGGTGTATGTATGTATGTATGCATGTATGTATGTGTATGTATGTATGTATGTATGTATGTATGTGTGTGTGTGTGTATGTATGTATGTATGTGTGTGTGTATGTATGTATGTGTGTGGTGTATGTATGTATGTATGCATGTATGTGTGTGTATGTATGTATGTATGTATGTATGTGTGTGTGTGTGTGTGTGTGTGTGCGTGTGTGTGTGTGTGTGTGTATGCGCACATTTGTACACATGTGCACATGTGTTTGTGTTTTGTGCGTGTTAGTATGCACTGAGTGCCATCCTTGATCTTTATTGTACTATAATCTTGTATATTATATTATAATAATCGCATTGTATTACATTATAAAGATTATACAATGTATTATGTAGTCATTATTTGGGGGGGGGGATTGGATCATGGTGCCATGTCACTATTATACATACGGGACTGTCCTTGGCTATTCAGTCCACACAGCACTGCATAATACAGTGGCATACCTCTTAGCCCTGTACTCCCGTGTGTGCTCACTGTGACGTGTATGTATGTATGTATGCATGTATGTATGTGTGTGTGTGTGTATGTGTGTGTGTGTGTGTATGTATGTATGTATGTATGTGTGTGTGTATGTATGTATGTGTGTGGTGTATGTATGTATGTATGCATGTATGTATGTGTGTGTGTCTCCCCCTCACAGGGTGATCTGCGTGGCTTCTGCCAGCACATGTACTCAGTGTACGGTCCAGTGGCAGGGTAGGTCACTTGCATGCAGTTCTGTATTGTGCTTGCCCGTAATATGTACTTCATATCCTGATATACATAGAACCTATTGTCGCAGTAATGTGATGAATTTTCTTTTATGAATGAAGACAGCCAGACATACTCCACATCATGATCTTCAATGTGATGTGTGGTATTCTTGCCCTGTGGTTTAGGTTAATAGCAATGTGTCGTTCCAGTCCATCCATCACCTGTTTCACGTAACCTGCACCTGTAAATTAGAAGTGATCAGAGTTGCTCGACAGCACTGTCAAGACGTTTTGAAAGTGTACTAATAATGATTCCTGCTACATTCGAATTAGTATCTTAGGATCCGCATAGAAGACGTAAATGTTGACAATTGGTGTATGCAAGTTTTAGACGACTCAGCTTTGCGAGCCTTGTACCCTACAATCCCCCGACACCTGTGCCCTACAATCCCCCGACACCTGTGCCCTACAATCCCCCAACACCTGTGCCCTACAATCCCCCGACACCTCTTGGTCACAAAGATGTATGTGTATGAAGCACAACACCCATATTCACACACGAGATGCCCTGTCCTTCACTAACAAACTGGATGTACCCTAGCATGAATGTGACATTACGTACTTCTGCACATTGTAGTGTATTCTTTGGCCCAACACCGGTGTATGACATTACTGACATGGACCTATTCAGAGAGATTACTGTGAAACATTTTGACAAGTTTACTGACAGAATGGTGAGTCACCACTGCAGTTCTACACTTTTTAAATGGCTGCAAATATATCAAAATGCAAAATTTTAGACTCATGAAAAATATTTTCCCTCTTCTTCCCCCTATGTATTATGTTCGTACTTTGTGTATGGTCTTTGCTGTCACTAACAGAGTCAGCGCAACTTGCTAGCAACTCATGTTGATGGGAAAGACTACGAAAGCCTAGTTACATCCCGAGGTGACGAATGGAAAAACAGGAGGAATGTTCTTTCTCCTGCTTTCAGTTCTCACAAGATGAAACTGGTGCGTTGTTTTAGTGATGTATAGAATCATCACGAGTCACTAGACAATGGTTAAAATAACGTTTCATCAGCTGACTGCTGTCCACATGTTTAACAATTGGCTAGTCAATGATTTTAAAAACAAGATGACACTGATTGACCATTTTTGCATTGCTTTTGTGCTGGTGCGTTGTTTTAGTGATACGTAGATAGGAAGTATTTATCACTGCGTTTCTTTGGATACTTGTTAGCTGGTCCACCTCGTTCTCTCATTTCTGGTTTAATTATATGCTATTTAAGCATTAGGTGCACTATGTGTGAGTTATACACATACGTATATACGTACCTACGTACCAACCTCTCTCCTTCAGATGGAGCCCCTTATCAAGGAGAGCACATCTCGACTTGCTGAGAAGATCAGTGTGCATGCAGAGAATGGGGAAACTGTGGAAACTCTTCAGTGAGTGCTGTTTTTTTTTTGTAACTGACGAAGACCTTTGTGTCGGAAACGTCTTACATGTCAATCACTGTCCTCCTACGTGTTGGCTCAAAAATCAATCACTGCTCCGTAGCAATGAGCCTCTATGGCATCAACTACTCTTGTGCCAGTTCACAATGCGATGTTGCATTGAGTCTTCAGGGTACTCGATGCCAAACATATTGCGCAGGAAAGAGTGTGAACAGCCTAGAATGATACGTACGTATATAGCCTCCCAACTGATTCTAAAAATCAGTACCATTGTACACAACGTGGCGTAGGTGTTACTTTGAATGTAATTCTTATTCTTTCCACTAACTGAGGCCTCATATATAGCCAGTTCTGGAATTAGTACAGTGGAACCTCTCTATAGCGGACACCTTTGGGACCCCTCTCGGCTGTCCTGTATAGAGAGGTGCCCCTAATTCAGAGGTAGATTTGTACACAGCTGTATGTGGCCGGGACTGCAGACAGTGTCCTCATTGGAGAGGTGTCCTCTTTCAGAGTGTCCTTTATAGAGAGGTTCCACTGTATATCGATAAATGGTAGGGTACTTCAGAGTAGAATTGAACTTCTTTTTAACACTCGGCGCGCATGCGGTGCAGGGTTGCAGTAGTTGTGTGTGTGTGTGTGTGTGTGTGTGTGTACGTATGTGTCTCCAGTTCGATTTTTCCAAACAGTAACGAATCGGCCAGAGAAGACCTACAGATCGCCTCAGCGATGCAATTGCTTGACGTATATATTACTTATTGTTCTGGGCTTAACTGGGTTAAAACATGTTTTTGTGAAACAGCCTCTTCCCGAAGATACAGAATTCGAGTGGCAGCCGTATTGGAGCACCGGTTGGCCATTTTGCTTGCTCTCGCAGGCACCCGAGCATATATCCATTCACGTGACGTTGCTCTCTACCACATGGTGTTTTTGTTACGGGCTTTGCTATTGTGTTTGGCGCGATGCTATATACCGCACGTGCATATCTTCATCACTGGACGTTGACCTCGACTATGTGCAATCATTCGCCTGAAGGAAGGTATGATCCTATATTACTTCTAAATGACATAAGATTGGGGATACTGAAACTATAACTATAGCTTCTTGTGCCGAAAGTTTAGCACTTTAGTGCCTTGTTTTAAAATTGGTAGTTTATAGTGTGTGTCGTATACACTGTACCTGCAGGCTGTACAACAAGATGACAATGGAGGTAATTCTGTCAACTGCCTTTGGTCGCGCAGTTGATGTCCAGGGAGGGAAAGGGGGGAAGCTGTTTGAGTCTGCAGTAGCGGTGTTTGCTGCAATAACTCCCCCTAAGGAGAATGACCCTGTGAAGATTTTCAGAATACTTCAGTTGTCTCTGTGTAAGGTGTATCTGCTGATAAATGCATTCAAAGGGGTACATTAGGGCATTGTGAAAATCATAAGCATTAATTAAGTATTGTGTGTGTAAATATGTTGATTTTGCATTTAATTGTACATCCCCTTTTCTATGTTTTAGTGACGTTTCCATTCCTGGAACCTCTATTACATCACATTGTGAAATTTATGGAGATAAAGCGGGCAGCCGAATATCTGGAGAAGTCCGCTACAAAGATGATTGAAGCTAGGATGCTGGAGCAAAACAGCAGTTCTTTAGTGAGTCTGCATCTCCAAAGCATGTGCATTTACACATTCTTGCTGTACTTGCTCTTTGGATTTCTTCAGCTATGTACATAATTGTAGACATGAGTGTGTGATGGCATGAACCCTTAGTATTGAGGTCAGCAGGCACAATCTGATGGAATCATCAGTGTGGCTCACTAATGTGATAAGTGCTGGATTAAGGTAGTACTGGTAGTCTCGCGTACCAGCTCCCTACCTTTGTGTTACTATTATTGTGCAATTATGAAGGATAGGGTCTGGTCAGACTCGACAGGTTTGTGTACACGTGGTATGCACGGAATGTGATGCCATCCACCACATTCCGTAGGTGGCACCATTCTGCTGGTGTGTGGCACCTTGTAGTGTGGCGAACCATAAGGGATAAGCAGTTGTCCATTCACAAGTCCCCTATGTATACGCTGTGGTTTGTCGATTGTGTGACCATAAGAAATGAAGCTTTTTGCAGAGTTCTTATATTATTCTATGTGATTAGCTTGGATTGGTCGGAATCACTCACCTTTGTGTGCAGTAATGTTCACTTGTGGTGCACTAAGGATACTGATGAGGAACTTGTGTGTTAATGGCTGCATGTGCTGTTAAATTGAAAGGAAGCTTTAGCATAATTACACCGAGTTCAATGGACACAACCCCTAGGTCTGACGGCAAATCAAATCAAAGAGAATCTGGGTTATTACTGTCCGAGGACTTTTAGAATGACAAACACAAGGAAATAAAGGTCCTGCTTAGGATACTGTATGTATATGACGGTTGGTTCATCCCAGAGCCACGTCAGAAGCCATAGTTACCTCCTTGCTTTGCTCCTTGGTAAATTGGGCACATCAGTCTTATAATATATTGGTTAGGCCTGTCTACCTTACTATACGTATTACTATACTATGTATTAAGATTATGTTTGTACATATATTCTCTGTGTACAGCGTAAGGACCTCCTCCAGTTGATGATTGATGCAAGTGACAGTGAGACACGAAAAGGTCTTGAAAAGGGAGAGATAGTAGCAGACTCTGTTGGGTTCATTCTGGCTGGCTACGAGACCACTAGCACCGCTCTTGCCTTTGCAACTTACCTGCTGGCTGCTAACCCTGAGGCACAGGAGAGACTGGCTAATGAGATTCATGAGTATTTTGATGAGAACCCAGTGAGTGTAGGCCGTGCGTTTAACAGTGTAATCTGTAATTGTTGAAGAATTGTCTCAATTATCTGTTTGTTCAGGACAAGTCCATGTACGATGCCTCTCACGAGCTGCAGTACCTGGATATGGTGATTGAGGAGACTCTGAGAATGTATGCCCCAGCATCTCTGTAAGTCATTCATTATACGTAATTGTGCACTCACGTTTAGTGTTATAAATAGTAACACCTGTAGTATGCTGCGTATGCACTACCTAGTTACATGCGTACATTGGCACTAACATTGTACGTAGTTTGAGCAACATTGGTCAGAGTTGTATTTCTTGTTGGCCTCCAGCCTTTCTCGCTTGTGCAATGAGGACTGTGTACTGAATGGTGTCCCATTCAAGAAAGGTGTTACAGTTTTCCTGTTCATTGACACCATTCATCATGACCCCAAGGTGTGGCCGGACCCAGATGTGTTCAATCCCGACAGGTTTGTGTGATGGGCAGTGTCATATTTGCTCCTCATATGTACATATTGTGGAGTGCTGTATAGTGTTGTATAATGATATGCACACAGTGTATAATATTAAGTTATAGAGTATGTGTATAGGGTCTGCTCGTGAAAGGTGATACAACATACATACTGTATGCATACAATACTGTGTAGTCATAATAGTGCATTTTAATGTAGTATATATGTGTGTGCTTTCCGTATAAAGGATGTGCTATCTGCGCGTAATGCGAATGCTAAGTTCTATAGGACAACATGTAGTCGTTATACGCCCACATGTGCGTACTGTGTATGTAGGTATACGCTGTTTATGTACATTTTAGACTAAGCCTTGTAATTCTAGGATAGAGTGGATGTGCGTAAAACAATGTTATGTGCATGTATGAATCTGCACTCCTTTTGTGCTCAGGTTCACTCCTGAAGAGAAGGCCAAGCGTCATCCTTGTGCTTACATGCCCTTTGGGTACGGTCCAAGAAACTGCATTGGAATGAGGTTTGCTCTGTTGGAGGCAAAGATGGCCCTCATTGAGGTTGTCAGCAAGTTCAGGATTGTGCTGGCTCCAGAGACAAAGGTGAGGTGGTGTAAACGCATGTCACATGCAGCTGTTGCACAATATGGCGTGCTTGAAAGCCGTTACTGCTTGTAATGACTTCATAGCTTGTGCAGTAGAATCGGACATTGCACCTATACATTTATACATTACTGTACATACAATGTACAGTCTGCATTATTATATTATTTGAATAGGTAGTGCATGTGTATTGTATTGCATTATACTGTGTGATCTTTGTATACTCATATTAGCAATCTGTACAGTAACTTCATACACTAAAGCGACTACTGCTGAATACGAAAATGCGAAATTAGGAAGCGTTTCTGGTTAATTATTGCCTAGTGACGTCTGTTCCAATTCCCCTTCTAGTGAAATCCATGCAGGCTGTTAGGGATTTAGACACTGTCAAAACAGCTAGTACCCACGTGGGGAGTCACACTGTGTACGGCACAGCAATGTAAAAGCACTGTAAACACTGCAGTCTCTTCTGAGCCAGCGCGCTGTGCTTACATGACACCTGATTCCTTCTTGTAATGTAGACCCTCCCATGGATTGTAGCCACTCCCAGCCAGACAGAGGGAGAGGCAGAAGCTTGCACAGTCTAGCTCGATACACCCACTTCACCCCCGGGCACTTACACCTCGTATATATGACAAAGAGGCATTTGGGGGTTGGTCTGGCTTGCTAGACCATGTTTGGGGGTTGGTCTGGCTTGCTAGACCATGCTTGGGTTGGTCTGGCTTGCTAGACCATGTTTGGGTTGGTCTGGCTTGCTAGACCATGCTTGGGGGTTGGTCTGGCTTGCTAGACCATGCTTGGGGGTTGGTCTGGCTTGCTAGACCATGTTTGGGCTGGTCTGGCTTGCTAGACCATGTTTGGGGGTTGGTCTGGCTTGCTAGACCAAGTTTGGGTTGGTCTGGCTTGCTAGACCAAGTTTGGGGGTTGGTCTGGCTTGCTAGACCATGTTTGGGGTTTGGTCTGGCTTGCTAGACCATGTTTGGGCTGGTCTGGCTTGCTAGACCATGTTTGGGGGTTGGTCTGGCTTGCTAGACTGTGCTTGGGGGTTGGTCTGGCTTGCTAGACCATGCTTGGGGTTTGGTCTGGCTTGCTAAACCAAGTTTGGGTTGGTCTGGCTTGCTAGACCATGTTTGGGTTGGTCTGGCTTGCTAGACCATGTTTGGGTTGGTCTGGCTTGCTAGACCATGTTTGGGGGTTGGTCTGGCTTGCTAAACCATGTTTGGGTTGGTCTGGCTTGCTAGACCATGTTTGGGTTGGTCTGGCTTGCTAGACCATGTTTGGGGGTTGGTCTGGCTTGCTGGACCATGTTTGGGGGTTGGTCTGGCTTGCTAGACCAAGTTTGGGTTGATCTGGCTTGCTCGACCATGTTTGGGGGTTGGTCTGGCTTGCTAGACCATGTATGGGGGTTGGTCTGGTTTGCTAGACCATCTTTGGGTTGGTCTGGCTTGCTAGACCATGTTGTAAGGCAGTGGAGAGGGTCAGGTATGCTTGACTAAAGCATGCATGAGCAGGCCTACACTGAGTCTCTGTGAATAATGGCTACTACAATGCTCATGTAGCGTTGCCATAGATATAACATAAGCATAATATTGCACATTGTATGTATGTCTGTTGTGCTGCAGGTTCCCTTGGAGGTGACCAACGGAGCCACTCTGAAGCCAAAGCACGGTGTGTTTGTCACGTTTGAGCACCGGAGACAGGCCTAGTCTCACAGGTGCTGTGTGCTGAATGGAACACTGCTAGAATACAACTTTAGTCATGCCATTGCTGTGTAGCTCATTGCAAACTGAATTGTGAACATATTCACGCAAGCTTGTACAACTATCATCCCCGCATAATTTAGTGTTAGCTGATTTGTATCTACCATGGCTACTGAGTTCATTATTCTAGTATATACGTATATACATGTATATAATTAACCATCACTACGAACTCAAATGGAGCCAAGTAGATCTACGCCATCAAAAAATAAGCAGCTGAAGTTAATTAGGACAGTAGTTCTGACGTAACGGTCAAATACGTACACTAACTAGCTATGAATGAAGGCTGCGAGGCTCATATCTGACACACATAGGCAATTTGGGCTTCAGAATGCCTAGAGTGGTGATCTCCAGTGGTACCTGCATGTGTAAAGATAAGATGGAATCGTCAACTGTTACAGCTCCCCATTGCCTCTTTCAATAGATAACAGATACGTAACAGTGCCTTTTAGTGTACTAGGATTGTCTTCATGTGCGTATATAACGAGCTCTGTGTTTAATATTACGCATTGGCTAGCAACATAGGCAACACACAGGTGGACTGAAACCTTCATTTTTATATACAATCAATGCTCTATGTAATAAGAGTAGAGGCACACATTACTGACTATATTGCACATACGTACATATGCTGTGTAAGGTCCTAGTGGTGGCATACAATGGTCAGCAGTGGTACAGTCGTTTCAAGGTTTGCTGTCCCACTTACTCACACTGTGTACACTGCAATTGCTCACACGATTTGTATATGGAACTGCAAAGCCTCATATGAATTCCAAAAGCCATTGGCACGTGAGGCTCCCCAGTTCCAGTGCCAAAATCAGGTGAGGGAGTGCAGTGTGCAATTGGCAAATGGGACTAGAAACTTAAACGACTATACAACAGTTTCATAAGTGCAAATTCCTCCAAATCATTGTCACCAGCTAACACTACCTCACCTTTGTCTCTGGAGCCAGCACAATCCTGAACTTGCTGACAATCTCAATGAGGGCCATCTTCACCTGCAGCAGAGCAAACCTCATTCCAATGCAGTTTCTTGGACCGTACCCAAAGGGCATGTAAGCACAAGGATGACGCTTGGCCTTCTCTTCAGGAGTGAACCTGATAGTGAATGGAGAACACTTACATGTGTAATATATACGTACGTATTATATAATAATTATACAAATGCTAAGCCAATGAGATTAGTGTTACAACCTATGCATACAAATACATATAATCACAAAGTAACACCAAAACAGTAGCAGTACTTGTGCATTGGCACTACAGAAGAAACATTGCCTGATCTGTGCAGAACATAACAAAACTGGAGTGCTATGATGGGAATAAATAAATCGACACACGTATCCTAGCTAGATATACGTCTGCACAAATTATGAACAGAAAAAACACAGCGTACTCAATGTTTATCGGATGCCTACTCTACCTGTCTGGATTGAATATTTCAGGTTCGGGCCACACATCTGGGTTGTGCTGAATGGAGTACACGGGCAACAAGACCAGGGCTCCCTTGCGGAATGCAACCCCATTCAGGACACAGTCTTCACCACAGGTGCGAGCACTCCTGAACAACATCAGTGTAGAGCAAAACACACAGCATTCAATGGCTTGAGACAAGGGGTGGTTCTCAAAATACTAGCTTTTGACTGTTAGCAAACTTGTCGTAGTTTCAGCCAGATGGACTGGCCTTCTTACGGGAGTCTCGTCTCAGCTGAGAAGTCCCCCCCCCCCCCCCCCTTCATTTCAAGAGTTTTGCATGCAGTGAAGTTACAGTTATAGTAAGCAGAATTGCTGAGCAAGATTGTCTCAGCTCCACCCCCTTAGTGCTACAGACATGGTGTGTATGTATGTGATAGTCTCGTCCGTCCGCCACTTCTGTTCACCATTTTATGTACAAACAGCCGTGATTAAATGGCAACTGGATGTTGGTTACTGGGGACATCAAGACTATGTATGTAATTCGTGGAAATGGGGAAGAAACAGCATGCCAGACAAAATTAACTTGAATGTACTTACACAGCAGCAGGAGGGTACATCCTCAGAGTCTCCTCAACTACCATATCAAGATACTGCAGCTCATGTGAGGCATCGTACATGGACTTGTCCTGGCCGGAAGAAGAGGTGGAGAGCACACATGCACACTCAATGCCACTGCAACTCTCTACTGCAAATTTAAAGGATGTAATAACAACCATCTATATGCCATCGAGCCAACAGTTGACTGGCCGTCATATAGTTGACTGTTGGTGCATGTGCATGAGAAAGGGAGGAGGAAGGTGATGATATGGTGCAGCAGAGCTTAAAGTCCAGTAAATACGTACGTATATGCTGATTGAATGTTGGATGTTTCAATGCCAGCACATACGTACAAACGTATGCATGTACATATGTACATAACACGTTCAAATCTGAAGTGGACACCTTCGATGGAAGCATAAATTACATATAATATTATACTGATCAATATAATCTAGAACCATTGCCATTTCAACCTTCCACGAAATATGAACACTCTCCTTAATTCCCCATTTTTAATGAAAGACTAATATTTCACAAACTGTGCATATAATGTCAGTAATTTCACATACTGAAGCTCCTACACACAACTGTGTTACCATGACTACTGAAAATAGTCAATTATTGGTCATTGCATGAGTAAGTGTGTGCATCTCTCACAGGGTTCTCGCCAAAGTACTCATGAATCTCATTAGCCAGTCTCTTCTGTGCCTCAGGGTTAGCAGCCAGCAGGTACGTTGCAAAGGTGAGTGTTGTGCTAGTGGTCTCATAGCCGGCTATAATGAACACTACAGAATCGACCACAATCTCTCCCCTCTCGAGTCTCTCAGCTGTCTCACTGTCACTAGCATCAATCATCAACTGGAGGAGGTCCTTACGCTGCGGACAAAAAAACACGGAAAGTCAACGTAAGTACATACACACGTACATACATATGCACATACATATGTATAATACATATGTACCTGTAAGCTTAGCGGAAAACACACACTTTGAAACCTATGTATGTACATATGTATAGCATACTCAGTTGATTTACAACTTAAGGATATTTTTGGGCGAAACATCTTACTCTCGTGTTGGTCACTACTATGCGAAAGCTCGTTATTAACGAAGTCCATATGTATTTTTATCATAGCACGAGCCTCTCGAGGACACAGTGAAGCAGCCAACAGGGTGCCATGTGGCTTGGGAACGAACAGCGGTATGGACACTGTGCGTAATTAGTCGGGATTCTGGCTTCAAAACTTATGCACGAGCACTACGTATACTGTAAAAGGCAGCTGCTTTTCAGATCAAGACAGGATGAGTACACACAAAAGACCCAAGGTAGGAAGTTCAATATCAACTTTACCAAACGCTAGAGACGTACTTTCTTCATCCTCTTTGGATGTACTTTCATCGTCCTAATTTGGAATATTACACCTCGTATGTGTACATACATTACATAACTTACATACACCAAGAACAGAAGTAACCCCCGCAGTGAGACTTGCGGCAGGCACTGGAATAAGGGCATATAGCAGAGCATTAGAAGCTATTAATAGTACAAGTTCGTCATAACTAGCAGAGCTCTACTACCGTGCTCTGTCAGTGGTGCTCAGTCTGACGGTGGTAGCTACCGAGCAATAGCTCATGACTGTGACGGTGATGGCATAGCAAGTGTCTTGGAGTGTCCAGTGCAATGCAGAAGATTAAATGGAGCCTCGGTGTAATGGTGTAAATGCGGAAGAAAACACAATTATGAAGTTATGCGTTGGTCAGATAGATGCATGTATGTTGGTTGAACTTTGACATGAAGGAAGGAATGCTTCGTGTTTACTCATGCGAACCACGCAGCCAAGCCATCTAATTACTTGGTGTGGCCTAAGGCAACTAAAGCTGTGTCAAGGTCAAACACTGACTGAAGGTAGTGACTGTGTGCATGCTATGGTCTCTCGAGGGCTTCTAGCCCCTTTCGCACATTGAACCATGCAATCACTCTCATGATGGAGTAAAGATTCATTACCACGTCTGTAAATAGGCAGTTCCTTGGTTCTCGAGCGAACGACACGTGGTAGATAGCTTCAATTAGCAAAGCATTTCAGCCCCAAAAGGGCATTCTTCAGTTGCAAAGGGGTACAAACCAGATCATGATTTTGGGGCCGAAACGTTTTGCTAATTTAAGAACCAAGGAACTGCCTAATCACTGACATGATTAAACTGTGGGCTTCACGTGAAATTCAATGGTAATTAACACTTAGCACGTTAGACTCAACAGCTCCAGTACCATAATCATGCCCCTGAGTGTTTGCAGCGCTCAATGTGCGAATGGGAACAGAAATCCTGAAAGGACTGTACGTATGCAGACTCTGCAAGACGAGTTGGGTGGGAGAGACCTCCCTGTCACGCCTGACAGGTGGGCGGGGCGACACCCTTAGCCTGTTATAGCTAATCACATAATTAGCCAATTACTACACATGCACACAGTGCATACGTAGGACTCACCAAAGCAGAGCTTGGATCTTTTCGTCTTGTGTCAACAATTTTGGAGGCGGAGTCGACGAGAAAGTCAAAGCTCTTGCCAATTGAGGTGCGGTTCATTATTGGCCGAAAGAGAGGACCCAGGAATGGGAAGGCAACTTCAGGGGAGGAGCAGTAACAAGCGGATGAGAACTTTGGAAAGATAAATGCAGACACACAAAGTACCAAAGCACCAGAGCTACGTATACACAAGCGTGGCAAATGCCACACCCCGCCAGAATCCCTCACATGCTGGTCAAAGGGAAGGGAGAAACCTACACAGACTATGAACATTACAACTTCCTCTTTAAACAAAACAACAAAAATAAGTAATCATGCATGAGGCACAATGGTATGTATGTAAATTAGTCCTCTAAGTACAAATGTGGCTGAAGGACAGACACAATCACACATTGTTGATTAGAAGTAGAACAAATAAGAGTTGGGGAAACTCCACCAGCCACAACCAGTGGCCTTCCCAAAGGACAAAATGAAGAAAGGTGCTTCTTGTACAGTCCGACTGTTAACTGGGTATCCTTTTAGTAAGTCGCCATGGCATCGCAGATCACAAATGATTTAATGTCCAATGACTTGAGAAGACAATTCAACATCAAACAGCTCGCTCGCTTTACTGCACAAGTCTGCCACTTGGTTCATGCTCATATAATGCCTTCCCTTAATCGTCTTTCCCACGTCAACCCAGATGACAACCAAAGTTAGCGTGTCTTGGGTACACATACATACAAACATTAAATATATATAATAATAAGTCTTATGTTCTGTCTCTGTGCGTGGGATAGCATGAATCATTCAGCATTCCCAATCACATAGGATCCTGTGTCCCAATCTTGTAGTCAGCGTCCTAACGCACACAGCACATGAACTGTCACATGTACGTGTCCTGTAACCATACAAACTTACGCACAACAAATTGAACAGCCTGTATGAGTTGCATTTGAAGTCCTCTCTGGGTCAAACTTGACATCAAAGACTTCGCACATTCATACAACTTCCCTCCGTTCCCTCCCTGGACGTCAACTGCACGACCAAAGGCAGTTGACAGGATCACCTCCATTGTCATCTTGTTGTACAACCTGGTGGAACACAAAGGACCGTGATGGGCATGGGTTAATTGTCAAATGTACATAGTGTCTAGGAAACAACAGTTTATGGCAATGGTTTTGGTGAGTGTGGTCTTGTTGTTAACACAATATAATGCCTTCATTGTCTTGTGCGCACACAGTGACAGACATAGGGTGTATCCTTGTTGAAATGAAAGAGAACACAGTCACACACAACGTGGTAACACAATGACTGTACTCCCGTGTGTTCGCAGATTTGGAGGACCATAATAAGACCATTTCAGTCAAAGGACTAGAGGCAACACTAATTAAAATGCAACATTCTACGGCAAAATAGTGACAAATGATTGTCAATTTGCTCCTTCCATTAATATGGCTCCTCGACTAACTGCATTGAAGTGAGGACATTTATGACTTTTGTGTCGCGTCACACACTGTAGGCACTTTGCATTCACACACATGATAGGACAGAAGTGGACAATATGTACGCACATACGTAGTTAGTTTTCATAATACACCTTTTGCTGAGAAGTACTCACTGAAGAGCTTCCACAGTTTCTCCTTTCTCTGCAGCTGCACTGATCTTCTCAGCAAGTCGTGTTGTACTCTCCTTGATAAGGGGCTCCATCTAAAGGAGAAATGGAGTACTACTTAAATTGGCTCGTACATCACACTACATACTTCACGGGAGAACCACTGGCCATTACAGATTAGCACACACCAGTTTCATTTTGTGAGCACTGAATGCAGGAGTCAATGTTCGTCTCCTTTTTCTCCAGTCGTCATCCACAGCTCTGGTAATGGGCTCATGCACCTTGCCATCAACACGGAGGGCAAGTGGGCCACTGTCTGTCTGTAATTTAAGAGCAAACACGTAATTACGTAATTATCAACTGAAACAATGCTTTGAGGAAACCATATCAGAGTAACAACATAGACCTCACATGAGCCGTAAGCTGTACAGAAATGGTCACTCACTGTTCTGTTGACAAACTTATCAAAGTGCTTCACTGTGACATCTTTAATTAGATCCAAGTCAGCCACAATGTACATGAGCTTTGGACCGAGGCACATGCTACAGTAAAATGAATACATACATACATATGTGTATACGTACATACATACATACATACATACAATGTCATACATACATACATACATACATACATACATACATACATACATACATATATACGTACATACATACATATATACATACATACACATCTGTACAGGCAATCACCTAGAAACTAGAACACTTTCTACCGCAGGTACCACAGTGAGGAGTGCAGTTCAGTGCATGGATGTGCGATACAAGCTGCCAGACAGAGAATGGCTGTTACCGGCAATTGCCATTGACAATTACACACACACTATGTTCCATATTGTACAAATATACCAGCTTTATACATGGCATCTGTTAGAAACACTGACCTTTTGCTATGAATGCATACGTATGCATGTGGACACACAACAGCAGCATCATGTTGCAGCACTCTATTATGTAATACGTACATCAATTGCCAATGGCATCACATGGGTACGCATACACACATACCCAGTGATAGGGCCATATGCCTCCTCCATGTCTGCGGCCATCTTCGGAAAGTCTCCCTGAGTGGTGGTGGGTACAATTAAGGGAAGAGGTGATCCGACAAGCCATATGTAGTACGTACGTACGTACATATGTATGAACAGAAGAACCTTTTAGATGTACATCAGCCTTTGCAACTGTGGGTCAGCCTTCATATGTACAGGAGACTGCATCATATTTAAAGGCACACTGCCCTAATAGTGCTACTTGGGTCAAGTGGGCTGCCTGTCTGTTATTCATACAATAACTATTACAGATACGTACATAATGTATGTATATACTTAGATTCCACTGTACTGCACTAATATGGTGAAACCTACAACTTGCTTACATGTTTACTCTAATGCAACATATACACCTGTACAATCATGCACACAAACATAAATGCACACCCTTCGTATGTACACACACACACACACACACACACACACACACACACACACACACACACACACACACACACACACACACACACACACACACACACACACACACACACACACACACACACACACACACACACACACACACACACACACACACACACACACACACACACACACACACACACCATCTGCACACACACACACACACACACACACACACACACACACACACACACACACACACACACACACACACAACTTTGTACAACTGTGCTCCAGTATCAGGATGCAAGAGTGCATTGTGTGTGTACGGACGGACATACGGACATCATACGTGTGTACGTGCAGAGAAAGGTTCAGCCAAAGCAAATGCCATTCTCCACAATACATACTGAAGGCCATACGTAGGTACCTTATACTTCATCATCACATTTAGGTTTCCAATGAGAGGCAGTGGCTTCGGACCAGGAATGCCATGGTTCCTGAAGTACTGCAAGGGCTTGTGCACGTAGCTGAATTCACACAAAGGGAACATTAAAGTGGAAAGGACATAGGCAAGCCATTCTCTAACGCACACACGCATACACACATGCACAGCTATACAGACTCTCAGACACACACAGACACACACACAGACGCACGGAAACCAACTGAATGCAACTCGGTGATTCAACACAAAAGACTGCAATAGAACGTTGCTGGGGAAAGCCGCTAACTGAAAGATAAGAACTGAAAGGTGTTGCGTAGAAAACAGCTTAACCACAATGATAAACTGTCTGACACGAAACGCAAAAGAACTTGCCTATAGTAGAGGTGTGCGACACAAAGAACCGCCAGCAGTCCAATCAGGCCAGGAGCGGTGAAGAAAGTAGCGAATATGTCCATGATCTCAAAGACTAGTTGTCGTCTAGTTGCGTTGGCCACACGTACACCTCGTCGGAAAAATGCATTATGGATTGAAGAGTACACTATTGCATCAGGTTGTGATCACGTGACCGCGAGTGTGTTTCCAGCTAGCCGCGCTGGGGTCATCTATTCGTAAAATGCAAAGTGTTACTCTAATGCATTAAGCGTGTCCTTATAACATCATGGTTATACGGAGGTTCTGTATAGTTTGCTAGTTAGCTAAGCACCCAATTCCAAACTCTGTGAAAGCGCGAATTGAACCATAATTATGGATACAGTTTGGGACTTGTACACATTGCACAGTGTAGGGGATTTAATATATCCAATATCCAGTGATTCCAGTCATACATCCAGCAATATCCAGTAATATCCACTGATTACTGCCATTTGAACCACATGGATGCCTAAGTGGCTAGACGTATGTGGTATAGGGTATACACGTACAGACTATGTGAGCTAAGTAATCAATTAATCAAATACACCTCTATATATATGGTAAGGTAACCTGTTTTACAATTACTGTTGGCAATGTTGTGCGCATGCCTTTTTTAAAATTCGTATGAATCCTTGCCTTGTCTTTCATCTTGTCTGACTAGCTGTCAATGTTCCATTGCATGTATAAACTTCATTATTGTTGTGTGGTACACCTGGGCACTCCCAGTCTTTGCTTTTAACAATTGTATAGCACTCAAGGCCCGTATATGGAGGGAATCATGACTTCCCAACCGGTGGCAATTATCTGTAGCTTAGTAGCTGCATACACTATACACATGTGTGTGCTGACTCATCTATAGCACTGTGACCAAACAAGGTCCGTGTGTTCAATTGGCATGGAGTGCACAGTCTATACATTTGCCTCCTCTTAAGGCGACACTGCTTGTATGGGAGGAAGTAATATAAAATACATTTTGATCGAATCCATAGTAATTCAGGATAAGGTTAATAATGCATGATGTAATGTAATGGGAATCAAGTAGGCCAGAAGGAATAGCACAGCAGAGTGAGCCTGATGACCAGGACTCTGTTTTGTGGTCCAAAGACTGATTGAGATGGTGCCAAATGTACATCTGTTTGTGAGATACACAGGTAAAATAAAACGATCATTATGCTATAATATTATGAATGGCAGAGCCAGCTATATATATGTGCTACTATACCATGTTCAGTTGCTGAATTAATGATACCTAGCTGCCATCCATCCTGGGCATGCTCACACAATGCATAGTATAAAAGCAATGTCACAATTATAATTATGTATAAATATATATATATATATATAATTATATATAAGAATTTGGTAGAATACATATATAGAAGGATACACAATAATATGACCATGTGTATATGCATTGTCACCATGAGTGAGCATTGTCTGGTGTGCAACTTTCACATCCTGTCAATGTGCACTCAGACAACACTGGACATACAGTGTGTTGCTATTCATGCATTGATGTGATCCACTTTAAAGGATAAATATCACAACATTGCAACATACACCCCAATAATGGTCAATGTAGAAAACTAAACAGTGCTACTAACAAATATGGCTTCATGCAACAGTGCTGTATATAAAAATAGCTTGAAGAGGTGACTCTGCTCCTTATGCAGTGAATATATGCCAAGCAAGAGTGAAGGACTGAGACCATGCTGAAAGTTTTGGCTCAACTGTTTGTGTTACTCTGCACCTCACTGGCCCAGGATGTCAGTCATACTGATTTTGCTCAACTCAGTGACACTCCGCAGTATGACGTGTTTTGGAATGTAACTGGCAACAGGGTCACATTTGTTGTGGTTGTTGCGACAACTGGATGGGTTGGCTTTGGAATTTCTCCCAATGGGTTGATGCTGGACTCGGACGTCATCATGGGACATGTGGATGATAACAATGCTGTAGTCGAGTTTACTGTGAGTAGACAGAATATCCTCAGATTCTGGCTATATTATACACACCATTATTTCCAAGGCACACAGAGACTGCTATATATTTTGTCTTCTTCCTGCCATTTATTTCGTAGATATGCACTATATATATGTATTATTGCACTTGCGTAGTTAACTATTACACATCATTATTTGCATACACAATGCTAGCAATATGAAATGGGCACATGAAAACATTTACACTTCAAACACACGTAGATTTTATACACTTGCAATTTCTTACAAATCATGCTTATGTGTACCAATGACTATCAATAGTTATAGCCCATCTCATATCACCTGATCTTATGACGTGCTTTGACATTATATATGTAACCCTTACCTGTAGTGTGTATAAAGTGAGAGCAATGCCATTGTTTCTTAGTCCATGTGTGCCATGTGTGTTAGTCTGCATTATGTTATATCTACATAATGTGTTCTACTGATGATGCAACTAAAGTTACTAGTGTTGCAATTCTCCATTCACATGTAGGATCGTAGGACAGATCCTAACATCAGGCAGGAGCCAGCAATTGATGCTCAGCAAGACTGGAACCTTGTGTCGGGAGGCCAAGTTGGAGGAATAACCACACTGGAGTTCTTCAGACTCCTTGACACTGGGGATACAGCTGGAGATCGAATCATTGGGGAGGTACATAAATATATATACAGTGACATATACATAGGTATCATAATTATTATAGTGATGTTTTGTTGCAATAAAATTAATAAGTGATTGAAATTATGGATAGTAGGTTCTGGGAAATGCTGTACAATATTACATATTATGATTGTCACTAATGATTGAAAGGGAGCTTTCTATACATGCCCCCCATAAATGTTTCTGCTTACATAGTAGTTTTCAATACATTTACATGTTGTTGTTGTACTCTCCATTATACTTTTATGGCATTGATGTAGTCAGAGAAATACTAGCTTGCCTTGTCACAATTCAAACACAAGTTATTCCTGCTTCTCAACCAGACAGTGAACCTAATTTGGTCATTCAGAACTGATGATGACACTACTATGGTACACACAACAAGAGGAACACAAAGAAATGTACAGCTCTTTCCACCACGGGTATGTGAAACAACACACAAATGCATCCGTAAATGCATAATAATATTATACAGCTTTGAACATGATGCATGTGAGAATTGTGAGTAAAAGTTGTTCAGTGTGATAAGATGTACAATATATAATCATTCATGCCATATTGCCAGCTTAAGGGTGCCAAAGAGTGCAGCCATATAGCCTTTGACTGTGCATGGCAGCATTGTGCCTGTTTAAGTGGCCACACAGCCTGGCCACACAAATTCTGCTCCACACAGCTCCATGAAAGTCTTTCTTGTCTATTATTATACGGGCTTTCTCCAAGGCTACCATTCATAGCATACAACAGCATAGTCACTGATTCCTTATGAAAGGTTATATATAAACGCAGTTAACACTGCATATCTCTGACAATGCTGGCTGTACGGGTGTAAGGATACAAGAGATTGGTGTATGAGAGAAAGGTTACATATGATATATATAATTTTTATTATGCTGTGGTGAATTGGTTCTCCAATTGATTTATATGGCATCTATTATAATTATACAATTGTACAACTAAACTCATGCATCAATTCATGGCAATACTAGCATGCATGCACATTAGACTGTCCACATGATTTTTTATTGCATGAACTCTCTTTTCTTTGCAGCCTACTGTCAGTCCTACTAACACAACTACGGTAGCTTCCGTAACACCTTCAGTTTCTACACCTCCTATGCTCACACCCTCTCTAACTTTACCACCATCTCCAACTGAACAACCACCATCGCCAACTACACTACTGCCATCACCAACTGGAATACCCCCATCCCCAACTACACTACCACCATCACCAACCACACTACCGCCATCCCCAACTACACTGCCACCATCGCCAACTACACTACCGCCATCCCCAACTACACTTCCGCCATCGCCAACTACACTACCCCCATCCCCAACTGGAATACCCCCATCTCCAACTACACCACCGCCATCCCCAACTACACTGCCACCATCACCAACTGGAATACCCCCATCTCCAACTACACCACCGCCATCCCCAACTACACTGCCACCATCACCAACTACACTACCACCATCACCAACTACACTACCACCATCACCAACCACACTACCACCATCACCAACCACACTACCACCATCACCAACTACACTGCCGCCATCACCAACTACACTGCCACCATCACCAACTACACTACCACCATCACCAACTACACTGCCACCATCACCAACTACACTACCACCATCACCAACTACACTGCCACCATCACCAACTACACCATCACCATCACCATCACCAACTACACCATCACCATCACCAACTACACTACCACCATCACCAACTACACTACCACCATCACCAACTACACTGCCAACATCACCAACTACACTGCCACCATCACCAACTACACCATCACCATCACCAACTACACTGCCACCATCACCAACTACACTACCACCATCACCAACTACACCATCACCATCACCAACTACACCATCACCATCACCAACTACACTGCCACCATCACCAACTACACTACCACCATCACCAACTACACCATCACCATCACCAACTACACCATCACCATCACCAACTACACTGCCACCATCACCAACTACACTGCCACCAACTTCTCCGATGCCAACAGTAGCACCGTCAACTCCAACTGTTTTCCCAACACCATCTCCAACATCTCCAACACCAACGCCAACCACTCCAGTGCCAAGTCCGTCCCCTACTGCTTGCCCTAAGCAATTAATATGCTGTGAAGGCCAGGTCTTTGATGAGACTTCATGCAGCTGTGTTTGCGAACGGGAGCTAAAATGCTCTTCAGGTTTCATCTTCGATCAAGACTCATGTCAGTGTGTTTGCATGGGTAGACAATCTCGGGATATATGGTATGATAGGCATCGTGAATGCCAACAAAATAACAATAAGATTTTTAACATCTTCTCATGTGGATGTGTGTGCCCAAGCTACTTGCAATGCAAGGACGATAAGATTGTAGACCCAGAGACCTGCAGATGTGTGTGCCCAAAATCCTCCTGCGTCAGTCCAAAAGTGTGGAACCCAGACACTTGTGAGTGTGAGTGTCAATACCAAAAGTGCAAGCATGGACACCAATGGGATGCCGACCAGTGCCGCTGCAAGTGCATGGAGAAATCCTGCCCAACTGGGCACAGATTCAACGATGTCACTTGTGCATGTGAGGCAATGTGCCCACATGTCAAAACGAATAAATGTCATGGACACTCTCACTTTGACTACAACACTTGCCAGTGCAAATGCAGCCGCACCTGTAAGGAGGATGAGGCTCTTGGTGAAAACTGTGAGTGCGAGAAGAGAAGCAATCACGTGTGTCCCCATCTGCAGGGGAGGGCCTTATGCAACAAGGCACAACAGTACTATGGAGTGTCCTGCCGGTATGTTTTGCACAATAATTCCTCAATGTTCTACATACACATTAATTAACAATGTCACAGTTCCTCCCCATATAATGTGCGCATGCATGCATCTACATAGACATTGTATAAATCACTGATGCCCTGCAGCATATGGTCATATAACACTATACAGCTTATATAAAAAATATTGTTATTTAAGTTTCAAGTGTCACATTTGGATTGGATTATTATCAACTATTGATTCGTATAGCCATAATGAAATTGATGTGTTAGCCTAATAATATTAGCTGTTTCATGTATAAGATAAACTAAAGTATATATATTTCTTTTATATGCACTTATAGCCACATATGTACTGGCTTGTGTATTCTCTGCAGATGGGCTAGAGGGAAATGTACAGCGACGTGTTGTCAGACAAAAGGTAGAAGACAGCGTCGCACTTCCTCTTCCCTCTGTTCATGGCTCTCTGAAAGTAATTGCAATCACATTTCCTACTGCAGTTGGGAGTGCTAAAAGTCAAACTTTCTTATAATCATTTTAAAACAGCTACAATGGTTGTCCACTACAGGACTACTCCATATCTATGTAGTACTCATTCACAGCATTACATAATTGGGCACTATATTATATACATTATGTATACATATTTACTAAAAGAATACTGATAATCATTTTTATTCATACATATTTCACAACTGAACATCATCTAGTCAGGAACATTCCCCTGTACCTTTACAAGGAGAGTAGAAGGTATTCTTTGTTGTATTCTACATGAATCACTTTATGTGCTATATTTTTGCTGTTGTACATTGCCCTTTCCAGCTAGTTTATCGTCAACATCTGTAAAGTCACAGGGCTGTACTCAAAGAGGATTTATATTATTTTACTTGTAGTGATTATAGTTTACAATGAGCACAAATGCAACCAAAGGTTTATATAGTGCAAGTTATATATAATTATATTTAAAGCGTTGCAGTGACAATGGTCACTAGCTATAGCTAGTTAATACCTACACAAAGGCATTTTATACGTACATAGTATGATGCAGAAAGCATATAAATGAGAGAGAGAGAGAGAGAGAGAGAGAGAGCTGGTCTATATATATAATTATATAATGATAATGAATGTAGTTACATAAATGTTGTGCTAATTATAATATTAAATAGTATAGTAAATATAACATAATATTATTACTAGTTCCATGTACCCAGACCTGTGACCTCCCAGGAAGGTGCATTGCAAATTATACCAACCTACCCTACCCAGTCAGGCAATGACCGCACATGCCAATTGTGAAAGTAGTCATGCTACAAGATTAGTCCGGCTCGCTAGACCCAACTAGCATGAAAAGTTGGGTTTATCAGTCCAGACTGACTTTCATGGGCCATGTCGTTTGTAAAGAATGCGCAGGAATGCTAAGCTAACTGTGCTTTACATCTGGCAGCATGTCAGTCTGTGTGAGCTATATATACAGCAGCTTCTCATGCTACTGTATGCTGAGCTAGAAACAGGCAGATGTGGACGCACCCTCTCCTTGTGTCAGCCCAAAGATTATATATGAATCCCCAGACGTAAGTTGCCAGCGCATCTCCCACTACTCAAATGGTGATGTAGATACATGTACGGATCCCCCATGGCTGCAGCTTGATCCTATGGAAATGTATATATATATGTAGTCCTTGTACCCGGGGCTAGATGGATGATATAAAAATTAAGTATAATTATATACATGCCTTAGTATAATTTAATGCATTACTGCATAAATTATATATTTTAATAGAAAGGTGCTTAATTAAAGAAACTTTGAATCAAAGTGAATGAAGCTTTAAACTCATGACAGCTTTCTATATGGACACACACACATTAGATGATATAAGTACGCACACACACACACATGTACGCACACACGCACGAACACAGAGAAAGAGAATGAGACAGTTGTACGTATAATGATGTAAAGTTTCATTATCTTGCAGACAAGGGTAACTGTATACCCAATCACACCATGTCTCCAACAATCACTAGAATATTACGTACTGGTGTGAGATGTATAATTATAGCTGTAGCCATATGCATCTGTAAGACTGCTGACTTGTTGTGTATACTGAAAGATCCAATCAAGCAATTCGATTTGTATCCCTATTGTGCAGTGACAGATGCTGCAACAATTGTACTTGTCTGCCGCTCTCAACTACGCCTGTCTGTTAGTCTCACCACACACCATATATAAAATCAATATAAGGTTGTTTACCCCAACACACCCTACCACTCCTTAACACAATTCAATAGTGGCCGTGCACTTGACCCTGAGAGCAAAGTGCAGGGCAATATGAGATCCTAATTAAGTGGCACCACATTGCTAGGGACATGTCCACACCCAGCCACATGAGTGAGGTACAGCTACAATGTTGGCATACTCGGTGGAGATGAAAGGGCAAAAGCCATGCAACTACCAACACATATTGTGGTGACACTGTAGCTCAGGAACCATAACAAGTCTATTTATAGTAAGTGTTGAATTCTACACCGAGGCAAATTAGATATATATTTTTATAATCGTACATAACTGATTTGCCTTGTGACATCAGCTATCTGTTCGGAGGCTATATATGGTTACAGAGTATAATTACATAGGGGTAATAGGGTAATAAGCTTTCACCATGTGTCTGTCCCATGAGTTATCATATATTACACACGTACAGTATACTATATAATCATTTCAGATTTGACGTTGCATAAAATAATATATTATACCAATTACGTAAGTGCACCCTTACTTTGTGTATATACATGTATAAATTGGCAGTATACCAACATTCATCTCTGTCGATGTCCCTGAGCAATCTCTGATTGGTCACTCATACACTTTGTCTGTAATTATAATTATACATCATTATATAATTCATGTTTTCGCGATGATTACTGCAAATATAGCTACAGACTTATACCACCACTAGTACAATGTAAATACGTACTTTCAAAAACATGAAATGCTATAACACTGTGGAACCTCTCTATAAAGGACACTCTGAATAAGGGACATGCATGCACCTCTCGAATGTGGACACTGTCTGCAGTCCCAACAACATAGAGCTGTGTAAAAACCTATACACCTCTGAAGTAGCTAGGGACACCACTACAGCAAGCTGGGCCCCAAAGGTGTCCTCTATTAGAGAGGTTCCACGTTAACAGTATAGAATAGTTTGAAATGGCCGTCTACTTCAAGGTATATAATATAATATTATATACAGTAGTTACAATGCATATTGATATATTATATGTACACATGCACAATTATAATACTGTAAGCATACGTATGTATACTGTGCTATATAAAATAGCTCGTGTTATTCATGTTTCATCCACAATGTCATGAACTAACAGTGTAATGAGTAATATATATTTTAGACCTCTCAATTATATACACAAGCATACATAATAGTCTGGACACAATGTCTACCTATAGTACCTGTCCAGATGCTACGCTCCAAATTAAGCTCCCAATGTCTGAACTGAAGAGAGAAGCCAACATCGATTGCCGTAACACACCCAATCCATAGGAAGTGAGCAACATGCAGAGAATGAACTTCTGCAGCTTCAGTCCAATAGTATAAAGTGTTTTACCCCTAGTAACCGTTCCTGGGTGATTGTGGGTAGTAGCTGACGCAATGCAGTGTCCGCTGTTGGCACTGATTTGTGCCGTTGTCTGCTCCACAGTAGTAGCCCAGGACCCTGACCTGTCGGCCAGGTTTGTCAACTACACCGTCCTCAGCCAATCTCCCGTGTACGAACTGTACTGGAATGTAACAGGCAACAGAATCATCTTTGCTGTCCGTGCGGAGACGACTGGGTGGGTTGGCTTTGGGATTTCTCCCAATGGGTTGATGCTGAATTCAGATGTCATCATGGGATATGTGGATGATACCACTGGCGTAGTGACCTTCACTGTGAGTGTCCTTAGCTATAGTTATAATAAGATTATGTAGTATAATGATAAGATCTGTTGTAGTTGTATGTTTCAAGTTGCTATGTCACATGTATATAACTGTACTATGCAACTGATCTGAGGAAAGCCCTTGACTGCAGTGTGCATTATACAGATATATTTTTACTGTAGCATAAATGAATATAGCAGCTTACAATAATAATTTCATTGTAACTGAAAATTAGCTGAAGCCATACTCTGTTTGTATATACTTAAGTCATGCTTTAAACTTTAAGTTATGCATACTTGCAGGGTCGCCACAAACAGGCAGCAGAGCTGGCTATCATGTCACAGTGCCTATTGCATCTTTCCCTGACACACATACAGGACCGCAAGACTAACCCGAGTGTTAGAATAATGCCAGTAATTGATGCTCAACAAGACTGGAATCTTGTGTCTGGGAAGCAGGTCGGGGGATTCACCACACTGGAGTTCTTCAGATTCCTTGACACTGGGGATACAGCTGGAGATATAATCATTGGAGAGGTACAGTGAATGCATTAGTATGTAATGCATGCAAGTCAGTAATGTATGGTCTATACATGCTATAAAACATACAAGGCATGATTAAAAATGAGTACATACATACGTAACTTTTATATATAATTAATATTATTCTTTTACGCACACTGTTACATATGTGTAGACAGTGAATCTGATATGGTCATTCAGAACAGATGATGACACAGCTCTGGCGCACACAACAAGGGGAAATGTACTTGGAGAACGACTAGTTCCACAAGTAGGTGTTATATCATCATCACTCACATGTACTTCATATATATCACAAACTGAACAACTGTTTCTTGCAATGTATAAAATAATATAATTTGTCCCCCCAAATAATCCTGCGAATTACTTTTATCTCACAAGGTACACATGCTTGCTTTTTCGTGCACAGTCGTTTCAGGGTTTCTTGTTCTACCTTCACTGTAATCAAGCAAATGCATTTAGAATGGCAGAACGCTATCGGAATTCATAAACTCCATCTTTCCAATACCGTCATCACGTGAGCGATTGCAAAGTGCATTGTGAAAACCAGACAATGCTCTGTGGATGCAACATCAGTAGAAATGGCTGATGGTAGGAGACTGTGACTAATACAGACTGCAATGAGCCATATCAAATATAGACATTGGTTCTAACAATTAGATATAAGCATTCACTGTGTAGAGTAGTCTTCCAAACGCATCCACTTAAAACTTGTATTTGTGTATACACATTGGTGGCTCGCGTGGCTGAAACTTCGTGTTAGAGCGTAGGCAACATGTTCGGGTGCAAGGTAATGGTTCTTTATCTCCAGTCGCTACTTTCAAGCTGTGTAGTTAGCGAAGCTTGTACAAGTTACACCAGCTTGTACAACACTTGCTGACATCTGTGTATAAATTTGCGGATCATCCACATGAAATTGCCCAGATAATCTGATAGCAAAATATATGATTGTGTTACATATAATTGGGGAAATAATTTCTTCTCTACACATTGAACTACTATACTACAGATGCGTCCAAGTGGAACAATTACACCCAGTGCTACAACGCCCACGACTGCAAATATAACATCCACACCAACTGGAATAATAGCTGTAGGCGATACAGAACCAGCCACAGCTAGCATAATGACACCAACAACCACTACAGCAGTATCAACACCACTGCCAACTCCAAGTCCAACTCCAGATGTGTGTACTTTGACCTGTGACAGTCCAAGAATCCTGAACCAGGCTAACTGCACTTGTGACTGCCCTACATCAACACAACCTTGTCCCTTTGGAATGGATGAATTCTGTTTCTGCAGATGTCCTCCAGGATCACAGGAAGCCTGCGTCAACAATGCAACAAGAGCTGTTGGAAATTTAAGAAATTTCAATCTCTTCACATGCAATTGCACTTGCTTTCCACAACTTTGTGGGAGAGATGAGGAATTTAATGACGACATAGATATCTGCCGGTGCGTTGCACTGCCTCCTTGTCCTGAGGTGACAAACACCACTTGCCCTTCTGGGCAGGAGTTCAGCCGTAGGACATGTAGCTGCCAGGACATCTGTGACATCACCTGTGATGCTCCTCAAGCAGTGGATTTCGACACTTGCACATGTCAGTGCCAGCCCAGTCCCATTCCTATCTCTGAAAAATGCCCACCACCACTAAGGTTTAGCAACACAAGCTGCTTCTGTGAGTGCCCTCCAGACCTTGTCCAAGAGTGCCCACCAAATCAGGTATTTTGGTACTGCTCTGTGAGCATGCATCAATATACATATGTATGAATATTTATATATAGACACAGCATTCGAATTTATACACATACATAATATAATATTCATGTACTTATATACATAAGTGAGTGTAAACATTCATATGTGTCAGTGCTGAGACATGTCTCATAACCAGCCTTCTACTTCAAACCTTACTGCACAGTCTGGTAGCCAAGTGGGCTGGGTACGGGGCTAGGCTTACGTAGAATGAAAGTTTATACATTCCATATAATCTATTGTGCTTTCCATAATTTATACAGATACACACCTGTCCTGAAATGTATTATGAGCATGCAATGGTGATCTGATTTAGAATGCTCACCTACAGTGCGGGACATATTGTGATCTTTGCAGGCACTTAATCAGAACAATAAATTTAATCAATAAAAACTATCCCAGTCTTGCATACTCTTTACCTATTCTCCCAGGTTTACAACAACTTCACCTGCAGGTGCGAATGCCTTAGCCCACCATCGACCTGCCCGCCAATGTTTACATTCGATACAAACACATGTGAATGCACGTGTGACACCTCATTCGTCTGCCCAGGAGGCCAGAGCCTTGACACCTCATCATGCGAATGCATTTGTGATGCAAATCCCACCTGCTCGAGTGTTCAGACTTTCAATAACGCTACATGCCAGTGTGAATGCAATACTCAGCAAGAATGTTGTGAGGGCCGAGTCTTTGATGAGGACTCATGTAGCTGCGTTTGTGCGAATGTGCAAGAATGCTCAGCTGGTTACATTTTTGATTCGAAGTCATGTCAATGCGTGTGCGAAGGAAGTGTATCTGAGGATGTCTGGCATAATCGATATCGTGACTGCCGGAGAGATCACCACAAAGTCTTTAACATCTTTACGTGTAGCTGCGAATGTTCTAGGTTATTGCAGTGTTGGGGAAATAGAGTTGTTGATCCAAAAACTTGCAGATGTGTGTGTCCGAAATTGTTCTGTGTCAGTCCAAAGGCGTTAAGCCCTTACACCTGTGATTGTCAGTGTCGCAACTACCATGGATGCAGACAAGGATTCAGGTGGGATAATGACGAGTGCAAGTGTAAGTGCCAGAAGAGTGACTGTCCACGTGGGCAGAAGTTCAACAATGCCACTTGTCGTTGCGAAAGCATGTGCCCGCATACCTACCGAGGATGCCATAGTGGGTTCACCTTTGACTACACCACCTGTCGGTGCCAGTGCAGTCGCACGTGTAAGGAAAACGAGGTTCTTGATTCAAGATATTGCTGGTGCAAAAGGAAACAGGTCACCTACCCACCAACCAGAAGCTACCCCGTTGCTCCAACCACCAGGTACATCTTTCCTGCAACGACCCAACCTCCAAACCCCAGCAGAATTTGCCCGCTTCTGCGCTCAGCAAGCTATTGTTATCGCTCGTACCTGTATCGCGTGACTTGCAGGTACGTCAGGAAATATTTCATCCTCAGTATATATATCCTTTATATGTACTAATTTAGTATTCACTTTGGTGCTATTTACACCATAGCTAGTATAGTATACTCCGTGCACAATCCCCTTCCTCAATTCTCAAGCAGCACACACATACACACACGCACACACACACACACACATACAAACACACACGTACACCACACACACATACACACACACACACACACGCACACACACACACATACAAACACACACACACACATACAAACACACACGTACACCACACACACATACACACACACACGCACACACACACACACACACATACAAACACACACGTACACCACACACACATACACACATACAGTACGCTATACTATGTTTTCTCCATACAGATGGAGTGGAGGAGCATGCCGCCCGATTTGCTGCCAGCCAAAAGGAACTAGACAGCGCCGCACCACATCTGCCTACTGTTCACTGTACCCTCAAAGCTACTGCATGCGCAGTTCCTACTGCAGATGGCAGTGCTGATTTCAATGACGCACTCCAATGTCTGCTGCGTGGTTTGGCTCTGGATAGCTGAAACAGCAACATGCTTACATAACAAGTATTAACAACCTACTTCATGAGTTACTCTATAGCATTATAGGCATATACGTATGCTACACTTGTATCCCGCTCATTTTCATAAAGACTGCAAAGTCTTGTTATACTGCACTTTGAATATGTGATACTTCAACACAATGTGATGTTATTGATAAAAGGTACTGGTATATAAGATTCTGGTAGTGTATACTCAGTGATCAAACTCTGAGGAAACAACACAGCTCAGGAGAAAGGCGACATGGGAAAAGCAATCGTGGATTCGGCACACCCGTGACTGGCATAAAAGCGGTGATGTGGGACGAAAGAGCATGGCCGATTCCATAGCTCGCATGGCTGAAACTCCGTGTTAGAGTGTAGGTCACGGGTTTAGGGCTCGATTGTCAGTCTTTTTCTCATGTCGCCTTTCTCCTGAGCTGTGTTGTTTCCTCAGAGTTTAAACAGTTAGCACCAGCTCACAAAGAACACACTTTACTCAGTGATCAATTAATCAACCAATCATTGATTGATGAGACACCATAATTACTGCACTTAGATGATTCATAACATTGACAGGACCAGTTCACAACATGTGCGCATTTAAATGCAAACACACAGTTAGCGACCATTGTTCTTATATAGTGATTATTATAGATCCTATTGCCCTGTATGACAACGTGTATCTGAAGATTGCAAATCCCATAGATGAAGGCAATTTCACAATTGCTGCTTGTGTGATTCCAAATCCAATATACATATACATATGGCAGGTATATAAAGTGCATGTGCATGTGACAGCATCCTTACAGTACATAAAATCATAGTTTACCATGCATACAGTTTAGCATATAAATAGGGCTACAAAAGCAGGAATTTGGGCAGTAAGATTCATGTGGCCATGTGTGCTGTGTTGGTGCACCCATATAAGTACCACACACATTACTGATGCCAGGGGCATGCACGTGCTACCAGAGGACCAAGGGCTTCCATTGCCAAATGAGTCTGCAGGGGTTTCACCTACTCAACCACATGGCCATCTATATATAACATTGTTAAATGCCTCATGACATCAATCACCTAACTGTAGTGTAACTCTCAGTGCTTTCTGAACATGTGCATCAATTCACTCACAGATCAAAGTGATAAATGTAGTGCTAGACCAAACAAGTCAGTAAAGCTCGGACAAAGCAGAGTGCTATTATGGTTGAGGATTTGACTGTTGCATGTACGTAGCCTCATTACATGCAGTGCTGTGCAACAAGTAGAATGTGTGGGCAAGATTGTCTTGTTCATGCACCGGCAGCTATAGTCGGACATAAATAAGAAGCTAGTCGCTCTCAACAGATCAGCATCGCTGAACATATGTTATGCTGAGTTGTCAGCAATGCCCCCTTAGACAACACAGTGTGTGTAGATGCAGACTTCAATTTCTAATCCACAACTCCCCAAACACGTGGCATCCACTGTTGTGCTCATTTGGCACAAACTGTGTTGAATGCCTTCAGCCACTCCTTAGCCAAGCACTCACAAGTGGGTTCTCTTATGATTATCAGTGCCATCTTGGCTTCATCTGTGGTGTACACAGCTATTGTATGCACTGTACACACACTGCCTGGTATGTATCCAATGATACACCCACAACCATCTGGCCCCCTTCATGAACTGAAAACAGAGTAAGTACGTGGCACTGCACTGCTAGGACTTTCTACCTATCTATATATATAGACCAACATAAAGTGAGTGTGCATGCTCCCAGCTTCCTTGGTGCCCACAAGGGATCTAAGTGGCCAACATGCTGTCTGTGTTGGCGCTGTTCAGCGTCTTTCTCTGCTCGTCGTTAGCTCAAGACATTGACCTACTTTTTAGCTACGACAACTACTTAGAGCTCAATGCGGCTAATCCCCAGTATGACCTATATTGGACGGTAGACGGTGACACCATTTCATTTGCGCTGCGTGTGGAGACGAATGGATGGATTGGGTTTGGTATCTCTCCCAATGGAACAATGCTGGACTCTGATGTCATTCAGGGATTTGTAGACGATGCCACCAATGAAACAGTACTCGTGGTGAGCAGTTTGCAGTAGTGTGTACAGAATACACAGCACAGATGCTCTTAGAATTTCTAAATCTGTCTGCTCAAACTATGTGCTGTTTGTTCTTTCTACCTTTGCCAGTGTTTATTCAAAATGTGCTATAAATTGGCAGCAGTGCTCACATGTGTATCCCATCCTTGTCCTATCAGGACCGCAGAACTGATCCAGCTGTCAGAGTGGCACCAACTACTGACACACAGCAAGACTGGAAACTCACGTCTGCAAGCGAAGTCGGAGATTTCACCACACTGGAGTTCCACAGACTCCTAGACACTGGAGATACAGCAGGAGATAGAGTCATTGGAGAGGTTCATCATTGCACAATAAATCCACATTATGATTAACTGGCATTTTTTATAGAGCATTTATGCATTCTGCTAAGAACATTACAGTAAAATCATCCGTAGTACACAGCATGCATAAAGTAAAACTGCATAATACAAATTAATCCAGACGTTAATGTGTTTATTTATACCATGAAATTGTTTTTGCGGCACACTGTTGTGTCCCAACTCCTGTTTCATGATGTACAGACGGAGAATCTGATATGGGCAGTGAGTGGAAACGAAAACATCAATATGGCACACCAAGCTAGTGTTGGCCGTCAAATTGGAGTGCGCCTATTTTCACAACAAGCAGTAAGCCCACTACTTCATACATATACGTATGTTTGTATATGCATGTAGAATAGAATGAGGCAAAAACAGGGTTTTTGATTAATTATCCAGCTTAGGTGACAGTATTCAAGTTCAATAACCATCATATTACACGTACCTGCCTACTACATCATGTGTGCATGCTTGCAGCATATATGTGTAGAATGTGGAGAATATTGTTTACTTAACACAGTTGTTAATATGAAAATTCCAAGACTGAAACTGAGTAAGCAGTCACCAATGTCTGTACACAATGGAGAAAAGTGTTTGAAAACGGACTCCAATTGAGGTAGTTGACAATATGTTCAACACATATCAGGAGCTTCACAATTATTGGTCTTAGTATCTGGAAGCCATTCTACATTAGGCTGACATTCTACAAACAAATATAGCTACTACTTATTACACACATAGACCACCCTAGTGCCACATACGTACATAATATACAATGCGCATGCTTTGATACATATCTGAGACACAGAGGAACGGTATGCTACTGTAGTATCTGAACTGAAACCTTGCTTGCTTACCCCTTGCTGCATTGATAATGTGTCAGTCAGCATTTGTTGCATGAGTTACGGATGTACGTACACAAGCTGACACGTGGTTGGTGAGTTATGTAGTAATAATAATGGAGTATTGAGTGAAGGTCTGTTAGCAATAACACAATAATTCCATTTAAATGGCACTTTCTCCAGAAGAGAACACAATATGTAATACGTACAGATTATGGTATACATTCTCATAAAATATAGTGGTAGTATAGTCCGAAACACGTTAGTGGTTGGATGTTCTGGACACGTCGCACCAACTAGCATGTCCAACAACAATATCAGCTCAGTTTGTTTTTCCTTGTATAGCCAACTACTACTCCACCGGAAGAGGAGGACGACGATACAGGACCTCCACCTGAAGGTGGCACAGCTCCTCCACCCAATGCTACTGAAACACCACCAACTCCTCCACCCAATGTTACTGAAACACCACCAACTCCTCCGCCCAATGTTACTGAAACACCACCAACTCCTCCACCCAATGCTACTGAAACACCACCAACTCCTCCACCCAATGCTACTGAAACACCACCAACTCCTCCACCCAATGCTACTGAAACACCACCAACTCCTCCACCCAATGCTACTGAAACACCACCAACTCCTCCACCCAATGCTACTGAAACACCACCAACTCCTTCTTCACCACCAACTCCTCCACGCAATGCTACCGTATCACCACCAACTCCTCCACCCAATACTACTGAAACACCACCAACTCCTCCACACAATGCTACTGTATCACCACCAACTCCTTCTCCACCACCAACTCCTCCACCATGTGATCCCTCACCCATTTGCTGTGAAGGGAGAGTTCTTGATGAGGATTCTTGCAGCTGTGTATGCGCTTTTGTAGAAACCTGTTCAGCTGGGTATGTATTTGATCCAAAATCATGCCAATGTGTGTGTGAAGGAAGAATCTTTGAAGATGCCTTTTATGAACGAGTTCTAGAATGCAAACGAGACTATCATAAAGTTTTTAACATCTTCTCGTGTGGCTGCAAGTGTCCAAGGCACATACGATGTCATGGGAACTTAGTAGTTGACCCAAAGACTTGCAGGTGTACGTGTCCACCATCTTCCTGCACCAGCCCAAAGGTCTTGAATCACTACTCCTGCGACTGTCAGTGCCCAAACCGAAATTGCTACAGTGGGTACACCTTGGATGAAGACACCTGTCAATGCAAGTGCACACGTACTTGCCAGGATCACGAGGAGCTTGATGAGCGGCTATGCCAATGCAAGAGAAAGCCAGTTACCTACCCACCAACCAGACCTACCCATCCTCCACGCCCAACCGCCCGCTCTCCACACTGTGCTCACCTGAACACTGAGCACTCCTGCCGCAACCACTACAACTGGAATAGAGTGGCCTGCAGGTTAGTAATCACAAAAATTACAAAGCTACAACCTAATAATACAACGCCGCTGCATGGCAAATACTATGCATTGACATCCAATATACGAATAGAAACTTGCTTGAAATGTTTGGATGTGGGCCAACTGCTTAAAATGGATAATTTTGAGAATTGGCCGTTGTACATTTACATTATAGCTACGTTATAGAATTATTCTATACACAATGGCTTGTTTCAGCAATTATTCTGCATCTGCAAAATAACTACATATTTCTGTTTGTGTTATCCATGACTCGGTGCAATCTGCAGGTGGATTGGAGGAAACTGCCAGCCACTGTGCTGCGGTACCAGGCATGGATACAACCCCTCCCACTACAGATGTGAATCGTACTCAGAGGCCCACTGCAGGAGCAAGTCCTATTGCCACTGGTATTGCTGAAGATGAAGCTATTATCTGGAAGGCAACACATACATTATATACGTAGGCTCATTGGAACAAGTGCTGTAACGTTATTACCTTGGCACGTAGCTGCAGATTATTGTTATGATATGGGAAACATTATAAATTGAGTGGTCAGTACTGACAGCATTTCCTAGGATGATAGACCGATCACTAGAGAATAATAATTCGGGGACGGCATTCAGGGGATATAAAGTATACTGCATTCACTCAGGTACCACACCAAAATTGGTCCGGCTAGCTAGACTGTCCCAGTAGCCCAAGGGTGCCTAGTGAACTGCAGTAGTCCCGCTTACCAGCCCTTACCCTCAGGCTCACTATTTCATGATTGATTTTATATATTATATTACAATGATTATACAGGTGTACAGTGTGAAATCTGGCTAAGACAACCACCTGTGGGCCAGTTCTAACTGACCATTATAGAGAGGTGGCTGCTCTACAGAGATAGATTCCAATGCTTTAGTGCTATCTGGGGCCCGGGAGGCTGGCTGTTTTAGAGAGGTGGCTGCCTTACACAGTGACCATCTTAGACAGGTTCCACTGTAATAGGTTCAAGTTATCATAACTACACTAAAGGTAACTGGCTAGCTAGCCAGCCATCACAGAATGGTAGCTGTGTTACTAATGTCACTTGACACATAGCTGCCTGATGTACGTACCCTCACCAATGCCAAGCCAATCAGATTGCCAACAGCTCCAGTGCAGGTATTCACCATTTCAGGTGTATCTACTATTTCTTGTGCATGAACGAAAAGTGAGTGAATCATTTATAGGTTTACTGTGTTCCGGGAGAATAGGGAAGATACCTATAGCTATACGTAGAATGTGCCTATGTATACAGCGAACAGGTCAACTAGCTACTTAAGTAGGGAGCTACTGTACAAATATCTAGTTAACTAGCTAAAGTTGAGAGCAAAATCTGCTCATGCGCTCTGCACTTCGAAAGGTTGCACTGTGTACGGTAGCTAGATTTGTTAGTTTGTTACTTGTTATTTAAGGCAAGAACTACAGGCAGATGCTAGTGTATAGCTATAGCCACCTAGTCAGCTACGTACGTAGCTAGCTATATGGGGAGAGTAGCTTGTAGATTGGCTAATTAATGTACCATCGTCAGTACAACTCTTTAATACCGTAATTTTCGTTAATCCATGCGCTTACTTTGAAGTGGTTTCCGCTTTGTCGCCGGTCCGCTTTCGATTGATCATGTAGCTTTATACCACACGTCCAGCAGTAGCCATTTTACCCTAGCAGGTCTGTATTGCGCAAGCGCTCTTGCACTGATCGGGAGAGCTCCGAAGAGCTAGAGCTGGCCCATGTGAGGATACACAAAACATGGCCCGGTTGAATCGTGCACGTGTACAGACATTAGACGTGAGTGTACACATGGCTAATATTTGCAAGTGTATCTCTTTTCATTGCTGAGACTTGATGAAATGCATACCTACTATAGCTAGCTGGCTGGCTACCATACAATTGCTGTCGCTGAGTGTGTGTGATAAGAGAAGCAAGTGCCACGGAACTAAAGGCTGTAGTCAGCAATAATTGTTGATGCAAATAGCTAAGTCACCCTAACTAGCTAACTAGCTATGCCTATCTCTCTGCCCGGTAAGCGTGCAGCCTCCCAAATCCAATCATGTCCGAATGATTCTGTCTGTACCAAAGATGTAGTTATATATATGAAATAAGTAGCTATATAAGTAGCAGCTGCTGACAGGTTCTTGTGGGTATTGTGTGAAGAGCCTAAAACACTCAGTCCAACATAGTATGTACTGAAGAATGAAGGAATGGCTAATGTGGCTGCACCAACATAACCACATGTACAACATTTGATATTGTGTGGTGACGCGGTGCATGAATGCACAAAAGACATGTGATGCCCAGATGTGACCCATGTGCCATGCCCAAGTAGCCGAGGTAGCACAATACTGAATTACAGGAATAGAAATAATAATAAAGTGAAGCATGCGCACAAGATTTCTTATCACTAGGACTTGCTAATCCTTACAGCAATGAACCCAGAAGGTATATACAGGTAGAGAGCTGTTGGCCAAAAGGCCTATATAGTTACAGCTAGTTAGCAATGCATGCACTGTCGCTATCACCTTGGTGAACTGACTGCTTTGTGCATGTGATATAAAAAGTAATCTTATAAATTTTTATTAATTATATAAAGATAATGTTATGTATGTTGCTTTGTATTTTGACTCACCTGAACGGTTTGTCTACACAGTGGCTGGGCTGTCAAAGGCGCCATATGTTCCAATCATACTTTGACTAAGTAATTTGCACCCCTCCCCTGCAAGCTGGACATGCCACAAACGTGCCACTATTGTATTGTGGTCACCTCGCCCAGCCACTCCTCAACAACTCACCTTTCAGTGGCTGTCTGGACCTCTTCAGTGTTCAAACAGCTCACATGGTCACTTTCTATATATAGCCTATGCTATTTATGTGGTTGTGCACTGTATGGAGTGCACTGCTAGTCAGTAAATATATATATACAATTAACATTTAAGACTCCAGCAATATTGACATATGTACCCTCATCATGTATTGCATGCATTTAATTAATATTAGTGTCATTATATAAAAAACAATTGAAAGACATCCAGCTTTCATGGTTGTTTCTGTTCTCATGAACCAGGGGGGGGCATGGCTATATACCGAAGCACAATGCTGTTATACATAATGGTGTACCAGCTTATCAGCACTGTCTAGCTATAGGATATATTTTATCTATAGAGTACATAGTATAGCAGTTTGAAACTGAATTGAAGGTGTCAACATGGAAGTCTACTTGACACAATGCCATCTGTATAGTCATGCAACAGCTTCTTTCTCTCTCCAACCCGTTTAATGAAGGCAGTGTAGAGGTAGGTGCACTGTAAGTGTCTCTGCTGGTGAATTCATTGGCTTCCTGTGTATAAAGATGACATACATGTGCCGGACTCAATAGTTGGGTGGGTGCTGTGAGCCAGGTCATATATAGGCAAGGATGGGGTGTGTGCACCTACACTGTGAATGAAACTGGGTATAACACTTTTCTTCCTCAATAGATATATGTAGCAACATTGCTTCATTTGAAGATCCCAGTGTATACTATAGTCTTTGAGTCATGTGTACATACACAGAGCTTTCTTGTACATTCTTGTTCCCATGTATGCAAACAGTGTATGACAATATGGGGTTGGTTCAGTACACATAGCCCACCCAATGCAAGCTATAACCTTTGATAGATGTGCATGAGTTTTGAGTTAGTGGGACACTTTACATTTTGCACTACAATGGCTCAGTCTATTGTAGAACATAGTCAGCTTGATCAGTAACATAGTGCATGTAAGGGTATAGCTATAGACATGCAATGCATTTCAAAACAAATTTGTGCTTGCAGCTATGAGTACGTCAATTGTGTACTCAGTAGATAGGTATGCTTGATCATTCAAATCTGATTTAAAGCCTTATGCATAATGCACCAAATTTGCACGCTGTCTGATTATCTGCTTATAATATATTATTATATCCTTATAATTACAATTCATGCAAATGGCAGTAATCACTGGATACAGTTCATACATCCATTGCTGTGTGGCCTTCATTATGACCAACCTCAGGGTCTGCTTGATCTACTGGCCATATTGTCTTCAATATACAGCAATATATATTACAAAATGCTACTATATGGTATATACAATGCAATGATGCTACATACTACATACTACATATTTATTGTTAATTATATGCTACACTGCTCTTCAAAGGTGTGCATGCACTGTATTTAGATAATAATTCTTACTCGTGAATACCCACAATCACAGCCTTCCTGTCTGAGCAGGAAGTAGACTCATCTATGTACATAACTGAACACTGAAGGGTGAGCCTTTGTACTTCTTTCTGTAGAAAGGGATGTAAGCAGCTTTCTACATGTAATACTGTGCCACAGCTTCTTTATAGTATTATAATATACATGCTATGTAGATTATACACATACATCTCTTTGGAATTGGTTGGATTGCCAAAGTATTCCTGTCCTCAACACCCGCACTTATAGTATTGCTCGTGATCCAATTTATAAAAATTATCGTTTCACATCTCCTTCACGGACCAAAGCTAAGTTGATAAAATGATGAGTGTCAATAAAATTGTATGTTTTATGCAGAAATACTGTAAGCTATATGTAGCATCTGTAATTCAGCCCCTACTGTGACTGTGTAGTGCATGGTACCCACTGCTAAACACTATACTGCATAGCAACCCGACAAGCAGCTATTGAAGGCATACAATCTGCAGATACTCCTTCTGCAATGACAATGATATGAATCTACAATGCACTGTATTCATGAATAGTGAGGGCATCTGCAAGTAGCATTGGGCAAAGAAGAAAAATGCAGTCAGAACAGAATATCGCATACGTAGCTCTGCATTTTAGCTGTAGCCTGAGGGATATGTGCCGACTTAAGACTTAGGATGAATTGCGGGCTAATTCCTTAGAAAGAGATCACCTAGACACAGTCTGGACGTCAATTATCTACCTAACTGACACAATAACACGCCCAAAGCCGTGTAAAGCTCTACATTCAGGTAGTACTGAGGGTCGTCCATACGGCTTCCTATGGTCTGCACCTATATAAAAAGAAGCGATTCTAAACCCAAGCGTTTGCTATTTTCAGGCGAATCAGGCAAAAGGCCAATCGCCCGCCATGTTGCGTACACTGGCGCTTTTGAGTGCCATTCTGTACTTTTCCTTAGCCCAAGACCCCGACCTCTCCGCCAGGTTTGAGAACTTCCAACAGCTCAGCCCTTCCCCAGCGTACGATTTGTATTGGAATGCAACTAGAACTACAATCGCCTTTGCAGTAAGAGTGGAGACCGAAGGATGGGTGGGGTTTGGGATCTCGCCCAATGGATTGATGATTAACTCTGATGTTGTCATGGGATTTGTGGATGACACCACTGGTGATGCGACTTTTAATGTGAGTATATATGTAGCTTAGGGTGTACAGTGTTCTAAACCTCCATAATCAAGACACCCACTGGACCATTCTAGGAGATGTCCTGATTTCGTAGGTTCTCTGTAATGTGGATACTTTGATTCTAAGGATAGGCAATGCAACGTGAGCGTACTGTTAATTATTATTTTATATTTGCCGTAATATTTGCCGTAATATACAGTTGTGTGGAGTCATTGTTGACGTCGGTGAATCGATCGTTATGCGATGTCTACGCGCACGTTGCACGCATTGCTGCAACATGCCACATCTGCCGCCTATACTCAAGCCGTTTAGAGATCGTCGACGCATTTGGCGTGCCTTGAGCAGTAAGAAAGTGCTAGAGGTGAAATTCATACACGTAGCTAGTATGCCTACAAGCTATAGGTACCTCTGTCGATGTTGCGAAATCGAGAAGTATAAATTTTATATAGGCGTCAATTTCATGCTTGTTTGAATATCATACTTAAATAATATATGCATTTCTTTGCTTGTATTCAGGACCGCCGGACAGATCCCACTATACGCCAAGTGCCATCAGTTGATGCTTCGCAAGACTGGACCCTCACGGCTCACAGCCAAGATGGGGGAGTCACCACACTGGAGTTCTCTAGACTCCTTGACACTGGGGATACAGCAGGAGATCGAGTCATTGGGGAGGTATATAAGCTAAATGCACCAACACATGTAGTGCAATTACAACATTATGTTTTTATGTGGTAGATTAGTAACAAGAGCTTATGGATAACTCCATTTTAGAATATAATTTGTCTTTTGGCATGTAATGCAGCGGGAGTTTTATACATGCATGTATAGCCGTTACTTATTTATGTCATAACACATGACACTATAACAATATTATTGATAGATGCAATAAAGGATATAGTACAATTGCTGTGTTTGTGGTTGTAAACCAAAGTTTTATTCCACATATAAATTGCTGTGCAGACGGTGAATCTGATATGGTCTTTCAGACGGGATGACGACACCACGTTTGCCCACACAACAAGGGGAGCTGTACTTGGTGTGAACCTACTTCCACCGCAGGTAATCATGCACCATTAACTGCGTTTAGGCTATATAATTGATGTGAAAACTGCACCAGATCACTACCCGCTGATACTCCGATCAAGTGGCCACTGCCCAACAATGGTGATGGCACATAGTTCATGAAATATGTCAGAAGCTTTACAAATGAATAGTTACATTGTGTTGAGCCAAAGGCAGCGATCGCACCATGCTTCAATTATGTGTGTTATAACTACGTATATGGAATGTATTGTACACTGTGGCTTACATACCAGTCCTGTCTTCCAAATCCATATGGAATGCTAAGGAATGGACTAGTAAATAACTTACTGTGAATATTTGCATTTGATGAGTACTTCCTTTAATAATTGCACATTTTCCCCCTTCACACAAACCACTGTTTGTATCATATTTTGAAATGCTGTAAAGAGATTACGTGATTGTGTGTATCATAATAAATTCTCCCTGCATTTTCTTAGGCCACAACAACCCCACCTACTACAGCAACAACAGATCCACCCACTGCAGCAGCAACAGACCCACCCACTAATGCAACAGAACCACCCACTAATGCAACAGCCCCACCCACTACAACGGCAGCCCCACCCACTAATACAACAACCCCACCCACTAATACAACAGCCCCACCCACTACAACAGCAGCCCCACCCACTACAACGGTAGCCCCAACTCCGTGTACCTTGTCCTGTGACCTTCCAAGGACGCTGAATGAAGAGAACTGCACTTGTGACTGCCCTACACCAATACAACCCTGTCCCTTTGGAATGGATGAATTTTGCTTCTGCAGTTGTCCTCAAGGATTACAAGAAGACTGTGACAATAATGAAACCAGAGCTGTTGGAAATTTAAGACAGTTTAATCCATTTACATGCAGCTGTGCTTGCTTCCCACGAGTATGTGAACGAGATGAGGAATTTAATGACGACATAGACATCTGTCGATGCATCGCACTACCTCCTTGTCCTGAGGTGACAAACACCACTTGCCCTCCTGGACAGGAGTTCAGTCTTAGGACTTGTAGCTGCCAGGACATCTGTGACATCACCTGTGATGCTCCGCTGGTGCTGAATTATGACACTTGCACATGTCAGTGCCAGCCTGGCCCACTTCCTATCTCTGAAAAATGCCCACCGCCACAAAGGTTTAGCAACACAAGTTGCTTCTGTGAGTGTCCTCCAGACCTTGTCCAAGAGTGCTTACCAAATCAGGTACGAGTAATGTGTGTGTGTGTGTGTGTGTGTTTGTGTGTGTGCATGCATGTATGTTTGCATTAAAGCATCATTGAGTGAGTGTGACTCGATAGGATGAAGCATTCTGCTTTATGATGTGACTCAATGTGAAAAAACATATTCACAGAAGATACAATATGTGGATGCTTCTTAATTGTGACATCAAAATAAAAAATATTGCAATTGTTTATTATAATTATTTTGTTGTTGCAGGTTTACATCAACTTCACATGCAGCTGCGAATGTGATGAGATCCTCGATTGCCCGCCAATGTACACCTTTGATACGGACACTTGCGCCTGCGTATGCGACAGTAGTTCATTCACCTGCCCACCAATGTATACAATTGACCTGGACATTTGTGACTGTGTATGCGACAGTTCATACCAATGCCCAGCTGGAAGAAGGCTTGATACCTCGTCATGTCAATGTGTATGTGATTCAGATGGTACCTGTCCACCTGGTCAGACATTCAATAACTCTACGTGCGAATGTGGATGCGAGGAGAAACTCACCTGCCCACCAATGTATACATTTGACTTGGACATTTGTGACTGTGTATGTGACAGCTCATACCAATGCCCAGCTGAAAGAAGACTTGATACCTCGTCATGTCAATGTGTATGCGACTCAGATGGTACCTGTCCACCTGGTCAGAGGTTTAATGACTCTACATGCGAATGTGAATGTGAGGGTGAACTCACTTGCCCACCAATGTATACATTTAACTTGGACATTTGTGGATGTGTATGCGACAGTTCATCCTCCTGCCCAGCTGGACAAAGCCTTGACACCTCAATATGCGAGTGCGTATGTGATGCAAATCCCACCTGCCCAAGTGGCCAGACGTTCAATAACGCTACATGCCAGTGTGAATGCGATACTCAGCAAGTATGTTGTGAGGGCCGAGTCTTTGATGAGGACTCGTGTAGCTGTGTTTGTGCGAATGTGCAAGAATGCTCAGCTGGTTACGTTTATGATTTGGAGTCGTGTCAGTGTGTCTGCAAAGGAAGTGTATCCGAGGATGTCTGGTATGATCGATTGGACAATTGTTGGCAAGATAACTACAAGGTGTTTAGCATCTTCTCGTGTGACTGCGAGTGTCCTAAGCACATGCAATGTCATGGAAAGAAAGTTGTTGACCCAGACACCTGCAGATGTGTGTGCCCACCATCTTCCTGTGTAAGCCCGAAGAAGATGAATCCTCAGACTTGTGAATGTCAGTGTGCCAACTACCAAGGGTGCAGGCAAGGATACAGGTGGGATAGGGATGAGTGCAGGTGTAAGTGCCCGGAGAGGGACTGCAATGATGGAGAAAAGTTCAACAAAGATACTTGTGAGTGCGAGAGGGTGTGCCCACATGTCAACACAAGATGCTACAGATACTACACCTTTGACTACAACACCTGTCGGTGCCGGTGCAGCCGCACGTGTGAGGACCATGAGGTTCTTGATTCAAGGTACTGTTTGTGCAAAAGGAAGGCTACCCACCCACCGCCAACCAGGTACACCCATCCTCCAACGACCAGGTACACCCCTCCTCCAACGACCAGGTACACCCATCCTCCAAAGACCAGGTACACCCATCCTCCAACGACCAGGTACACCCCTCCTCCAACGACCAAGTACACCCATCCTCCAACCACCACTCAGCCTCCACCGCCAACTCCACGCACAACCTCTTTGTGCCCACGATTGAGATCACATTACGCGTGTGATCATTACAGAATGTTGTGTCGGTAAGTGAAGCACCACAATTATACTAACTGTTTACTGAATCTTTCATTTCGGGATTTCACTGACAAAGCATAGGCCAGCTTAGCAACATAGTCCGGCTTTTCCACTAACTAAAATTTGTAACTAGCCTAGTTACAAATAGCCCATATGCCTTTAGCCTATGGGTTATATATTTATATACATAGAACTGCTCTATTGTCTGCATTGTATGAGCACCAGTGTGTAAGCCCAACGTGTTGATACGGTGGTCCTAAGCCACTGAGAGAGAACACGCCGCATTTTTATGCATGGGCAGTTATGGACCAGGCTGCATCCATGTTTGCCTTCAAAAAGCTCACATTTGACTAGTGTACATAATGTCTGATGCATTTATAAATGAGTGCAAGAGTAGCTGCTAACTAACTAACTGATACATCCCTCTACAGGTGGGCTGCAAATAGATGTGTTCCAGCGTGCTGCGTATCCAAATGGACTAGACATCGCCGTACTTACACCTACAACTGTGCATCGTTTGGTGAATCAAGTTGCAGGCACAGCAACTCCTGCAGCTGGGTGTGCTGACGGAAGATCTGCACATTTTCCAATAGAATTCATGCATTAGGCTAAGGCTAGACTACTCTGCTGTATCAAGCCAAACTTTTCACATTACTTAGCACGCACCGAACAACACAATCAATCCATTATACGTACCTTTTATATCAAACAGGAGAAGTTATAGTTACTTCCACATTTCACAAAACATTTCCCATCATGTATTTCCATATATTCTACCTATTTACAGCACCTCTTTACGTATACATACAAATCAGACAGAACTCAGGAACACTATCATAAGCAGCTTATACTTAGTGTTATTACTCAGGGTCCTGCAGTGTCGTTTCTGTAGTAAGTATTATTCGGAGTGTTAAAGACATTTAATAATATATAATTACTCTATATAGGTATACAGTCATATGTATGGTCAGACAGAATGCAAGATATACGCACAGCATAATTCATTTTACATACGTACATGTACGTTATATATTGTGCATAATATAATTATTATACTATCATATTATATACAATATATATATATATATGCAAGGGCAGTGTAATCCATCATAGAATAGGGCAATTGCAAACTTAACAAATTATATATATATATATATATATATATCTTAAAATAATATACTATTATGAGTGTTCATTGCTGCCATTAGTTATCATGCACCTGGAGTGTGCTGGCACTGCAATACTCTCACAGTGAGGAATCCCAAGTATTTGTAGACAGAACCCGCAACCTACAGACATGTGTGCCACAGGAAGGACCTACTTGTGAGTTTTGACATCACAGCACCTCTTCACCCAGGTTACTGTTGACACCCTCAAGGTGGTGAAAACTAAGCCATGTATGGATGAGTCCCTAGAGAAGAGGATCAGCATTCCATCGGAGCACTTGGTCAAGCCAGTAGAGCTGGGAGTACTTAGTAAGGAAACCCTGGCGCACCAACCCCCTCCAGCTCCTCCACCTGAAGAATCGATATCATCGATCGATGACCTCTGCATCCTGTACATCCGTGGTCAGAATGAGAAGCTTGAGAAGACCTGCAATGCACCGGGCATCAACACAGCCTTCAGACCAGCAAATACACTCTACAGCAGACCTTCATGAAAGTGAAGACACATGCATGTACGTACCAGAGGAGATCAAAGAGAAGAGAGGTTGTGTACACAGTTAGGCTCGGAGAGCACAGGCAAGCAGCGAAGAGAGGTGACCCAAAAGATAGAATGGGAGTGCATGTCTATAACACCCAGCATGCAATTGATTGGATAGGGCAAGACTGAGGAAGAGGGAGCTAGTGGAGGAGCTGAAGAACCAGTGAAGCCATCCAGATCGTAGACACGATGAAGCTTGATAAGTTGATATTGATAGCAGTACTACTGCTGCCCTCAGTATGGAACCCACATCAAAATCCATCATATAGACAAGCTATAGCTAGTTGTATCATTCATCACCCATTCCCAGTATAATCCTTAAGTTTTATTTAACTATATAACTTGCACTGTATTTAGTGGTTGCTTGTATGCAATATATATATATATGTTCATTAATTCCTCCTTCTATGCCTAAGCTTGACTTATAACCTGACTGTAATTTATACGGATGAGGCGTAATGGCTGAAGAAGGCGTGAACATTTAAATCCCCTGGGGCTTATAGCATACACATGCCAATTTTTATTATAATTTATTCGTAAACGTAGAATTGACATTTTTGAATATAGACCTATGTGCTGTATATGGGCATGGAAACGTTGGAGTAATATATTTTTCAGGCAAGAGACAATGGTTGGCTGCATGCAGATGTAATCGATCCATGAATGTATTTGACTTCAGGTCCCAGGGACACCGTTGCAGGCAGACAGGATACAGGGTTGCCCAATACCCCAGGAAGTCAGAGCGATGCCACAGTTTTGCCCTCTCCTTTGATGGGCAATGCCACCCGTGCAGTTTGCAGATCATCCTGTCAGGTCTTGAGATCAGTGTGAAGGACCAATAGGGCTCATAGGAATTCTTCCAAGCAGATGGGACAAGCATGAAATTGGAGGAGCTGGAAGATGTGGGAACACTACTCAGATTAGCCAGGCCAGCCCCCTTGAAAGTGAAAGCAACCCTTGATGGGAAGCCACAGTGAATGTAGCTAGACACAGGGGCTGCAGCTGCAGTCTCATTGATGTCCCAAGGACCTTCCAGGATCTTCAGGGGAGACCCTATATACAAGCCACACACACCCAAATGCGCACCTACTCAGAACCAGACCAGAGCTTCAGGGCATGATAGATGCTCCAACTGGGCATTTACCATCTGCACGAGTGGCTAGTCCCAGTAAGTTCAAAGTGGGCCGGAATTTCTGCTGCAGACAGATGCCTCTGTATGAGACTGTTGATACTCGCATGTCTGCATGTATATGCATATATAAATTCATTATTATTATTCAAGAGCATTACGAGACCTGCACACTAGGACTACCGTACGTCCCATGTAGCACTATGTACAAAGACTGAAGATGGATTGAAAGGAGCTAAGTTCATTAGTTCAGATGATCAAATCTACGCTGCCACAGCTTCCTGATAGACTTGCTAACATTTAACATTCTTGCAGGCTTGATCCAATATCATTACTACCTTGTTCTCATTAGTTGCTGTCGGAAACTCACACTCAAACTCCATCATACAATCAATCACTGCTTCTTTCTCTTGCTTCAAATCATCACACCTTGACAAAAATGTTCCTCATCCTCTATTTCTCGCGTTGTGCATTGCCTACAGATCCTCTCTCTTTAGACCATTCCCATCTCCCAGTTTCAATTCTCAGTGCAGCAGTATATAAATATATATGTATATAAATTGCTTGACGATCTTAATTCTTCCACAGGGCAGGTAGTCGCACACTGGTCGCTAAAAGAACATGTCCCGGAGCCTCATCAGTGGGTGAAGAGCATTTCGAGGCATTCATTGCAAAGGAATTAACTTTGAAAAGGGAACAAACAAACATACACACACAGCATGCAAACAAGCACTGAATCGGTAATTAGTGCATTATAGTGAGATAATTTAACAATGAAATCAATTGACCACTTACACCCAAGCTAAAATGCGTGTGGAATATGACATCACATCCGTGGTGATTGTGGGGCTGCTTTATGCATGGAAAAGATAGGCGTAGTAAACATTCTATTGGCTTTATAATTATATTACTGTGCTGTATATTAAGGCTATGAACGAAGACATGGTGTGAATGTGTGTGTGTGTGTGTGTGTGTTTGTGTGTGTGTGTGTGTGTGTGTGTATGTGTGTGTGTGTGTGCGTGTGTGTGTGTGTGTGCGTGTGTGTGTGTGTGTGCGTGTGTATGTGTCATTCATGAAGCCAGCCTGGTCCAGCCAGTACTGCTAGACAGGGCGGGTCCCTGTTGTGTCCCCGGGTTGTGTGTGTGTTTCTTGTATGTGATGGTGGTGGTTGTGTGTGTGTGTGTGTGTGTGTGTGTGTATATACTTTTCTCCAATTTTGGCCAACACACACACACACACACACACACACACACACACACACACACACACACACACACACACACACACACACACACACACACACACACACACACACACACACACACACACACACACACACACACACACACACACACACACACACACACACTATGACGTCACCAAGAACAGTAGAGGAAGCTATCTGGCTACGCTAGACTAGGCTCGCTCAGGCTTGCCCCAAAATGGAGGGGAGGAAGCGGTCAGGCTACGCGAGACTATACAACTACGCACTAGTTGGGGCGACCCTTATAAAAAGCGATGGTACCCCACCGATGCCTATATATGCTTTTTCAGGTGAATCAGGCGAAAGGTCAAGCGTCCACTATGTTGCGTGCACTGGCGCTTTTGAGCGCCCTTCTCTGCTCTTCCTTAGCCCAAGACTCCGACCTCTCCGCCAGGTTTGAGCACTTCCGTCAGCTCAGCGCTTCCCCAGCCTACGATCTGTATTGGAGCGTAACTAGCACTAGAATCGTCTTTGCAGTAAGCGTGGAGACCGAAGGATGGGTGGGGTTTGGGATCTCGCCCAATGGATTGATGATTGACTCGGATGTTATCATGGGACATGTGGATGATACCAATGGCGTAGTGGTCTTCACTGTGAGTGTCCTTAGCTGATACGATCTGTTGTAGTTGTATGTTTGAAGCTGCTATGTCACCCATGTGTGCTCTGCAACTGATCTGAGTCTTCACTGTGAGCGTCCTTAGCTGATACGATCTGTTGTAGTTGTATGTTTGAAGCTGCTATGTCACCCATGTGTGCTCTGCAACTGATCTGAGTCTTCACTGTGAGTGTCCTTAGCCAGCTGTAGCTGTAAGATCCAGGTGCCTGCTTGTAGGTGCTAATGAGTGTGCTCTCCAATTGATCGGGGGAAATTCCTTACCCTAGAATGGCCTATATATATTTTTCAGTTCGCATAATACAGCTATACCCTGGTAAAGTATTGGATAGCAACGAATTCGCCCAGAATGGCTGAGTGAACATGCTTCTGTATCCATATCTAGGAGGAGTTTTTGTGCCATTGCCGCACTCTATTAGGACCACTTGGTCCAAATAATTGTAGGGTAGGTGGATCCCGTCCTCCCCTGGATGATTGGTTGGATACCCTTGTGAAGGTTTCTCCTGGCTGGCTTTGTAAGCAATAGGAGTCACAATATAGCACACATGTGCGCATCTTAATCACTGGAGATTTAGCACTAATTAGTGCCTAATTATATACATACCTCCTAAAATTGAGCTGAAGCCATATATACTCTGCTTTTGATGATTATACTTAAGTAATTGTGCTTTGGAACTGAAGTCATGCAGGGCCACAAACAGGCAGCAGACTGGCTATCATGTTAAAGTGTCTACTTCTTCTTTCCTTGGCATACAGGCTCCTCCTTAGCCCATGACCCCGACCTTTCTGCCAGTTTTGTGAACTTCACTGCAACTACCCGCCACAGTCTGCATGTCTCCTACTGGCAGCCATGTGGAGACCTTCGGCGCCTTTACGTGCCTTGAATCGAAAGTCTTTTGGCGACGAAATTTGTACTCCTAACTAGTATGCCTACAAGGTATACCATAAGCAAGGTCACGAAATCGAGACTGAAATTATAATCTTCGATTTCAGGCATGTTATATTATGCAATATTATGTATATATTGTGTATTTCTTTGCCTGTATTCAGGACCACCAGACAGAGCGCATTACACACATACAGTCACCAGTTGATTCTTTGAAGTTATGTTGCAACTCTCCATTCACATGTAGGACCGTAGGACACATCCTATCATCAGGCAGGAGCCAGCAATTGATGCTCAGCAAGACTGGAACCTTGTGTCGGGAAGCCAAGTTGGAGGACTAACCACACTGGAGTTCTTCAGACTCCTTGACACTGGGGATACAGCTGGAGATCGAGTCATTGGGGAGGTAAATATATATATATACACTAAATGCACCAATACATGTAATGCAATTACAGCATTATGTGTTATTATGTGATAGATTAGTGCCGAGAGCTTATATATGGACGACTCCATTTTAGTATATAATGTGCCTTTGGCATGTAATGCAGTCATGCATGTATAGCTGTTTACACATATTTCTGCCGAACACGTGACACTATCAATAATATTATTGAGTTCTCATACAATAAAGTTAATGGAACAATTGCTGAGTTTGTCGTTGTAACCAAAACTTTAATTCCACATAATATTATATAATTATTATTGTACAGACGGTGAATCTCATATGGTCCTTCAGTCTGGATGACGTCACCGAGGCCATCCACACAACAAGGGGAGCTGTACTCGGTATGAACCTACTGCAGTCGAAGGTAATCATGCACCATTCACTGTGCGTAGCACTGATTGAGGTGAAGACTGCTCCAGACCTGTTGACACTCTGACCAAATGGCCATTGCCCATCAAAGGAGACAGCACGTTGCTCATGGGATTGGCAGAACTTTGCAAATGCATGGTTAATTGTGTTATCCCAAAGCTATAGGCATCTTTATGTACACTATATATTGTTTACCAGTCCTGATTTGCAAGTATATACAAATGGCCTGCTACGGAATGAACTAGTAAAAAACTGGCTGTTAATACTTGTATTTGATCATTGCTTCTTATAATTAGACATAATTATTTTTGCCATACCAGGACATCTGTAACATCACCTGTGATGCTCCTCAAGCAGTGGAGTTTGACACTTGCACATGTCAGTGCCAGCCCAGTCCCATTCCTATCTCTGAAAAATGCCCACCACCACTAAGGTTTAGCAACACAAGCTGCTTCTGTGAGTGCCCTCCAGACCTTGCCCAAGAGTGCTTACCAAACCAGGTACGAGTATAGTGTGTGTGTGTGTTTGTCTGTACATGTGACTGTTCTGGATGAAGCATTCTATAATTATACAATCTTCATTGATGTGACTCAATGTGAATTTTACATGATTATTATTTAAAATACTTTTGTTGTTGCAGGTTTACAACAACTTCACATGCAGCTGTGAATGTGATGAGATGCTCCCTTGCCCGCCGATGTACACCTTTGATACGGACACTTGTGCTTGCACATGCAACAGTAGTTCATTCACCTGCCCAGCTGGACAAAGGCTTGATACCTTGTCATGTCAATGTGTATGTAACTCAGGTAGCTGCCCACCTGGTCAGACGTTTGCTGACTCTACGTGCGAATGTGTGCGTGACAGTTCGTCCTCATGTCCACAATATATGCACAGCTTATTTTACGTACATATGTGTGTTATATCTAACATAATAATATTATGCTTATTGTATACATAAGGTGTAATCTGCCAAAGGACAAATGAATAATAAAAATCTGTAGTGACTGTGTTGCTAGGTAGGGCTAGTTCTGTTAGGCTGCTTTGTGTGTATACCTAGTGTTGTAGTAGTAATCTTCTTATATACATCATTGTAACATTTATAGTAGAAGCCAGTAAAGTGTCTGCTTTGACTGGTGCCTCTTGTATGATTTTGTTTATTGTTTTAACGGTTGAGCAGTGAGCCTGGGGTGGCCAGTTTGGTGCATGTCAGCAGCGGCCTCGAACGCAAGAAGTGAGTCACTACAAAATCTAAATAATTTCATAATATTATAATTAGCTTCAATCTGATAATATGGGACTTTGTTGAGGCGTGCCTCGATCTGCTGTTTGCTCGGTCGAGCCACATTTATATATAATTATAATTATATATATGTGTATGTATGCATAAATATATATATGTATATATAATTTAAATCTATATAATATATATAATATACTATGGTGATGCGCAACTATATATAGGAACTTAAACAACTGGCAGAAAAAGTATAAGAACAGGTAGGGGTATGCCATGGCATTCTTAAAAATCCAGCTTAAAGGCACATTGGAAACATACTTCACAATCCCTACATCTGGCAAGATATGATTTGTCTAGTAAGGCATACATAATATTATATAAAAACAAGTATTTCGAGTTAAAAAACTCGTGGGGCTGCCGCCCCAACTCGAACTACTTGCTGACTCAGTCACAAGTCAGGTACATGACAATTTGTTCAAACTTGCCCATACAGAAAGCATTGGCATGCACATACTTCACTCATGCAAGGGCAGACAGACACGAACAGACTGTGCAATTATTTCTTTCTTCCCTTTGCTCATTCGGAGCTGCACTAAACAATCCTGCTATTCATACCTGTGTGTGTGTGTGCATGGTGGTGGTGTGTGTGCGCATGGTGTGTGTGTGCGTGTGTGCATGTGTGCGTGTGTGTGTGTGTGTGTGTGTGTGTGTGCATGTGTATGTGTCATTGATGAAGCCAGCCAGATCTAGCCAGTTCTGCCAGACAAGGCGGGTCCCTGTTGTGTTCCCGGGTTGCATGTGTGTTTCTTGTATGTGTGTGTGTGTGTGTGTGTGTGTGTGTGTGTGTGTATACTTTTCTCCAATTTTGACCACCACCACACACACACACACCTCCTCCTGGGTACACCTTGCCCTAACAAGGGCGTTGGGTAGGACCCAGGCAGTAGCTTGGGTTCTGTTTTGAAGGCCAAGAAACTGTCGAAAGGGTGGGCTGGCCAGGCCCACGCCTAAAACCCCTGGGGTGAGTGGCAGCTGGGCGCCATGGCCGTAAAACAGGCCGTCAAGGTGCGCCATGTGGACCGGCCATCGTAGCCACTAGAGGCTGTAAAGGTAGACCGATCCGATCCGACTTCCAGCTCGAACGTCCCCAGGGGGTGTGGTAGTAGGGTGGTACGGACGAGCGGAAGTCCAACGAAGCGAAAGAATTGCTGGTCTTCTCCAGCAACCTCGTGGCCTCCGCCATCTTGATGACGTCACACACACACACACACACACACACACACACACACACACACACACACACACACACACACACACACACACACACACACACACACATACACACACACACACACACACACACACAAACACACGCACACACACACTATGACGTCACCAAGAACAGTAGAGGAGGAAGCTATCTGGCTACGCTAGGCTATAGGCTCGCTCAGGGGCTTGCCCCAAAATGGAGGGGAGGAAGCGGTCAGGCTACGCACTAGTTGGGGCGAGCCTTATAAAAAGCGATGGTACCCCACCGATGCCTATATATGCTTTTTCAGGTGAATCAGGCGAACGGTCAAGCGTCCACTATGTTGCGTGCACTGGCGCTTTTGAGCGCCCTTCTCTGCTCTTCCTTAGCCCAAGACTCCGACCTCTCCGCCAGGTTTGAGCACTTCCGTCAGCTCAGCGCTTCCCCAGCCTACGATCTGTATTGGAGCGTTACTAACACTAGAATCGTCTTTGCAGTAAGCGTGGAGACCGAAGGATGGGTGGGGCTTGGGATCTCGCCCAATGGATTGATGATTGACTCTGATGTTGTCATGGGACATGTGGATGATGCCAATGGCGTAGTGGTCTTCACTGTGAGTGTCCTTAGTTGATACGATCTGTTGTAGTTGTATGTTTGAAGCTGCTATGTCACCTATGTGTGCTCTGCAACTGATCTGAGTCTTCACTGCGAGTGTCCTTAGCCAGCTGTAGATGTAAGATCCAGGTGCCTGCTTGTAGGTGCTAATGACTGTGCTCTCCAATTGATCGGGGGAAATTTCTTACCCTAGAATGGCCTATATTTTTCAGTTCGCATAATACAGCTATACACTGGTAAAGTATTGGATAGCAACGAATTCACCCAGAATGGCTGAGTGAACATGCTTCTGTATCCATATCTAGGAGGAGTTTTTGTGCCATTGCCGCACTATAGTAGGACCACTTGGTCCAAATAATTGTAGGGTAGGTGGATCCCGTCCTCCCCTGGATGATTGGTTGGATACCCTTGTGAAGGTTTCTCCTGGCTGGCTTTGTAAGCAATAGGAGTCACAATATAGCACATGTGCGCATCTTAATCACTGGAGATTTAGCACTAATTAGTGCCTAATTATATACATACATCCTAAAATTGAGCTGAAGCCATATATACTCTGCTTTTGATGATTATACTTAAGTAATTGTGCTTTGAAACTGAAGTCATGCAGGGCCACAAACAGGCAGCAGACTGGCTATCATGTTAAAGTGTCTACTTCTTCTTTCCTTGGCATACAGGCTCCTCCTTAGCCCATGACCCCGACCTTTCTGCCAGTTTTGTGAACTTCACTGCAACTACCGCCACAGTCTGCATGTCTCTTACTGGCAGCCATGTGGAGACTTTCGATGCCTTTAAGTACCTTGAATCGAAAGTCTTTTGGCGACGAAATTTGTACTCCTAACTAGTATGCCTACAAGGTATACCATAAGCAAGGTCACGAAATCAAGACTGAAATTATAATCTTCGATTTCAGGCATGTTATATTATGCAATATTATGTATATATTGTGTATTTCTTTGCCTGTATTCAGGACCACCAGACAGAACGCATTACACATATACAGTCACCAGTTGATTCTTTGAAGTTATGTTGCAACTCTCCATTCACATGTAGGACCGTAGGACACATCCTAACATCAGGCAGGAGCCAGCAATTGATGCTCAGCAAGACTGGAACCTTTTGTCGGGAAGCCAAGTTGGAGGACTAACCACACTGGAGTTCTTCAGACTCCTTGACACTGGGGATACAGCTGGAGATCGAGTCATTGGGGTGGTAAATATATATATATACACTAAATGCACCAATACATGTAATGCAATTACAGCATTATGTGTTATTATGTGATAGATTAGTGCCAAGAGCTTATATATGGACAACTCCATTTTAGTATATAATGTGCCTTTGGCATGTAATGCAGTCAGTGTTCAATACATGCATGTATAGCCGTTTACACATATTTCTGCCGAACACGTGACACTATATATATAATATTATTGAGTTCTCATACAATAAAGTTAATGGAACAATTGCTGAGTTTGTCGTTGTAACCAAAACTTTAATTCCACATAATATTATATAATTATTATTGTACAGACGGTGAATCTCATATGGTCCTTCAGTCTGGATGACAACACCGAGGCCATCCACACAACAAGGGGAGCCTTACTCAGTGTGAACCTACTGCAGCCGAAGGTAATCATGCACCATTTACGTGCGTAGCACTGATTGAGGTGAAGACCTGTTGACACGCTGACCAATTGGCCATTGCCCATCAAAGGAGACAGCACGTTGCTCATGGGATTGGCAGAACTTTGCAAATGCATGGTTAATTGTGTTGTCCCAAAGCTAGGCATCTTTATGTACACTATAAATTGTTTACCAGTCCTGACTTGCAAGTATATGCAAATGGCCTGCTAGCTACAGAATGAACTAGTAAATTACTGGCTGTTAATACTTGTATTTGATCATTGCTTCTTATAATTAGACATATTTTCTGTCATACCAGGACATCTGTAACATCACCTGTGATGCTCCTCAAGCAGTGGAGTTTGACACTTGCACATGTCAGTGCCAGCCCAGTCCCATTCCTATCTCTGAAAAATGCCCACCACCACTAAGGTTTAGCAACACAAGCTGCTTCTGTGAGTGCCCTCCAGACCTTGCCCAAGAGTGCTTACCAAACCAGGTACGGGTAGTGTGTGTGTGTGTATGTCTGTACATGTGACTGTGTTGGATGAAGCATTCTACAATCTTCATTGATGTGACACAATGTGAAGTTTAACATGATTACTGTTTTTTTTAAATACTTTTGTTGTTGCAGGTTTACAAAAACTTCACATGCAGCTGTGAATGTGACGGGATGCTCAATTGCCCGCCGATGTACACCTTTGATACGGACACTTGCGCTTGTGTGTGCAACAGTAGTTCACTCACCTGCCCACCAATGTATGCAATTGACCTGGACTTATGTGGATGTATATGCGACAGTTCATACCAATGCCCAGCTGGACAAAGGCTTGATACCTCATCATGTCAATGCATATGCGACTCAGGTAGCTGCCCACCTGGTCAGACGTTTGCTGACTCTACGTGTGAATGTGTGCGTGACAGTTCATCCTCATGTCCACAATATATGCACAGCCTATTTTACGTACATATGTGTGTAATATCTAACATAATAATACTATGCTTATTGTATACATAAGGTGTAATCTGCCAAAGGACAAATGAATAATAAATCTGTAGTGACTGTGTTGCTAGGTAGGGCTAGTTGTGCTTTGCGTGTATACCTAGTGTTGTAGTAGTAATCCTTTATATACATCATTGTAACATTTATAGTAGAAGCCAGTAAAGTGTCTGCTTGAATGTGCCTCTTGTATGATTTTGTTTATTGTTTTAACGGTTGAGCAGTGAGCCTGGGAGTGGCCAGTTTGGTGCATGTCAGCAGCGGCCTCGATCGCAAGAAGTGAGCCACTACAAAATCTAAATAATTTCATAATATTAATTATTTTCAATCTGATAATATCGGTCGAGCCATGTAATATATAATTATAGATATATGTATGTATAAGTATGTATGTATATATATAAATTAAATTTATATATATATACATAATATATTATGGTGATGCGCAACCATAATATAGGAACTTAAACAACTGGCGGAAAAAGTATAAGAACAAGGAGGGGTATGCCATGGCATTCTTAAAAATCCAGCTTAAAGGCACATTGGAAACATACTTCACCATACCTACATCTGTCAACATATGGTTTGTCTAGAAAGGCATACATATTATATAAAAACAATAGGGCAGTCAGACAATGATGTGGTCAGATGAGGTATGCGAGTACAGAAAGTAGTGCTGAGGAAGAGAAGCTTGTGTTGCAGACCCTCCAAGGAAATGGGTATCCCAAGAGGCTCATATGCAAGCAATCCTGCCCGCTGCCTGATCAGTGGACTCCACGTGACCGTGAGACCCGTGTATCTGTGACTCTACCCTACAACATTGGATTGTACAAATCAATTCGTTGGGTCACCCCAAGGACTCAGTACTAGCAAACCACAGGGAGTAGTGTACAGCATCCCATGTGCCGAATGTCTCTCCACCTACGGAGATATAGATACTTGGACCACCATGCACCTTCGAGAACACCACCGGGCATGATCATCATTTCAATCCTCTGCGCTCTAGGGCTTATGTAAAACATGCACATCCCAATTATAGCAAACGCAGAATTAACATGCAAAAGTTAATAGTAAGTGCCAAATTGGGGATTACGATTGAACTTTGTGTCTATCACTTTAGTTTTGGACATACAGTACAAAAGCCACCCATGTGTATATCACTTTTGCCATGCATGAAGTGATTTGATTATTATGACTATCGCAATGGTGTTACATTTTTATTGTAAATATAATATCTGTTTACATCATCTTTGTTGTATGCATGCTCAGTTTGGTTTTGTTGCCCTCATAATCTGGTGATTGTCATTGATTTGCGTTCTTTGCCTATTGATCAGTCGTATCATCCTTAACTTCAATCTGCCCAAAGTTGGATGCATACACACATATAAGTAAAGTAGTCGGAGCTCATTGTTGCCATTACCCATCACGCAAAGTTAATTTCTGCAACATATACGTAATGGTGCAGTGGAACCATGAATGACTATATATAATTATATATGTATGTGCATATTGGGGGCTTTCGCTCACATCTGCAGTTGTACATTATATGTGGGCTGACTGACACATCAAGCAAGAAATCAGTGAATATTACATATTATTTTGAGATTCAATGCTGGGTATCAAAAAATGAAATATGTTATCATGTCTGCACAATTAGTTAAACAATGTGTATAATACGTATTTACACTAATCTGCAAGGAAAAGTTGTATTTAGCCACTGGTCATCAACGTGTAATTGATCTCCTAATTAATTTTGGTAAAAATGTTGCTTTTTAATGCTATTATATATATCATACAGCTATAGCCTGTCAATAAAGGGGGATCTGTTGAAACTGATGGGCAAGTGTGGTTGCAAGCTGAGTCACGGTCAGAAGGTAAATAGTGTAGTTATAATATATAATGATGATCGAGGGATAGAGTTGGCTCGTTGGAATGAATTGTAGATACATAAGTGAAGTATTATCACACACTGACCACAGCACTGTGTCAATTTCTCAGATGTACAGGTCACCAGCTGAACAATTTCATTATGTTATTATATACCTTTAGACAAGTATCGTATTTTATATAATCCCTATAGCTACCGATATCTATATGTGGCAGTCGAGGATTGAAATCGCAGATAATTCAGGTATGGCGAAAATGCTTTTTCGCCATATTATTATGAAGTGACGTTCCATGTGAGTGCGTACCAAGTTTTGAAGCGATACGTCCGTCCGTTGTGAAGTTACAGCCCTTCAAACGCCTCCTGGTGGAGACGCGAACCTTTTGGAAGACATTATGAATAATTAATGAGGTAAGAAAATGGCCTCCGCTAGCGTTTGCGCAACGAGTATTCAATGAATTTGAGCTTTGTTTTTGATCACGTTTGGATTTATACCTCAAATTTGACTTAGAAGCAAGGTACTGTCCATATATCTTGATGTTGTTCTCTAAATAGTAGCAAAACTACTCAACAAATATCAATTAGCTAGCTAGTAGCTAGCTAAGACACAATCAGAAATAGCTAGCTAGCTAGCTAAGCTAGTACAGGAAAGAAGTGTAAGCACTACAGTGTTCGAATCCTGTCACTAACAATTTAATACACAATCATGGAAACTATTATAAGTGCAAAACAAAAAAACAACTGCAACTGGGCTAGCTATCTTGGAACACGTGGACAACCAGCTCGGGTTGTGTGGCCTTCACTCCACCGCTTAATGTTTCTGTGACCAGATCCATCACAACCACGAGTGGAACAGACACGACGCCGACATTTACCTTTTAAAAAGTTGTACATACGGCGTGGATTTCTCTTCGACGATGACACTGTTGGGCTTCGTGTTGAGGATAAGGGTTGAAAAGAGTTGAGCAGAAGAGAGTTGACTTCAGGAGTGCTTAGCGACAGGCGAAATCCTTCTTCCTCATTAAGTGGCGTGCGCGGTAAACTTTCTTCGTCAGAGTGCATCTTCTTCGCGCTCGATCTCAGGTGTCCTGTGCGCTATTCCGCCCAAACAAAGACCAAAAGAAAGCTCTTTCGTTCTTCTACACGAAGATATGCAGTGCGAACACGTGTTCCTGACGCAAAAACACGCATTTGAACGTCAACTTTAAGCGCCATTTTCTCGACTTCAACTTCCGAAATAATCTGCGTATTCAATTCTCGACTGCCACATATACATTGTATATAATTATAGCTCTACTAGTATTTCTGAATCATCGTCCCAACATGCATGCATGTGTCCCACCTTTTCTTGTGATCACCGCCTTCTAATGCTGCCCCCGCATGAACAGTTATGCCCCACAACCAGTATGCCAACTACGTACTCATGTGGGAGCCCAAAGCGAAGGGCCGGCGTGGCATGGCTAAACAAACTTACCCAGACATCATCCTGAGGGACTGTGGCATGCAGAGAGAGGATAGGCAAGATTTGTGGAAAGCACTGCATGATAAGAACTGCTGAAGATACTTCTCCCAGATTTAACTGAACCAATATGTATATAATTATACATATATGTATGTATGTTATGTTGCAAAGTGGACTTGGAGTGAAGGGCGACTGTTTAAATTGTGCATGGCCACGCATAGCTCTGCTTGTCTCTCCTGTTTTTGACCTCACCTGAAATGACTGTGTAGACTGCAGCTGATTGCAAATTTTAATAATTGCGGGGGATGGTTGTGCATTGTTATGCATATTATTATGAGGCTTGTACATGCATGGTGATCCACAATTGTATGCATGTACTCTATCATATTATTATTTTACTATTTTAAGAGACTCAGGCACTAAGTCTTGTCAATGTCAAGGGGCTGCAAGAACTTCTTCACTTGAGGACACACCTCCACCTACCTCCACCTCAACTTTGGATGACTGTATGCACAGAATGACACACAGACAATTATTATTGCCACATATATAGATGGGTGGCTGCTCCTGTACCCATCCGTAATGTGTTTCAACAGAAGAATGTAAGATTATCAGTCAAATGGTGGATGCATAGTCTATAGTTAAGATGGGGAGGGAAAGTGATACATGGCAGGAAATTGCTTGCACTCTTGAGGCCATTTGTGCTGAGTAAAGCTTCCTTTCTTGCAACCTGACTGCATTTCCATGCCTAGTTGCCCACATGATGAGAGGATTAAACTGAGTAGACCTTAAGTTCATTACTATCCATGCAGTACTGCCTGACTGGGTATGTAGAGTTTCCAAACATTGAGCTTCCTATTGTGTATATACACACAGATACCAGACAATATCTCAATGATCAACATGGAAAGTATGCAAGATATGGGGAATACAATGTAAACAAATGCTGTAACATAGTTAGGAATGAATGCAGTAATACTGTACAGCAAAGATATAATATGCTTTTGCACACACTTTCTCTAAGGTCAATATAATTATACATGTGCGAATATCTACAAGCACAAACTTCCTGTTTGGACAGGAAGTAGACTCATCCATTGGGTAGTTCATGGTTTCTTTGTTGCTATACTCTGCAGTTAAATAATGACTGTGATGTAACCATGCAAAGAAAAGGGCATTGGATAAATGACACCCACATCTGCCAATGGATATCTTATATTTCACAGGGCTATTCTTCACTTCTCATAATTTCCAATGAACATGTCTTCTATACCTGTGACCTAAAATGACAAATCATCCTCATGTACCACAACTATCACCACACATCTGCTTGTGCACATCAATGGGCCAGTTGGCATCGGAAAACACCACCAGTGCAAGTTGCAGGTGATGCCTACCATGAGTGAAAGTGAAGTATTTGCGCTAGTTACAGAGGGTCAAGACCATCGTGGGCACTCTATATATAGCAGGAGCAGGATGCAGCGACCAATTTCAGCTTGCACAAGGGCACAAACTCTAACTGACCTTGCCCTTGTGCTACCTGCCAGATGCCAGAAAAGCGGTCCTTTGACTTGAGGTAAGGCCTTCATGACTGGACTGATAAGGAACATTGAAGGGTCAGCTAACCTTCGTATTAATAAGGGGAGATCACCTTGACTGCAGGCGGCCGTCATTTGCCCGGCCTCCTCAATGTACACAATGACAAGCCCAAAGCCATATGTATATTGTTACTGTATATATTGTACGCTTGTAAAGGAGCAAAGTTATGCTCACGTGCGCGCCGCGATGGCGAGCACGTCGTCTCCAATGAGGCTTCCAACGTGGAGTATATAAGCCACCCACCAAAACGAAGCGGCGATCGTATTTAGGTGCTTTGAGGAACAATCAAACGCCCGCCATGTTGCGTGCATTACTGCTCTTGAGTGCCTTACTGTGCTCTTGCTTAGCTCAAGACGCCACCCTTCTAGCCAGGTTTGGGAACTTCCTTCAGCTCAGGTCTTCT
>OX465034.1:9009321-9080582 GCA_949841015.1 Aplysina aerophoba
GTGTGTGTGTGTGTGTGTGTGTGTGTGTGTGTGTGTGTGTGTGTGTGTGTGTGTGTGTGTGTGTGTGTGTGTGTGTGTGTGTGTGTGTGTGTGTGTGTGTGTGTGTGTGTGTGTGTGTGTGTAAGCAAGTATATACATTAATGCATCATTGAGTGAGTTGCATTGTAGTGGATGAATCTGCAATATTGATGTGACTCAGTGTGGAATTTTAGGTGTATTAGAGGAAGATGCAATATATATATATATATAAATGCAATATATAATGTGAATGTGCAATAATATGTGGCATCATATATAATACTATTCAATAATAATTATATTGTTGTTGCAGGTTTACAACAACATCACATGCAGCTGCGAATGTGATGAGATGCTCGATTGCCCACCAATGTACACCTTTGATACGGACACTTGCGCCTGCGTGTGCGACAGTAGTTCATTCACCTGCCCAGCAATGTATACAATTGACCTGGACTTATGTGACTGTGTATGTGACAGTTCATACCAATGCCCAACTGGAAGAATGCTTGATACCTCATCATGTCAATGCGTATGCGACTCAGATGGTACCTGTCCACCTGGTCAGACATTCAATAACTCTACGTGCGAATGTGGATGCGAGGAGGAACTCACTTGCCCACCAATGTATACATTTGACCTGGACATTTGTGAATGTGTGTGTGACAGCTCATCCACCTGCCCAGCTGGAAGAATGCTTGATACCTCATCATGTCAATGCGTATGCGACTCAGATGGTACCTGTCCACCTGGTCAGACATTCAATAACTCTACGTGCGAATGTGGATGCGAGGAGGAACTCACTTGCCCACCAATGTATACATTTGACCTGGACATTTGTGAATGTGTGTGTGACAGCTCATCCACCTGCCCAGCTGGAAGAATACTTGATACCTCATCATGTCAATGCGTATGCGACTCAGATGGTACCTGTCCACCTGGTCAGAGGTTTAATAACTCTACGTGCGAATGTGGATGCGAGGGTGAACTCACTTGCCCACCAATGTATACATTTGACATGGACATTTGTGAATGTGTGTGTGACAGCTCATCCGCCTGCCCAGCTGGAAGAAGGCTTGATACCTCGTCATGTCAATGTGTATGCGACTCAGATGGTACCTGTCCACCTGGTCAGAGGTTTAATAACTCTACGTGCGAATGTGAATGTGAGGGTGAACTCAGTTGCCCACCACTGTATACATTTGACCTGGACATTTGTGGATGTGTATGCGACAGCTCATCCTCCTGCCCAGCTGGACAGAGCCTTGACACCTCAATATGCGAGTGCGTATGTGATGCAAATCCCACCTGCCCGAGTGGCCAGACATTCAATAAAGCTACATGCCAGTGTGAATGCAATACTCAGCAAGAATGTTGTGAGGGCCGAGTCTTTGATGAGGACTCATGTAGCTGCGTTTGTGCGAATGTGCAAGAATGTTCAGACGGTTACGTTTATGATTTGGAGTCGTGTCAGTGTGTATGCGAAGGAAGTGTATCTGAGGATGTCTGGTATGATCGATATCGCAAATGTAACCGAGATAACCATAAGGTGTTTAACATCTTCACATGTGGCTGCGAGTGTCCTAAACACCAGGAGAGGGACTGCCGTTATGGTGAAAAGTTCAACAAAGATACTTGTGAGTGCGAGAGTGTGTGTCCACATGTCAACACAAGATGCTACAGATACTACACCTTTGACTACAACACCTGTCGGTGCCGGTGCAGCCGCACGTGTGAGGACCATGAGGTTCTTGATTCAAGGTACTGTGTGTGCAAAAGGAAGGCTACCCACCCACCGCCAACCAGGTACACCCCTCCACCAACGACCAGGTACACCCCTCCACCAACGACCAGGTACACCCCTCCACCAACGACCAGATACACCCATCCTCCAACGACCAGGTACACCCCTCCACCAACGACCAGGTACACCCATCCTCCAACGACCAGGTACACCCATCCTCCAACGACCAGGTACACCCATCCTCCAACCACCACTCAGCCTCCACCACCCACCAAGTACACCCACGCACCACCCACCAGTTCCACCCATCCTCCAGCTACCAGATACACTCCTCCTCCGACGAGGACGAGTCAATCATCTAGCACCTATGTGTGCCCGCGTCTGTATTCTGCCAATTCATGCAATCGTTCTCAAGAACGTTATAGAGTATCATGCAGGTAAGCAAACCCAGCACTTTTATATGAATTATTATAATATATAAGCAGTTGTGCTACATCAACCTGCCAGTACTTAATGTCATGTTGGTAGTAATAATAACTGAAATATGTAATATTCTACATGCATTGCACATATTATAGGGACTTAATTAAAAAGTAAATTCATGCAAGTACGTACATGTATTTAAATACCTCCCTACAGGTGGGCTGCAGATAGATGTGTTCCAGTGTGCTGCGTACCCAAAGGAACTAGACATCGCCGTACTTACAGCTACATCTGTGCATCATTTGGCGAATCAAGTTGCAAGCACAGCACCTCTTGCAGCTGGGTGTGCTGAAACATTTAGTAAATGATACTATTTCACGTGCATAGCAGATGTATTAATTAAGCCAAAACAACAGTGCGTTTTTAAATCACTCATGGAGCATTAACTTTTCATATGTATGTTTCACATCACTGTCAGTTATCAACTTCCACGTCGCACACTATTTTTCCCACCTACTACTGCAGTACTAGCTCCATTACCTATATAGCTAGAGCCAATTAAATAAGGGGACAAAAGTCATGATATTTATTGATGGAATCATTATTTTGTCATTGAAATAATTAAAACAATATTACAGTAATATTAAATAGTGTATATACATAGATAGGTTCGTATACAAAGACGAGTTGATGTGGGTTTCAAGTTTTACCTAATTATATTACGTATATTCCAGCACAGAGGGGAGAGGTAATGGGAGAAAAGAAGCAATGACTGAGTTTGCCTTGTGTGTCTTCCAACTCACACACACGTATACGTACTGAATGTTACAGATAATCAACCCAATGTAGGCATACTTGGCAATGATATGTATTAGTTATAACAACTTCAGGAAGGATATGACTGATTTAAAAGCACGACCCATGAGGCACTTTCTCCTCAGTGGTTCTATATATAATGTAGGCATTGATGTAAGTATATTGTGAGTCTCTCCAGTATATCAATGCACTGTATATATACATATGTACAAAACATATAAATTATATATATACGTTGTAGAGCACTCAATTTCGTTATAGCATAAAAACTATCGATCACCACCACCCCTGATAGCTAGATAGGCAACCAAGGAGTGACTCAAGCGAGCTGTACAATAGTAAAATATGTATGAAGTTATAATTATATGGCTTTTGTTTTGCCACTGGTTATGCGGAGCACGTGGAAGTTATGGAACTAACCCCTAGTAACCCCCATGTTGCTACACAAGACATGGTGTCAATGCTGGTAGAGTGGTCACTCTGGCAGGAAAGAGGTGCGTGAACCTTGATGGAATGGGAAAGGTAGACAGGGCCTCAAAGGTATATAGTGGTTGCAATGACACATGACAGGACATCCAGGCAGCCAAAGGTCTCTGGTACACATTGCAAGGGGCAACTGTTATCGTGTCAGTATGGTATGTTGCCAAACAATATCAAACAAGCTGATATATGCGGGATAAGGTCTCAAAATATTGCCTGTAAGTCACATCGATCCTTGAGGAAGGAGGGAATGTGAGAGTGCCATGTCAGTAATTAAGTTCTGATCATTAAAAGCAAATAAATTATCGCAAAATACGTATATATATATACATATATAAGCATAAGCAATTTGATAATAAAAGTAGAACCTGGGTTAGCCACATCTGGACACATGCGTACACCTCTGCATTATGAAAATGTTTTGAGTCCTAATACAATCTGTGCAGTATACATAAATCTTAGTGCTTATGCCAGGTGCATGTCCATATAAAATGGAGACAGACAACACAATCCCAAATCGACTGCGCTTCCTCTCTGATTAGACTTAGTTTGGGTGGGTGGAGATGTGGGAGGGTTGGTGTTGAGCCCCCTCGAATGCATACATGCATGGCTTAGCTCTTGTGTAGTCAGTCAGAATCCACTATATTTCACTCGCATACATTTCAAATCTCTCAATATTATAAACCTGCAATGTGTAGTAATACTTTTACTTACACCCACACATACACCTAGTGAGATAGCTAGCTATAGGTCATATATATATAGCTGATCACCCTTACTGTCCTGCACCAGATGACACAGTCTGTATAGGATGACGTACTATGCAAGGGATTCAACACAGGAAGCAGATAAGTAAACTTGTTGTTCACCAGATCAGTGTAGGCATAATCTGGAAGGTCCAGGTCTGCCAGACAGAGTCACAACACCACACATCACGTGTACCCACATGACCTTTAAGGAATCCAAACACACCATGTGACACATGTATAACATGTACAACACAAAATATACGCAGTATGATGTCATTGAGGCTCATTGCTAAGGAGCAGATAAGGGGAGCAATTGATTCTTGAGCAAAAAAGTAGCAGGACAGTAAGTGACATGTAAGATGTTTTGACCACGAAGGTCTTTGTCAGTTACAAACCTTCATGGTCGAAACGTCTTACATGTCAATCACTAGCTGTCCTGCTACGTACCTGTTTGCTCAAGAATCAATTGCTTACCATACCTTATCATCGCTCCCTCTTATAGGTGTGTGCAGAACAAACATATAATTCGTGCACAATGAGTTATCAGGGTAGTCTGTACAACACACATAAAATATGCAGTAAGATGTCACAGAAATTGAGATGCAAGATGTTTCGACCACGAAGGGTTTCGTCAGTTACAAAACTGTTTGTAACTGACGAAACCTTTGCAGGTCGAAACATCTTGCATCTCAATTACCTGCTAACTGCTACGTGATGCCACTGCACTATCTCACCCCTCCTCAGCATACAGCTGCAAGATATGCATGCCATGAATGTGCCAACACCACACTGTGTCCAATACACTTTGCCACACCCCAACTCCGAAAACATCTTAAAAGCATTCTCCACTTCAGCAGTGTTCACACAGCAGGTGGCTATACTGCACAGCAGTGCTGCAGTCAAAGGTGCATTAGCCACTGTAACAGGCTGTACGTACATAATATATAGAGGCCATTTGAAAGGGAGGCATGGAAGTGAACTCAAATCTGCATCCTCTTGTGAAACACTAGGTCTTCGCCATGGAACATCCCCAAAAGTTGCAACATCACATTAAAAATAAGCAGTACTTACAGTTCAGTTGACGGTTTTGACTTGTAAGGCTCACTCATTTATATGCGAGTAAATAAAAGCATAGTGACTGCAACAATTTGAGGGCAGCAGTCAAATAAGGTACTTACGTACATACCTATAAACACACCTATGTACGAATACCACAGACATTGGCAAGATATACAAGCTTGCACTATTGGACATCGTGATGGAAGTACTGACAAAGTGTGAATATAAATCATATACTGCACGGTTCATAATAGGTCATAAGAATCAAGGTCAATTGGAGATGCACCAATCAGTCAAAGGACAGAGTTCATCATATGTCCACTCTATGTCTTCCGTCTATGGCTGCTGCTAATCATGAGGCGTTTCCAGGCAGTTGTGAAACCAAAGCATCATGTTGACAAAGACATCAGCCTCAGCATCTACGGCTGCTATCGGATGGTCATTCTCCGGGTAGACATGCAGTCTGCCGGGAAGGAGGAGCGCACATGACATACACACACAGACACAGACACACACACACACACACGCACACACACACACACACACACACACACACACACACACACACACACACACACACACACAGTATACACACACATTCCAAAACTCACTTTGTTCTCTTTCCAGCTGCAAGCAAGGCATAGTAGTACTCCTTTCCTTGGGAGGGAGGAACCCTTCGGTCCACCTCACCAAGCTGGATGAGCACAGGGGCTTTCACCTCCTCAGCGTAGCAGATTGGTGAGGACTGCAGCATTTTGGCCAACACCTCAGGGGTGAGTACATTGGGTTTGGTGCACTTGAAGGGATAACCAGCCTCCACATGGCACCTGTGCACAGGCCAAGAGGCAGACAGAACACCGCAGCTACCTTTTTTACTTGCAGGCCAAACTAGCTACAAACATTGAGTACTACACACATTTGTATTGTATTTTACTGCATTATTGTATATTAATTCTGCCCCTTCAGTACAGTTCCGTGGGCTCGAATGAATGGAGGACCTGACATAGAATACAATTAACAAAAGTATAACAAAAATACATAATTATTTAGACATGGGGATTCAAGCTTTCAAGCTCAAGTGGGCACACAAGAATGACAAGATATACAGTGGTATGCATTTGCGTCCCTCCTCCCCACGGGACAGGATGCACAACTAAGGAAACGAGTCAACACAGTTTGGTGCTCTCTTGCCATGGATGGCATCTTCAAGCCCCTGTCTTTTTGCATGCATCAATATCATCACACAACTAAGGGGCTACCTTTGCAATTGCACAATATATTGGTAATATATGTATACATATATATATGTATATGCATACGTATACATATACGTATACAGGGTGAGGTGTGACGGGAGACTTGACAGCAGTCACCTCAGGATGCATACAATTTCAAAATGTCAAACATTTGCAACTGCTAACATTATAACGCTATTACATTGCAATAAAGGACATCTCTGAACACGTACCTACGCAAAGTATGCCCCCAAATATGGTAAATAGACTAAATGTCTAAAGTGCACGAGCACTACTCTCATCATTTCGTTTGTACAGGGACATTTCGTCAATCAATCAATCCATCAATCAATCAGGAGATATGTCCACACTGACTGACTGATTGATTGATTGACTAACTGTCCCTATACAAACGAAATGGTGAGAGTAGTGCCTGTGCACTTATCTCCATGCTCAATGTGATAGGTAGGGCAGGCAGGCTATGCAGTCAGCCAGTCACCTTCAGATCCTGTTTGCTGCAAGCATGTGTGAGATATGACCGCACAGTATCATGTATGCAGCTTATCACTTCAACGTGCCAATCAAATCAAACTGGTGCTAGTACCACACACTCACTCACCAATCTGGAATGTCTGTGACACCGCACATTGCTAAAGAGAAGGAGTAGATAGAACACAACACTACTGATGGAACAAACAAAATCGACTGAGTACTTTTGATGAAAACTCTACTGTACAGGGAATAGAAACAGTTGGTACATACAGACAAGACATTGCTACAGTGAGTCCTTACACAGAAACATAGCACTAGATTCAGCTTATGTAACAAAGCCAAGATGGGGAATTGTTACACTGTAGCCCAGTGTGAGGCTGTGGTGACCTGTGGCAATAACAAATTTAAAGCCACCCTTTGGTGAACTTTGCTGAGTGCATTGCATGCACACCAAATGGCACATTGGGATGCAGTGATGTCCACCTAACCATAAAGAATGCAAACACTGCATATATAGGCTTCAATCCAATAGCTGGCTTCACCACTTTATCATCACATGTGTAGGACTCATTTCTGCTGCAGTGGCACTCACTTGCTATGTTAATTACAGGGTTTCTCATGCATGCAGCTCGGTAGAAGTCCTGCAGGATGGTGGACGCTTCTATCAACAAAATGCAATGCAGCCATGTAGATGAAGCCATCACAAGTCTAGAGCAAATGTAGTTATACCACACAATATCAGTCTTTAATAATGTGAACCAAGCTCAAATCGTATGAAGAACCCCGTACAATAATTTGGGAATACACGGACAAGGAGTGTGTGCATGCTCTGCAGGCAGATAAATATCATGGACACAGCAACATGTACAAAATGGTGTCTTATGTCAGCTGTCAGAAATGACATACTCAACCACCCCAGCAACAGAATTTATCGTTCAAAAGGCCGATGCAAAAATGTGTGCTATGAGATACGTTGCCATGAATACGGTGAAGAAATATGTACGTACGTATGTACTCACGGGGTATTGTCCTATGAGGTGGGCTGTCAAAAATCCTCCATGAGACCCTCCAAAAACCACAATTCTGTTCCTGTCAACTACGCCCGAGTTGACAATGTCTTCAGCTGCAAACTATTGACAAACAAAGAACGAAATCAAGCAGATAAAAAGATGTCAAATGGAAAGACTTCCATTCACTGTGACTCGCACTGGTGGTTGAAAGCTGCAACAGTGCCACTTATAAGATCCTGATATACTGATGAGCATGGACGTAACAGTAATGAACAATGGCATGGCAGTTCGACCAAGAAGGTCTTCATCAGCTGCAAAAATTTGTTGTAAATCAAGCTCTTATGCATGCATACTGTAGCATGAGTCTCTTTGACATCAGTGCAACTTACGTAGATGCAATATGTGGCAGTGACCATGTAACACTTAGATTGAGTGTGAGACACAAAAGACACACATACATTGCAATATAATAATGTAACACCAAATCAAAGTACCTCAGAAGTATATACAGAGCACATACGAATTTAATTGAAAAGACAATTAGTGTGAGCATTTTCACTCATTTGGACGTGATTTGCAGTTGCCAAGCATTTGTCAGTCCAGACAGACCACATGTGTACAGTGTGCCCTTGTGGGCGAGGTCTCAAAGTCTGCAGCACTTGGCTTCTCCATCTGTTGTCAACAACTCACCTAGTCACACCCCTCCGTCTATAACAATTACCGGCACTCTGGCCTACATGTGTGCTCTAAGTCCATTCAGGCCAGCCAGCATGATGTTCACATCTAGGACATGTATATACTTAGGTAGTGATTCACACTGCCTTGTTTGCATTTATGTGTAAGTCATACGCGTATAAAATATTTATACAATTTATAGTAAGTAATCCAATACCATTCTGCAGGGCCATGGTTTACAGAAGCCCCCAACGATGTGAGTGGCACCATCCGAAGCACTAGCTGCTTACCTGGACATCCTTCACGTCTTGATCTCCAACCTTGCCACAGAGGCCCTCAACCAAGTCTTGCCCAAAACCAGCTGAACCACGGTAGTTTACTGCATTTATGTGGACAAGAAAGTGTTTTGGACTAAAAAGGGAAGAAATAAGTAAGAAATGTTGACACATCAAAGTGTTAGGCAGTTGTGGACATCACCCCAAAATGACAGCTGTAAATCCGTCACATTAACACTTCTGCAAGTCAATGCTATTCAGGACAATGTTTACAATTTGTGTCTTAATTAAGTGTGCTGCAAGTTAAAATGTTTGAAAAGGGACGAATTCATGCCCACCACATTTATGTGTACGTATATTCTACAAGCTTCTGCATCATTCAATAGAACAGTGAATATATCGTCATGGACACAACAAGGGCGAGAAACACAAATTTCAGCTGTTCGCACGCTAGCTGATGAAGAATGTTGTGTTTGGGGTGCCAGTGAGTAAGGTAGTATTGCTAGCCTGCCCCAACCATCAGCATTAATTGTATTGCCCAATCCGGATGATTGCACAATGACTGTTGATGATTGCACAATAACAGTAATGTGAAATGGTAGGGGGGCTGTGAGGAATGGAGCACGCGCAAACACTTGGAAACATTTCGCTGATCTTCATAGTGCAACTGAAGAAGATGTGCTTGGTTCCTGCCCTTTAACAAGGATATACATAGTCCCCTTTGTAGAGGTCATTTCAACTGTATGCACCCAATTCCATGACCATCTATGACAACATTCCACAGAAAGGTGCAAGGACACCCACCCCTCAAATGTGGGCACACCTAAGGCCCCACTTACATAAACATGTAGGCACAACAATATCAAGATAAGGAAACTACCTTATAAATAATAGAAGGTATTCAATTTAATGAGTTTCATTGTATAAGAAACAGAACCCATGGTTTAGCCCAAAGTCCCCCCCCCCAGGAGCAAAGTCAGAGTCAACTGTAACATTAAGTGACAGTTGCCAGTACAATTCACGCGTACACAGACGACATACCAAGGAGGATGGCATATCCAAACTTCATCATTATAGCCGGTCCAAGAAAAAACGTCAGGGTGAATGCAACATGGGGGCCACCTGTAGAACGAAAATAGCAAAGGAGGAAAACAACACAAAACCAAAGATACATAAACAGAGAGCACACTAAGACCTGGAGCATGATGCACACTAAGACCTGGAGCACGAGGCACACTAAGACCTGGAGCACGAGGCACACTAAGACCTGGAGCACGAGGCACACTAAGACCTGGAGCACGAGGCACACTAAGACCTGGAGCACGAGGCACACTAAGACCTGGAGCACGAGGCACAATAAGACCTGGAGCACGAGGCACACTAAGACCTGGAGCACGAGGCACACTAAGACCTGGAGCACGAGGCACACTAAGACCTGGAGCACGAGGCACACTAAGACCTGGAGCACGAGGCACAATAAGACCTGGAGCACGAGGCAAACTAAGACCTGGAGCACGAGGCACACTAAGACCTGGAGCACGAGGCACACTAAGACCTGGAGCACGAGGCACACTAAGACCTGGAGCATGAGGCACACTAAGGCCTGGAGCACGAGGCACACTAAGACCTGGAGCACGAGGCACACTAAGACCTGGAGCACGAGGCACACTAAGACCTGGAGAACGAGGCACACTAAGACCTGGAGCACGAGGCACACTAAGACCTGAAGCACGAGGCACACTAAGACCTGGAGCACGAGGCACACTAAGACCTGGAGCACGAGGCACACTAAGACCTGGAGCACGAGGCACACTAAGACCTGGAGCACGAGGCACACTAAGACCTGGAGCACGAGGCACACTAAGACCTGGAGCATGAGGCAAACTAAGACCTGGAGCACGAGGCACACTAAGACCTGTAGCACGAGGCACACTAAGACCTGGAGCACGAGGCACACTAAGACCTGGAGCACGAGGCACACTAAGACCTGGAGCACAAGGCACACTAAGACCTGGAGCATGAGGCACACTAAGACCTGGAGCACAAGGCACACTAAGACCTGGAGCACGAGGCACTCTAAGACCTGGAGCACGAGGCACACTAAGACCTGGAGCACGAGGCACACTAAGACCTGGAGCACGAGGCACACTAAGACCTGGAGCACGAGGCACACTAAGACCTGGAGCATGATGCACACTAAGACCTGGAGCACGAGGCACACTAAGACCTGGAGCACGAGGCACAATAAGACCTGGAGAACGAGGCACACTAAGACCTGGAGCACGAGGCACACTAAGACCTGGAGCACGAGGCACACTAAGACCTGGAGCACAAGGCACACTAAGACCTGGAGCACAAGGCACACTAAGACCTGGAGCACGAGGCACACTAAGACCTGGAGCACGAGGCACACTAAGACCTGGAGAACGAGGCACACTAAGACCTGGAGCACGAGGCACACTAAGACCTGGAGCATAAGGCACACTAAGACCTGGAGCACGAGGCACACTAAGACCTGGAGCACGAGGCACACTAAGACCTGGAGCACGAGGCACACTAAGACCTGGAGCACGAGGCACACAAAGACCTGGAGCACGAGGCACACTAAGACCTGGAGCACAAGGCACACTAAGACCTGGAGGACGAGGCACACTAAGACCTGGAGGACGGTGTATTGTAAGGTAGTCACCCACCCGCCCAGCCAGTGCATTCATAGGAAAATGCCAGACATTGTCAAAAATGTTTCTTTGTGCAACAATGTCAAAGGATCACTCTCTAAGATTAAAGAGGGGCTAGATAGAGAACATTTTGTCCCATTGCTGGCATGCAAAACGACCTACAGCACTGGGTATACCCAGGCGGTCACCCATTCAAGTACTTACCCAGCCGAATGCTGCTTAACTTCGGTGATCAGACGAGAACCGGTGCATTCAGCATGGTATGGCCGTAGGACACTCTAACCTATTCAAAGGCATCTTTTATACAGACACACTGTCGACAGCATTTTGGTTTTCGCAGAAAGACAGCTACTAATGTCAGACAGTAACTGGGATCTCACAGAGATACTAAGACTGAGTGGAAAAAGAGAGCATCGTGACCCATTGCTGGCATGCAAAAAGACCTACAGCACTGGGTATTCCCAGGCGGTCACCCATCCAAGTACTTACCCAGCCGAATGCTGCTTAACTTCGGTGATCAGACGAGAACCGGTGCATTCAGCATGGTATGGCCGTAGGACACTCTAACCTATTCAAAGGCACCTTTTATACAGACACACTGTCGACAGCATTTTGGTTTTCGCAGAAAGACAGCTACTAATGTCAGACAGTAACTGGGATCTCACAGAGATACTAAGACTGAGTGGAAAAAGAGAGCATCGTGACCCATTGCTGGCATGCAAAAAGACCTACAGCACTGGGTATTCCCAGGCGGTCACCCATCCAAGTACTAACCCAGCCCAATGCTGCTTAACTTCGGTGATCAGACGAGAACCGGTGCATTCAGCATGGTATGGCCGTAGGACACTCTAACCTATTCAAAGGCACCTTTTATACAGACACACTGTCGACAGCACTTTGGCGTTTGCAGAAAAACAGCTACCAATGTCAGACAGTAACTGGGATGACACAAAGATACTAAGACTGAGTGGAAAAAGAGAGCATCGTGACCCATTGCTGGTATGCAAAAAGACCTACAGCACTGGGTATTCCCAGGCGGTCACCCATCCAAGTACTAACCCAGCCCAATGCTGCTTAACTTCGGTGATCAGACGAGAACCGGTGCATTCAGCATGGTATGGCCGTAGGACACTCTAACCTATTCAAAGGCACCTTTTATACAGACACACTGTCGACAGCATTTTGGCTTTCGCAGGAAAACAGCTACCAATGTCAGACAGTAACTGGGATTTCACAAAGATACTAAGACTAGCGGAAAAAGAGAGCATCGTGACCCATTGCTGGTATGCAAAAAGACCTACAGCACTGGGTATTCCCAGGCGGTCACCCATCCAAGTACTAACCCAGCCCAATGCTGCTTAACTTCGGTGATCAGACGAGAACCGGTGCATTCAGCATGGTATGGCCGTAGGACACTCTAACCTATTCAAAGGCACCTTTTATACAGACACACTGTCGACAGCATTTTGGCTTTCGCAGGAAAACAGCTACCAATGTCAGACAGTAACTGGGATTTCACAGAGATACTAAGACTAGCGGAAAAAGAGAGCATCGTGACCCATTGCTGGCATGCAAAAAGACCTACAGCACTGGGTATTCCCAGGCGGTCACCCATCCAAGTACTAACCCAGCCCAATGCTGCTTAACTTCGGTGATCAGACGAGAACCGGTGCATTCAGCATGGTATGGCCGTAGGACACTCTAACCTATTCAAAGGCACCTTTTATACAGACACACTGTCGACAGCATTTTGGCTTTCGCAGGAAAACAGCTACCAATGTCAGACAGTAACTGGGATTTCACAGAGATACTAAGACTAGCGGAAAAAGAGAGCATCGTGACCCATTGCTGGCATGCAAAAAGACCTACAGCACTGGGTATTCCCAGGCGGTCACCCATCCAAGTACTAACCCAGCCCAATGCTGCTTAACTTCGGTGATCAGACGAGAACCGGTGCATTCAGCATGGTATGGCCGTAGGACACTCTAACCTATTCAAAGGCACCTTTTATACAGACACACTGTCCACAGCACTTTGGCGTTTGCAGAAAAACAGCTACCAATGTCAGAAAGTAACTGGGATCACACAAAGATACTAAGACTGAGTGGAAAAAGAGAGCATCGTGACCCATTGCTGGCATGCAAAAAGACATACAGCACTGGGTATTCCCAGGCGGTCACCCATCCAAGTACTAACCCAGCCCAATGCTGCTTAACTTCGGTGATCAGACGAGAACCGGTGCATTCAGCATGGTATGGCCGTAGGACACTCTAACCTATTCAAAGGCACCTTTTATACAGACACACTGTCGACAGCAGTTTGGCTTTCGCAGGAAAACAGCTACCAATGTCAGACAGTAACTGGGATTTCACAGAGATACTAAGACTACCGGAAAAAGAGAGCATCGTGACCCATTGCTGGCATGCAAAAAGACCTACAGCACTGGGTATTCCCAGGCGGTCACCCATCCAAGTACTAACCCAGCCCAATGCTGCTTAACTTCGGTGATCAGACGAGAACCGGTGCATTCAGCATGGTATGGCCGGAGGACACTCTAACCTATTCAAAGGCACCTTTTATACAGACACACTGTCGACAGCATTTTGGCTTTCGCAGGAAAACAGCTACCAATGTCAGACAGTAACTGGGATTTCACAGAGATACTAAGACTAGCGGAAAAAGAGAGCATCGTGACCCATTGCTGGCATGCAAAAAGACCTACAGCACTGGGTATTCGCAGGCGGTCACCCATCCAAGTACTAACCCAGCCCAATGCTGCTTAACTTCGGTGATCAGACGAGAACCGGTGCATTCAGCATGGTATGGCCGTAGGACACTCTAACCTATTCAAAGGCACCTTTTATACAGACACACTGTCGACAGCACTTTGGCGTTTGCAGAAAAACAGCTACCAATGTCAGAAAGTAACTGGGATCACACAAAGATACTAAGACTGAGTGGAAAAAGAGAGCATCGTGACCCATTGCTGGCATGCAAAAAGACCTACAGCACTGGGTATTCCCAGGCGGTCACCCATCCAAGTACTAACCCAGCCCAATGCTGCTTAACTTCGGTGATCAGACGAGAACCGGTGCATTCAGCATGGTATGGCCGTAGGACACTCTAACCTATTCAAAGGCACCTTTTATACAGACACACTGTCGACAGCAGTTTGGCTTTCGCAGGAAAACAGCTACCAATGTCAGACAGTAACTGGGATTTCACAGAGATACTAAGACTAGCGGAAAAAGAGAGCATCGTGACCCATTGCTGGCATGCAAAAAGACCTACAGCACTGGGTATTCCCAGGCGGTCACCCATCCAAGTACTAACCCAGCCCAAACCTGCTTAACTTCGGTGATCAGACGAGAACCGGTGCATTCAGCATGGTATGGCCGTAGGACACTCTAACCTATTCAAAGGCACCTTTTATACAGACACACTGTCGACAGCACTTTGGCGTTTGCAGAAAAACAGCTACCAATGTCAGAAAGTAACTGGGATCACACAAAGATACTAAGACTGAGTGGAAAAAGAGAGCATCGTGACCCATTGCTGGCATGCAAAAAGACCTACAGCACTGGGTATTCCCAGGCGGTCACCCATCCAAGTACTAACCCAGCCCAATGCTGCTTAACTTCGGTGATCAGACGAGAACCGGTGCATTCAGCATGGTATGGCCGTAGGACACTCTAACCTATTCAAAGGCACCTTTTATACAGACACACTGTCGACAGCAGTTTGGCTTTCGCAGGAAAACAGCTACCAATGTCAGACAGTAACTGGGATTTCACAGAGATACTAAGACTACCGGAAAAAGAGAGCATCGTGACCCATTGCTGGCATGCAAAAAGACCTACAGCACTGGGTATTCCCAGGCGGTCACCCATCCAAGTACTAACCCAGCCCAATGCTGCTTAACTTCGGTGATCAGACGAGAACCGGTGCATTCAGCATGGTATGGCCGGAGGACACTCTAACCTATTCAAAGGCACCTTTTATACAGACAAACTGTCGACAGCATTTCGGCTTTCGCAGGAAAACAGATACCAATGTCAGACAGTAACTGGGATCTCACCGAGATACTAAGATGAGTGGAAAGAGAGAGCATCGTGATCCATTGCTTGTATGCAAAAAGACCTACAGCACTGGGTATTCCTAGGCGGTCACCAATCCAAGTACTAACCCAGCCCAATGCTGCTTAACTTCGGTGATCAGACGAGAACCGGTGCATTCAGCATGGTATGGCCGTAGGACACTCTAACCTATTCAAAGGCACCTTTTATACAGACACACTGTCGACAGCATTTTGGCTTTCGCAAAAAAAAGCTACAAATGTCAGACAGTAACTGGGATTTGACAGAGATAGTAAGATGAGTGGAAAAAGAGAGCATCGTGACCCATTGCTGGCATGCAAAAAGACCTACAGCACTGGGTATTCCCAGGCGGTCACCCATCCAAGTACTAACCCAGCCCAATGCTGCTTAACTTCGGTGATCAGACGAGAACCGGTGCATTCAGCATGGTATGGCCGCAGTACACTCTAACCTATTCAAAGGCACCTTTTATACAGACACACTGTCGACAGCATTTTGGCATTCGCAGGAAAACAGCTACCAATGTCAGACAGTAACTGGGATTTCACAGAGATACGAAGACTAGCGGAAAAAGAGAGCATCGTGACCCATTGCTGGCATGCAAAAAGACCTACAGCACTGGGTATTCCCAGGCGGTCACCCATCCAAGTACTAACCCAGCCCAATGCTGCTTAACTTCGGTGATCAGACGAGAACCGGTGCATTCAGCATGGTATGGCCGTAGGACACTCTTACCCATTCAAAGGCACCTTTAATACAGACACACTGTCGACAGCATTTTGGCTTTCGAAGAAAAAACAGCTACAAATGTCAGACAGTAACTGGGATCTCACAGAGATAGTAAGATGAGTGGAAAAAGAGAGCATCGTGACCCATTGCTGGCATGCAAAAAGACCTACAGCACTGGGTATTCCCAGGCGGTCACCCATCCAAGTACTAACCCAGCCCAATGCTGCTTAACTTCGGTGATCAGACGAGAACCGGTGCATTCAGCATGGTATGGCCGTAGGACACTCCAACCTATTCAAAGGCACCTTTTAAACAGACACACTGTCGACAGCATTTTGGCTTTCGCAGGAAAACAGCTACCAATGTCTGACAGTTACTGGGATTTCACAGAGATTCTAAGACTAGCAGAAAAAGAGAGCTTCGTGACCCATTGCTTGCATGCAAAAAGACCTACAGCACTGGGTATTCCCAGGCGGTCACCCATCCAAGTACTAACCCAGCCCAATGCTGCTTAACTTTGGTGATCAGACGAGAACCGGTGCATTCAGCATGGTATGGCCGTAGGACACTCTTACCCATTCAAAGGCACCTTTAATACAGACACACTGTCGACAGCATTTTGGCTTTCGAAGAAAAAACAGCTACAAATGTCAGACAGTAACTGGGATCTCACAGAGATAGTAAGATGAGTGGAAAAAGAGAGCATCGTGACCCATTGCTGGCATGCAAAAAGACCTACAGCACTGGGTATTCCCAGGCGGTCACCCATCCAAGTACTAACCCAGCCCAATGCTGCTTAACTTCGGTGATCAGACGAGAACCGGTGCATTCAGCATGGTATGGCCGTAGGACACTCCAACCTATTCAAAGGCACCTTTTAGACAGACACACTGTCGACAGCATTTTGGCTTTCGCAAGAAAACAGCTACCAATGTCAGACAGTAACTGGAATTTCACAGAGATACTAAGACTAGCGGAAAAAGAGAGCATCGTGACCCATTGCTGGCATGCAAAAAGACCTACAGCACTGGGTATTCCCAGGCGGTCACCCATCCAAGTACTAACCCAGCCCAATGCTGCTTAACTTCGGTGATCAGACGAGAAACGGTGCATTCAGCATGGTATGGCCGTAGGACACTCTAACCTATTCAAAGGCACCTTTTATACAGACACACTGTCGACAGCATTTTGGCATTCGCAGGAAAACAGCTACCAATGTCAGACAGTAACTGGGATTTCACAGAGATACGAAGACTAGCGGAAAAAGAGAGCATCGTGACCCATTGCTGGCATGCAAAATGACCTACAGCACTGGGTATTCCCAGGCGGTCACCCATCCAAGTACTAACCCAGCCCAATGCTGCTTAACTTCGGTGATCAGACGAGAACCGGTGCATTCAGCATGGTATGGCCGTAGGACACTCTAACCTATTCAAAGGCACCTTTTATACAGACACACTGTCGACAGCATTTTGGCTTTCGCAGAAAAACAGCTACAAATGTCAGACAGTAACTGGGATCTCACAGAGCTAGTAAGATGAGTGGTAAAAGTGAGCATCGTGACCCATTGCTGGCATGCAAAAAGACCTACAGCACTGGGTATTCCCAGGCGGTCACCCATCCAAGTACTAACCCAGCCCAATGCTGCTTAACTTCGGTGATCAGACGAGAACCGGTGCATTCAGCATGGTATGGCCGTAGGACACTCTACCCTATTCAAAGGCACCTTTTATACAGACACACTGTTGACAGCATTTTGGCTTTCGCAGGAAAACAGCTACCAATGTCAGACAGTAACTGGGATTTCACAAAGATACTAAGACTGAGTGGAAAAAGAGAGCATCGTGACCCATTGCTGGCATGCAAAAAGACCTACAGCACTGGGTATTCCCAGGCGGTCACCCATCCAAGTACTAACCCAGCCCAATGCTGCTTAACTTCGGTGATCAGACGAGAACCGGTGCATTCAGCATGGTATGGCCGTAGGACACTCGAATCTATTCAAAGGCACCTTTTATACAGACACACTGTCGACAGCATTTTGGCTTTCGCAGAAAAACAGCTACCAATGTCAGACAGTAACTGGGATCTCACAGAGATAGTAAGATGAGTGGAAAAAGAGAGCATCGTGACCCATTGCTGGCATGCAAAAAGACCTACAGCACTGGGTATTCCCAGGCGGTCACCCATCCAAGTACTAACCCAGCCCAATGCTGCTTAACTTCGGTGATCAGACGAGAACCGGTGCATTCAGCATGGTATGGCCGTAGGACACTCTAACCTATTCAAAGGCACCTTTTATACAGACACACTGTCGACAGCATTTTGGCATTCGCAGGAAAACAGCTACCAATGTCAGACAGTAACTGGGATTTCACAGAGATACGAAGACTAGCGGAAAAAGAGAGCATCGTGACCCATTGCTGGCATGCAAAATGACCTACAGCACTGGGTATTCCCAGGCGGTCACCCATCCAAGTACTAACCCAGCCCAATGCTGCTTAACTTCGGTGATCAGACGAGAACCGGTGCATTCAGCATGGTATGGCCGTAGGACACTCTAACCTATTCAAAGGCACCTTTTATACAGACACACTGTCGACAGCATTTTGGCTTTCGCAGAAAAACAGCTACAAATGTCAGACAGTAACTGGGATCTCACAGAGCTAGTAAGATGAGTGGTAAAAGAGAGCATCGTGACCCATTGCTGGCATGCAAAAAGACCTACAGCACTGGGTATTCCCAGGCGGTCACCCATCCAAGTACTAACCCAGCCCAATGCTGCTTAACTTCGGTGATCAGATGAGAACCGGTGCATTCAGCATGGTATGGCCGTAGGACACTCTACCCTATTCAAAGGCACCTTTTATACAGACACACTGTTGACAGCATTTTGGCTTTCGCAGGAAAACAGCTACCAATGTCAGACAGTAACTGGGATTTCACAAAGATACTAAGACTGAGTGGAAAAAGAGAGCATCGTGACCCATTGCTGGCATGCAAAAAGACCTACAGCACTGGGTATTCCCAGGCGGTCACCCATCCAAGTACTAACCCAGCCCAATGCTGCTTAACTTCGGTGATCAGACGAGAACCGGTGCATTCAGCATGGTATGGCCGTAGGACACTCGAATCTATTCAAAGGCACCTTTTATACAGACACACTGTCGACAGCATTTTGGCTTTCGCAGAAAAACAGCTACCAATGTCAGACAGTAACTGGGATCTCACAGAGATAGTAAGATGAGTGGAAAAAGAGAGCATCGTGACCCATTGCTGGCATGCAAAAAGACCTACAGCACTAGGTATTCCCAGGCGGTCACCCATCCAAGTACTAACCCAGCCCAATGCTGCTTAACTTCGGTGATCAGACGAGAACCGGTGCATTCAGCATGGTATGGCCGTAGGACACTCTAACCTATTCAAAGGCACCTTTTATACAGACACACTGTCGACAGCATTTTGGCTTTCGCAGGAAAACAGCTACCAATGTCAGACAGTAACTGGGATTTCACAAAGATACTAAGACTGAGTGGAAAAAGAGAGCATCGTGACCCATTGCTGGCATGCAAAAAGACCTACAGCACTGGGTATTCCCAGGCGGTCACCCATCCAAGTACTAACCCAGCCCAATGCTGCTTAACTTCGGTGATCAGACGAGAACCGGTGCATTCAGCATGGTATGGCCGTAGGACACTCGAATCTATTTAAAGGCACCTTTTATACAGACACACTGTCGACAGCATTTTGGCTTTCGCAGAAAAACAGCTACCAATGTCAGACAGTAACTGGGATCTCACAGAGATAGTAAGATGAGTGGAAAAAGAGAGCATCGTGACCCATTGCTGGCATGCAAAAAGACCTACAGCACTGGGTATTCCCAGGCGGTCACCCATCCAAGTACTAACCCAGCCCAATGCTGCTTAACTTCGGTGATCAGACGAGAACCGGTGCATTCAGCATGGTATGGCCGTAGGACACTCGAACCTATTCAAAGGCACCTTTTATACAGACACACTGTCGACAGCATTTTGGCTTTCGCAGAAAAACAGCTACCAATGTCAGACAGTAACTGGGATCTTACAGAGATAGTAAGATGAGTGGAAAAAGAGAGCATCGTGACCCATTGCTGGCATGCAAAAAGACCTACAGCACTGGGTATTCCCAGGCGGTCACCCATCCAAGTACTAACCCAGCCCAATGCTGCTTAACTTCGGTGATCAGACGAGAACCGGTGCATTCAGCATGGTATGGCCGTAGGACACTCGAATCTATTCAAAGGCACCTTTTATACAGACACACTGTCGACAGCATTTTGGCTTTCGCAGAAAAACAGCTACCAATGTCAGACAGTAACTGGGATCTCACAGAGATAGTAAGATGAGTGGAAAAAGAGAGCATCGTGACCCATTGCTGGCATGCAAAAAGACCTACAGCACTGGGTATTCCCAGGCGGTCACCCATCCAAGTACTAACCCAGCCCAATGCTGCTTAACTTCGGTGATCAGACGAGAACCGGTGCATTCAGCATGGTATGGCCGTAGGACACTCGAACCTATTCAAAGGCACCTTTTATACAGACACACTGTCGACAGCATTTTGGCTTTCGCAGAAAAACAGCTACCAATGTCAGACAGTAACTGGGATCTTACAGAGATAGTAAGATGAGTGGAAAAAGAGAGCATCGTGACCCATTGCTGGCATGCAAAAAGACCTACAGCACTGGGTATTCCCAGGCGGTCACCCATCCAAGTACTAACCCAGCCCAATGCTGCTTAACTTCGGTGATCAGACGAGAACCGGTGCATTCAGCATGGTATGGCCGTAGGACACTCTAACCTATTCAAAGGCACCTTTTATACAGACACACTGTCGATAGCATTTTGGCTTTCGCAGGAAAACAGCTACCAATGTCGGACAGTAACTGGAATTTCACAGAGATACTAAGACTAGCGGAAAAAGAGAGCATCGTGACCCATTGCTGGCATGCAAAAAGACCTACAGCACTGGGTATTCCCAGGCGGTCACCCATCCAAGTACTAACCCAGCCCAATGCTGCTTAACTTCGGTGATCAGACGAGAACCGGTGCATTCAGCATGGTATGGCCGTAGGACACTCCAACCTATTCAAAGGCACCTTTTATACAGACACACTGTCGACAGCATTCTGGCTTTCGCAGAAAAACAGCTACCAATGTCAGACAGTAACTGGGATCTTACAGAGATAGTAAGATGAGTGGAAAATGAGAGCATCGTGACCCATTGCTGGCATGCAAAAAGACCTACAGCACTGGGTATTCCCAGGCGGTCACCCATCCAAGTACTAACCCAGCCCAATGCTGCTTAACTTCGGTGATCAGACGAGAACCATTGCATTCAGCATGGTATGGCCTTAGGACACTCTAACCTATTCAAAGGCACCTTTTATACAGACACACTGTCGACAGCATTTTGGCTTTCGCAGAAAAACAGCTACCAATGTCAGACAGTAACTGGGATCTTACAGAGATAGTAAGATGAGTGGAAAATGAGAGCATCGTGACCCATTGCTGGCATGCAAAAAGACCTACAGCACTGGGTATTCCCAGGCGGTCACCCATCCAAGTACTAACCCAGCCCAATGCTGCTTAACTTCGGTGATCAGACGAGAACCGGTGCATTCAGCATGGTATGGCCGTAGGACACTCGAATCTATTCAAAGGCACCTTTTATACAGACACACTGTCGACAGCATTTTGGCTTTCGCAGAAAAACAGCTACCAATGTCAGACAGTAACTGGGATCTCACAGAGATAGTAAGATGAGTGGAAAAAGAGAGCATCGTGACCCATTGCTGGCATGCAAAAAGACCTACAGCACTGGGTATTCCCAGGCGGTCACCCATCCAAGTACTAACCCAGCCCAATGCTGCTTAACTTCGGTGATCAGACGAGAACCGGTGCATTCAGCATGGTATGGCCGTAGGACACTCGAACCTATTCAAAGGCACCTTTTATACAGACACACTGTCGACAGCATTTTGGCTTTCGCAGAAAAACAGCTACCAATGTCAGACAGTAACTGGGATCTTACAGAGATAGTAAGATGAGTGGAAAAAGAGAGCATCGTGACCCATTGCTGGCATGCAAAAAGACCTACAGCACTGGGTATTCCCAGGCGGTCACCCATCCAAGTACTAACCCAGCCCAATGCTGCTTAACTTCGGTGATCAGACGAGAACCGGTGCATTCAGCATGGTATGGCCGTAGGACACTCGAATCTATTCAAAGGCACCTTTTATACAGACACACTGTCGACAGCATTTTGGCTTTCGCAGAAAAACAGCTACCAATGTCAGACAGTAACTGGGATCTCACAGAGATAGTAAGATGAGTGGAAAAAGAGAGCATCGTGACCCATTGCTGGCATGCAAAAAGACCTACAGCACTGGGTATTCCCAGGCGGTCACCCATCCAAGTACTAACCCAGCCCAATGCTGCTTAACTTCGGTGATCAGACGAGAACCGGTGCATTCAGCATGGTATGGCCGTAGGACACTCGAACCTATTCAAAGGCACCTTTTATACAGACACACTGTCGACAGCATTTTGGCTTTCGCAGAAAAACAGCTACCAATGTCAGACAGTAACTGGGATCTTACAGAGATAGTAAGATGAGTGGAAAAAGAGAGCATCGTGACCCATTGCTGGCATGCAAAAAGACCTACAGCACTGGGTATTCCCAGGCGGTCACCCATCCAAGTACTAACCCAGCCCAATGCTGCTTAACTTCGGTGATCAGACGAGAACCGGTGCATTCAGCATGGTATGGCCGTAGGACACTCTAACCTATTCAAAGGCACCTTTTATACAGACACACTGTCGATAGCATTTTGGCTTTCGCAGGAAAACAGCTACCAATGTCGGACAGTAACTGGAATTTCACAGAGATACTAAGACTAGCGGAAAAAGAGAGCATCGTGACCCATTGCTGGCATGCAAAAAGACCTACAGCACTGGGTATTCCCAGGCGGTCACCCATCCAAGTACTAACCCAGCCCAATGCTGCTTAACTTCGGTGATCAGACGAGAACCGGTGCATTCAGCATGGTATGGCCGTAGGACACTCCAACCTATTCAAAGGCACCTTTTATACAGACACACTGTCGACAGCATTCTGGCTTTCGCAGAAAAACAGCTACCAATGTCAGACAGTAACTGGGATCTTACAGAGATAGTAAGATGAGTGGAAAATGAGAGCATCGTGACCCATTGCTGGCATGCAAAAAGACCTACAGCACTGGGTATTCCCAGGCGGTCACCCATCCAAGTACTAACCCAGCCCAATGCTGCTTAACTTCGGTGATCAGACGAGAACCATTGCATTCAGCATGGTATGGCCTTAGGACACTCTAACCTATTCAAAGGCACCTTTTATACAGACACACTGTCGACAGCATTTTGGCTTTCGCAGAAAAACAGCTACCAATGTCAGACAGTAACTGGGATCTTACAGAGATAGTAAGATGAGTGGAAAATGAGAGCATCGTGACCCATTGCTGGCATGCAAAAAGACCTACAGCACTGGGTATTCCCAGGCGGTCACCCATCCAAGTACTAACCCAGCCCAATGCTGCTTAACTTCGGTGATCAGACGAGAACCGGTGCATTCAGCATGGTAAGGCCGTAGGACACTCTAACCTATTCAAAGGCACCTTTTATACAGACACACTGTCGATAGCATTTTGGCTGTCGCAGGAAAACAGCTACCAATGTCGGACAGTAATTGGAATTTCACAGAGATACTAAGACTAGCGGAAAAAGAGAGCATCGTGACCCATTGTTGGTATGCAAAAAGACCTACAGCACTGGGTATTCCCAGGCGGTCACCCATCCAAGTACTAACCCAGCCCAATGCTGCTTAACTTCGGTGATCAGACGAGAACCGGTGCATTCAGCATGGTATGGCCGTAGGACACTCGAATCTATTCAAAGGCACCTTTTATACAGACACACTGTCGACAGCATTTTGGCTTTCGCAGAAAAACAGCTACCAATGTCAGACAGTAACTGGGATCTTACAGAGATAGTAAGATGAGTGGAAAAAGAGAGCATCGTGACCCATTGCTGGCATGCAAAAAGACCTACAGCACTGGGTATTCCCAGGCGGTCACCCATCCAAGTACTAACCCAGCCCAATGCTGCTTAACTTCGGTGATCAGACGAGAACCGGTGCATTCAGCATGGTATGGCCGTAGGACACTCCAACCTATTCAAAGGCACCTTTTATACAGACACACTGTCGACAGCATTTTGGCTTTCGCAGAAAAACAGCTACCAATGTCAGACAGTAACTGGGATCTTACAGAGATAGTAAGATGAGTGGAAAAAGAGAGCATCGTGACCCATTGCTGGCATGCAAAAAGACCTACAGCACTGGGTATTCCCAGGCGGTCACCCATCCAAGTACTAACCCAGCCCAATGCTGCTTAACTTCGGTGATCAGACGAGAACCGGTGCATTCAGCATGGTATGGCCGTAGGACACTCTAACCTATTCAAAGGCACCTTTTATACAGACACACTGTCGATAGCATTTTGGCTTTCGCAGGAAAACAGCTACCAATGTCGGACAGTAACTGGAATTTCACAGAGATACTAAGACTAGCGGAAAAAGAGAGCATCGTGACCCATTGCTGGTATGCAAAATGACCTACAGCACTGGGTATTCCCAGGCGGTCACCCATCCAAGTACTAACCCAGCCCAATGCTGCTTAACTTCGGTGATCAGACGAGAACCGGTGCATTCAGCATGGTATGGCCGTAGGACACTCTTACCCATTCAAAGGCACCTTTAATACAGACACACTGTTGACAGCATTTTGGCTTTCGAAGAAAAAACAGCTACAAATGTCAGACAGTAACTGGGATCTCACAGAGATAGTAAGATGAGTGGAAAAAGAGAGCATCGTGACCCATTGCTGGCATGCAAAAAGACCTACAGCACTGGGTATTCCCAGGCGGTCACCCATCCAAGTACTAACCCAGCCCAATGCTGCTTAACTTCGGTGATCAGACGAGAACCGGTGCATTCAGCATGGTATGGCCGTAGGACACTCGAACCTATTCAAAGGCACCTTTTATACAGACACACTGTCGACAGCATTTTGGCTTTCGCAGAAAAACAGCTACCAATGTCAGACAGTAACTGGGATCTTACAGAGATAGTAAGATGAGTGGAAAAAGAGAGCATCGTGACCCATTGCTGGCATGCAAAAAGACCTACAGCACTGGGTATTCCCAGGCGGTCACCCATCCAAGTACTAACCCAGCCCAATGCTGCTTAACTTCGGTGATCAGACGAGAACCGGTGCATTCAGCATGGTATGGCCGTAGGACACTCGAATCTATTCAAAGGCACCTTTTATACAGACACACTGTCGACAGCATTTTGGCTTTCGCAGAAAAACAGCTACCAATGTCAGACAGTAACTGGGATCTCACAGAGATAGTAAGATGAGTGGAAAAAGAGAGCATCGTGACCCATTGCTGGCATGCAAAAAGACCTACAGCACTGGGTATTCCCAGGCGGTCACCCATCCAAGTACTAACCCAGCCCAATGCTGCTTAACTTCGGTGATCAGACGAGAACCGGTGCATTCAGCATGGTATGGCCGTAGGACACTCGAACCTATTCAAAGGCACCTTTTATACAGACACACTGTCGACAGCATTTTGGCTTTCGCAGAAAAACAGCTACCAATGTCAGACAGTAACTGGGATCTTACAGAGATAGTAAGATGAGTGGAAAAAGAGAGCATCGTGACCCATTGCTGGCATGCAAAAAGACCTACAGCACTGGGTATTCCCAGGCGGTCACCCATCCAAGTACTAACCCAGCCCAATGCTGCTTAACTTCGGTGATCAGACGAGAACCGGTGCATTCAGCATGGTATGGCCGTAGGACACTCTAACCTATTCAAAGGCACCTTTTATACAGACACACTGTCGATAGCATTTTGGCTTTCGCAGGAAAACAGCTACCAATGTCGGACAGTAACTGGAATTTCACAGAGATACTAAGACTAGCGGAAAAAGAGAGCATCGTGACCCATTGCTGGCATGCAAAAAGACCTACAGCACTGGGTATTCCCAGGCGGTCACCCATCCAAGTACTAACCCAGCCCAATGCTGCTTAACTTCGGTGATCAGACGAGAACCGGTGCATTCAGCATGGTATGGCCGTAGGACACTCCAACCTATTCAAAGGCACCTTTTATACAGACACACTGTCGACAGCATTCTGGCTTTCGCAGAAAAACAGCTACCAATGTCAGACAGTAACTGGGATCTTACAGAGATAGTAAGATGAGTGGAAAATGAGAGCATCGTGACCCATTGCTGGCATGCAAAAAGACCTACAGCACTGGGTATTCCCAGGCGGTCACCCATCCAAGTACTAACCCAGCCCAATGCTGCTTAACTTCGGTGATCAGTCGAGAACCATTGCATTCAGCATGGTATGGCCTTAGGACACTCTAACCTATTCAAAGGCACCTTTTATACAGACACACTGTCGACAGCATTTTGGCTTTCGCAGAAAAACAGCTACCAATGTCAGACAGTAACTGGGATCTTACAGAGATAGTAAGATGAGTGGAAAATGAGAGCATCGTGACCCATTGCTGGCATGCAAAAAGACCTACAGCACTGGGTATTCCCAGGCGGTCACCCATCCAAGTACTAACCCAGCCCAATGCTGCTTAACTTCGGTGATCAGACGAGAACCGGTGCATTCAGCATGGTATGGCCGTAGGACACTCTAACCTATTCAAAGGCACCTTTTATACAGACACACTGTCGATAGCATTTTGGCTGTCGCAGGAAAACAGCTACCAATGTCGGACAGTAATTGGAATTTCACAGAGATACTAAGACTAGCGGAAAAAGAGAGCATCGTGACCCATTGTTGGTATGCAAAAAGACCTACAGCACTGGGTATTCCCAGGCGGTCACCCATCCAAGTACTAACCCAGCCCAATGCTGCTTAACTTCGGTGATCAGACGAGAACCGGTGCATTCAGCATGGTATGGCCGTAGGACACTCGAATCTATTCAAAGGCACCTTTTATACAGACACACTGTCGACAGCATTTTGGCTTTCGCAGAAAAACAGCTACCAATGTCAGACAGTAACTGGGATCTTACAGAGATAGTAAGATGAGTGGAAAAAGAGAGCATCGTGACCCATTGCTGGCATGCAAAAAGACCTACAGCACTGGGTATTCCCAGGCGGTCACCCATCCAAGTACTAACCCAGCCCAATGCTGCTTAACTTCGGTGATCAGACGAGAACCGGTGCATTCAGCATGGTATGGCCGTAGGACACTCCAACCTATTCAAAGGCACCTTTTATACAGACACACTGTCGACAGCATTTTGGCTTTCGCAGAAAAACAGCTACCAATGTCAGACAGTAACTGGGATCTTACAGAGATAGTAAGATGAGTGGAAAAAGAGAGCATCGTGACCCATTGCTGGCATGCAAAAAGACCTACAGCACTGGGTATTCCCAGGCGGTCACCCATCCAAGTACTAACCCAGCCCAATGCTGCTTAACTTCGGTGATCAGACGAGAACCGGTGCATTCAGCATGGTATGGCCGTAGGACACTCTAACCTATTCAAAGGCACCTTTTATACAGACACACTGTCGATAGCATTTTGGCTTTCGCAGGAAAACAGCTACCAATGTCGGACAGTAACTGGAATTTCACAGAGATACTAAGACTAGCGGAAAAAGAGAGCATCGTGACCCATTGCTGGTATGCAAAATGACCTACAGCACTGGGTATTCCCAGGCGGTCACCCATCCAAGTACTAACCCAGCCCAATGCTGCTTAACTTCGGTGATCAGACGAGAACCGGTGCATTCAGCATGGTATGGCCGTAGGACACTCTTACCCATTCAAAGGCACCTTTAATACAGACACACTGTTGACAGCATTTTGGCTTTCGAAGAAAAAACAGCTACAAATGTCAGACAGTAACTGGGATCTCACAGAGATAGTAAGATGAGTGGAAAAAGAGAGCATCGTGACCCATTGCTGGCATGCAAAAAGACCTACAGCACTGGGTATTCCCAGGCGGTCACCCATCCAAGTACTAACCCAGCCCAATGCTGCTTAACTTCGGTGATCAGACGAGAACCGGTGCATTCAGCATGGTATGGCCGTAGGACACTCGAACCTATTCAAAGGCACCTTTTATACAGACACACTGTCGACAGCATTTTGGCTTTCGCAGGAAAACAGCTACCAATGTCAGACAGTAACTGGGATTTCACAGAGATACTAAGACGAGTGGCTTTTGCAGTTAACAATGCCAGAATGACAGACTGCAAGCAAGATTTCACACAGAGACTAAGACTGGGTGAAAAAGGTAGCATCTTGCCCCCATAGCTGGTGTGCAAGATAATCCATAGAACAGGGTATTCAGCCATCCAAGTAATAGCATGGTATGGCCGTATGCTGGTGCAGGCGTGGCAGTGCATCTAACCATGAGGAAAGACAGCCAGACTTGTTGCTGAGCCATCGGTAGGCTGAAGTAGAATGCCCTCGTATGGCTGACCTGCAAGAAGAGAGCCACACACACAGTTTATGATACTTGCATTGCGTATAACATGCATATACGGAATGCAGCACACACACTAATATAAAATTTTTGCATAAATACTAGTGCACAGATACCAGTATAGACATGTGTAGATGAATGCAATTATGGGTGCTATTTGCAGTGAACCTCTTCTTGGCAGATAGGTCGGCAGATAGTGAGACAGGTGGCAAACCTTTCATTTTGTCTTGAAAGGTCTTGATGCACCACGATATGTTGCTCGCTAAGGAAGAGTTGACTGTCTCTGTAAATTTCAGGGCATGAATGAAGAGAAATTAAAGTCTGTTTGCCATCCCCCAAAGTAGAATAATTGTATGTAAAGAAGAACACAAACCACAATCCATTACGTACGTACAGCATTGCCTAACCAGTAATGAGCTGTGCTGTGCTTTGGTCTACATTAAGGCAAACAATGGGTGTCATTTTGTTGGAGTACGTCATACCATGTACGTTTGAGCCATGCGTACATATGTATGATGAGGGAGAGCCTCTTGTACCTTGAAGTGATCCAACTCCTTCCAACAAGGTTCACATCACCCATATGAGCCCAGTGTGGGTGCATTGCAAACGATATAGGGTCTGAGCAGGCATTAAAGCTCTAGTTCTTACATGCATAAACGTACGTATAACACTGTTCAGTGTGCACCCACCACAATCAGTCCAGTTGTCGATAACACTGCCATTCTGAGGCAGCTGGGAGAGTCTCTGTGAGGTGTGAAGGAGGAGGAGCGGAAGGGACTGCCAGTGAAGGCGTGCATGCCTTGAATGTAACTCAATTGCCAGTTTAGTGAAAAAAGCATCCGTATAGGCTTCAGAATATAGTCGCATAATTGTTGCTATAATTTAGACAGCACAGTACGTAATAACAGTTATAGAAACATTGCAAAAGGGAGCCCTTACACACGTACAAAGTTCCATAATCAGTGCATTAATAAAGCTACATACATACGTACATAGGCAGTTCAATACCCAGTGTTGATTTTATATAGCATTGATGGGCTGGCAAGTTATATGGTCTTGCGTTAAAACACCTTGTACTGACACATCCCATATTAAAACGTACAAACACAAGCCAGTTACTAATACATTGAGCACATGCAATGGGATGGTCAGGGCAAGCAGGGAGCTTCTACTGTACGTATGTCACCTGGACAAGCTCCCACAAGCCCCACAACGCACCAGTATGGTTGGAGTGCTGGGGTTTGAAAAGGAGGCAAGGATGATGTCGCTTGTCACATCCCATACCGTCCAACTGCCGTCTGGGATGGCTGTGAAGAGGGGTAGGAGAGAAGGCACAATGGAATGGTATTTACCTCAGCAACAACCTTGCGACAGGTGAATTGGAATTGGGACACGTAGTCACATTGTGATGGGAGTGTGGAGTGTTGTGTGATCGGAGTGGCCATGTTCTTGAGCTATTGAGCTGTTGATACAGTGGTGGGTGGGCTGCAGTTACGTAGTGTATCTGGTTAAGGAATGAGGGTACGTGCGTTGAGAGTGAGGTTGTGGAGATGAAGAGATTGACGGCATGGGGGTTGAGCGAGGGTGTGTGGGTTGAGAAATAGAAAATCAAATTGGTACGACAACTGTCCAGTACACAGTACTTCTTATGAAGATGAATGTAACTGTGAAATGTAGCTACGTACGTACGTATGTAACATTCACACTACTTGTGAAACCACTTCCTATTGTCTCTAAAGCTGCATTTCACATCACACAACCTCTATTCACACCTTTGCTCACCTGGAGATACTTTGCACACGGTCTTAGTGGCAACATTCACACTCAGAATCACCTGCAAAATGATAAGAGAATGGCTTACACAACTGTGTGTGTGGTGTGGTGGAGTGTGTGGTGTGTGGTGTGGTGGTGGTGGTGTGGGGGGTGGTGTGGGGTGTGTGGTGTGGTGGTGGTGTGGTGGTGGTGTGGTGGTGGTGTGGTGATGGTGTGGGGGGTAGTGTGGGGGTGGTGTGGGGGGTGGTCTTCCTAATTACACTGCCACTGACCGTTCTGCTTCTCCATTGGCTGGTGCAGATCACACGAGTCCCATCTTCACTGAAGCACCTCAAGGGCAGAGACATGGCATAGATCCCGGGGAAGTCTTGCTCTGAAGGAGAGCAATATTGTGCATGCATTTTACGGGAATGGCATATAGGGACCATGCTCCTTTAATACTGTACATATAGCACATTGTGCATGTAGTTTACACATGTCACATGGACGTAAACACAAGACTCCGTGGTTGGTAGATAAGTGAAGGCACGAGCATTCAAGTACTACAGTGTTCAGGTATAAGACTCAGGGACCCAATGGTTGGTAGATAAGGGAAGACACGAGCATTCAAGTACAACGGCACACTGTAAATGCACTCTCTGTCATCCAGTGCTTCTCCATATGACTAATTTATACGTGTCCAAGCCACTAGTACAGTGGTGCTATGATTGTAAGCAGGGGACTCAAGGACACATCTGTACTGTTACACACTTATAACAGCAAACCAACACCAAACAACACAAGTGTGGTATACGAACACACTCTAAACCTTTAAACAATGCTAGAATAACTAAATAAAGACGTTTCACTGTCAATATTGCAAATACAATTTCTGCAAATGAGGCTAACAAACTATAGCACATTAGTAGGACACACTCATCTAATTTTTAAAAACTACAATTTCTGGAACCCCCTACCTGATTTGACTGTTCGAACAACATCCACAATTACCGTATCCTCCTTTGAGTTCAAATCCACCTAGAGAAGAGAACGCATTGAAGCTAAGTAACGAAACATCTGCTACTTCGTACTTTTATTATACTACGTATAGTTATAATGTTATCGTACAATATTACAATTGACAATGTGTGAGAAGAATCTAACAAGACAAGCGATAATTTACCTAGGAGCGTTATGCAACATTGGTAGCTCAGCCACTTTGCTCTTTGGGCTTGTGCACAAAGAGTAGGCATAGCAAGCCAGACACAAACACTCACACACTGTGACATATGCCTATCAGTACATACATACATATATAAAATATATGTACATATAAATACATATATACATTCCTACATACATACATACATACTGACATACGTACATACACATGTACATACATCATGTAGTCTTAATTGAACAGAATCTAACCGAGACAGACAAGGCAGCATACACACTTAGACATAATTATATGGCAGAACTCTCACCAATCTCAGCTGTGAGCAGCCGTGATGAGGACCATCCACCTTCCTGGCCAAATAGATCTGCAGACAGTGGAGGGTAAACTGCACATGTCACTATCCCCATACACATGCACACGCTGCACGCGAGATACAGCCACTCATCAAAGGGAACTATATACTACTGCTCCCCTTCACACTCTTGGTCACCATTCCACTAGCAAGCAAGACTGGTAGGAGGGGCTAGCAAGCAAGACTGGTAGAAGGGGCTAGCAAGCAAGACTGGTAGGAGGGGCTAGCAAGCAAAACTAGAAGGGGCTAGCAAGCAAGACTGGTAGGAGGGGCTAGCAAGCAAGACTGGTAGAAGGGGCTAGCGAGCAAGACTGGTAGAAGGGGCTAGCAAGTAAGACTGGTAGAAGGGGCTAGCAAGTAAGACTGGTAGAAGGGGCTAGCAAGCAAGACTGGTAGAAGGGGCTAGCAAGCAAGACTGGTAAAAGGGGCTAGCGAGCAAGACTGGTAGAAGGGGCTAGCAAGCAAGACTGGCAGAAGGGGCTAGCGAGCAAGACTGGTAGAAGGGGCTAGCAAGGAACGATGCATTGGCTAGCGTTCATAGTACATACCACTTTGGATGTTCCAGGCACTGTTCTTGGGGAGTGGACTGCAGACCAGTCTTCAGTCAACTTCTCTACAAGTGCACAAGACAGAAGTTGAAGGCGATACAGTACTACACGAAGGGTCAACAGACTACATGCCGGAGCTGATTAGTACAGTGGAAAGTTCCTAAGACATCCACCTTTGGGCCAGTTGTAGCGTGAATGAACACATACATAGGTGGCTCCATTGCAGAGGTAATAATTTGTAAGTGCTACTGGGGGCCAGCTACTGTGTAGCCAGTCCAGCCAGCACCCTGTGTGTGTACATCTCTGTGTGTGTGCGTGTGTGTGTTTGTGTGTTTGTGTGTGTGTGCATATGTGTGTATGTGTGTGTGTGTGTGTGTGTGTGTGTGTGTGTGTGTGTGTGTGTGTGTGTGTGTGTGTGTGTGTATGTGTGTGTGTGCCTGTGTGCATATGTGTGTGACTCTCAGCAACATGCACGGCACACCTGTCTTGCCAGTTGCAAACAGATGTAAATAGACAGCAGACCTGGAGATGATTGCATGTGAGTGTGTGTATGCACATGCAGAGAAGGAAGAGAATTCGATAGAGGCTTGTAGCTCCCATCCGCAGCATACTACAGCATTAACACTCCATTACTGAATACGAGTTAGCATTTCAGCTGTCTGTTACTCGCTAACCTGCGGTTGCTACAGTACATGATTCCCAACTTCCGTGGGCTGTTCTCCCAACCCACAAACACAATGCCACTGCCATCCGATGTCCACTGCGGCTGCAAGTGTTGGAGTGAGTGGGAGACAACAGAGTATAACACAGCAACACAGAGCCAGCAGTTACACCTCCTGTATGCATGTAGTTGAAGAGAATTGAGCAAGAGCAGGAATATGTATGTATGTGAAAATTGACACATACAGGAAGAGATGTTACAGTGTCACAAATGAAGAATCCACTGGAGAATACATAGATCTTGATGAGCATATACGTACGGTACGTATCGAAATCAATCAATCACTAGATGATTGCAGAATGTTTCAGCCATGTAGGCCTTCGTTTCGTTGTGATTCCCCAGTTGTCACAAGGTAGCAATGAGCCTACACAATATCTGTGTACATGTACGTATGTGTAGGTATGCATGAACATCTCGTAAAGCCACAAACGTACGCAGCAACTCAACAGTTCCGGGTACAGCATATGTACGTACTTAACATGACCTGCAACAAGAACACTGTACCTGTCCTACTGAGATGTCACTGAATGGGTCCGTGGGAAGTATTTCTTCCTGGCCTGTCTCCAAATCGCACACAACAGCGACCGGGCAGGCGACACTGCTGAGCTGCTCTCCCCAGCTCTGCTCAAAGGTGAACTGCTCCCCCTGTACAAGGTGAGGGAAGAAGCAGTTGACAGGTCTTACAAGTCCTGCATTCATGTGCATGTATGTATGCACGTACGTGTGTAGTACTATGTACGTACATATGTATGTACTGTATACAGTACCAAATGTACGCACAAATCCCTACCACAATGCTAGACATAAACATGTGTGGAATACTGATGGTTAGTTCTCATAGGGAAGTGGTGCAATGCCCGGCTCACTACTGCAATCTCTTCACTTGCATCGCTGGTGTCTCCTTTCTCTGCTCCGAGGAGATCAGACATGCAGAAAAAGAGTCTACATCACATTTGCACTTTTTGCACACGCACACACACACACACACACACACACACACACACACACACACACACACACACATGCAAGCGCGCACACACACACACACACACACACACACACACACACACACACACACACACACACACACACACACACACACACACACACACACACACACACACACACATGCAAGCGCGCACGGACGCACACCACATCTGCAAAACTCTTACTCTTGCTTTCAAAGAATGACGCAGTCTTTAGTTTCTTCTTCTCAGCAACGTACAACACTTTCTTCTCATCAGGTGAAAAGGATAGGACACCAAACTGAGCTACACAAATTTAAAGCACAGAATAAAGAAACAATAAGCTAAGACATGCTTCTTATGCCATTAGTATGCATACAAGTACAGTACAGATGTGCGGTTTGAGTGTACAATGCTGACTGGGTTGTGTGGTTAAGTGAAACACACATCAGTAAATACATACGTACTATACTTAAATCAAGCATGCATTCTCACCCCATGTCTTTAGAAGTTCCTACATTTTACGCAAAGTCACCCATTTGGAAAAATTCTTACACGCAACACCATTACAACAGTACAACAAAATAACTCCTAGTAATAGTTAATAAACCTATTATTGCTTCTCTCTACGTATTTCAATTAACCTATTAATCTATCATAGCTTCTCTCTATCTCAATTAACCTATTGTGTTCCTCACATCCCAGTTCTCCAGCGTGGATGATGGCTAGGTGTCCACACACTAACCATTGGCAATGACATCTTCGTGCACTTCCGAAATCTTTAGATCAACGACTCTGGAGCAGCCATCAGCAGACCAGACCTGCAGGATCGCAACATCATAGCATGTTTGGAGAAGGTGAAGTAAAAGATGAGTAAATTAGCGCTGGGCATATACGCACCTTATAGGGAAAAGCAAATCTAACAAAACTGAGAAGCAAATCCTTCAGTTTACAAGAGGCATTAGTAGGAAGGAAAGAGTAATCCCCCCTCCCCCCCCCCTCCCACCACACCTGACCATAACAAACATATGAGTTGGAGGTTTGGAAATACAATATTTGGAGAAGTACATACATATGTACATACCTCCAGGTACTGCTGTTCCTTTGACTCCGCCTTCTTTCCCTTCGGTATATCCGTCATCACACATGCCCTCAGGCGGCCGGATGGTGAATAGCACTCACACAGACTGCAACCAATCAGATTTGCAACGCACATTATCAACCTTCACCCACTCATATCTCCCTACTATAGCAGCATAATGCACTCACATTGGGAGCACACACACTTCTGCTCTTGGTAGCTAAGTTCTTCCTGCTATACGTATATGTATAGTTACATACAGGAGTGCACAGCCACTACGTACAAGCAAACAGAGACAGCTCAAGCCAAGCAGCTTGGAGTATGCATCTACAATTGAAGACACGTACAGTAACTACGCGTATGTTTAATACATAGCTACTGTACGTATGTTTAATATTCACTATACGAAAGTAGCAGCTGGCTACTTATGTATTTGGATGCTGGTACTGCTACCACAGCAATAATTTATTTTCCATCAAAAATAATATATAGAGACATAATAATTAAGCGCCTTCCTTACACATTCTGCTGCCTGCTGAGGAAGTGTCCCTGGTCCAATTCCACAGCTCCGTTTGGCTTCACGGAGAATAACTGTTCCTTCTGGTACGACAATTTTTTGCTCCTCTTCAAGTCTTTCTGGCTCCACCTTGAGATCACTTTCATTCCGAGAGAATTCCACCCCCGTGTAACGACTGCAGACTCCAGCGATGGTAGCTTGGTGCCTTCTTCGTAGGCATCGGCAATCCTTTTGACCACTTCCCTCGCCTCCGCCATTTTTAGGATGGCGCACGTGGGCACCCACGTGCATGTACACGTGGGTTCATTGACGGCTATCTAATATAATATTATGGTGTACTTGCGGGGCTATTATTATATAATATATTTACAGTAGCTCCTATCTAAAGGATACTGCGAAAAGAGCTATATAGGACAATTCTCTAATGAGTACACCTCTGCTGCCCCAACCACATAGAGCTGTGTACATTTCAAATCTACCCCTGAATTAGGGACACCTCTCTATACAGAAATGCTAGCTAGGTACCGATGGTGTCCACTATATAGGGACTCCACCGTAGTTAGGCAGCTATGAGTCATGGAAGGTGGGGGATCGAGATCAACCGCTGTGCATTACTGTAGCTAGTCCAACATACGGGCTGTACATGCCTTTTGTTCACTCAAGGCAACCGTATTGTGCTTGAGGGAAAAAGGATACATCAATAGCTCTACAAGAGTAGAGTTGCAGGTAGCTATATACAGTGGAACCTCTCTTTAAAGGACACTCTGAATAAAGAACACACCTCTCTGATGATGAGACTGTCTGCAGTCCTAGCCACACAGAGCTGTGTACAAATCTACCCCTGAATTAGGAACATTTCTCCATACAAAAAAAAGCCAGCCAGGTCCCGATGGTGTCCACTAGAGAAAGATTCCACTGTAGTACACCTAGAGAGATAGCTACATATATTTGTTATTTACTGAATTAGATTACATGCGTATATAGTTCAGTGCTGGAGCACTGCTACATGGACCATATTATATTAAACTTTATAACATTTAACACACCTAAAACATACGTATATAATAAAAACATTATATTAATTATACAACAGTAATTGTATCCAATCTTCACAGATTTCTCTCTACAAGACACACAATATTACCTCCGGCTATGTATACGTGCATAGGCAGGTGGAATGTACACACATCCTGTAATTGTACAAATACACACTGTTTGTAACTGTACAAATAAGCTTGCAATTATACCTGTACTCATGAAGCATTAGACAGGTCCTGTAAAACTTTGCAATACTGCAAGCACACATTCTCAAGTGAACTGCGACCAATCTCTTCCGTGATAGGCGGGTCCCGCTTAAAGTCTTGATTGCTATCTCCCATTAAGGCCGAGAGGAAATCTGCAAATCGATCCATCTGGTCTGGTGGGGGAGAAAGGAAAGTGAAGATCAGTACAAACCAGTCTAAACTGTTAACAATAAATTCCAGTTACTTTTCAAAAGCGGGGGGATTTGCAAATGACATACAGTGGAACCTCTCTATAAAAGACACTCTGAATAAAGGACATCTCTCTAATGAGGACACTGTCTGCAGTCCCAACCACAGAGTTGTGTACAAATCTGGCTCTGAATTAGGGACACCTCTCTATACAGGACAGCCGGCCAGCTGAATCCTAATGGTGTCCTCAATAAAGAGGCACACTGCAATGAATGAATGATTAATTGGCTGACATGCTTGCCAATGCTGGAGGTTGGTCAAGAGTCATCAGGTGAATGCCAAGAACATTAGAGAGAGTTGGATCTCTAGATACCAGCTTCAACTGTTAGCATACTTGTGACGTTTCGGTTAGATTCACTGGTCTTCTTCAGGGTTAAAGCTGGTATGGTATATCCGATAAAAAAGTAAACATACCACGCCTATACGCACACACCGTACTATGCCCGTGTTGCGCCTGTGCGACACTATATCAAATACATGCACTCGTACGCTCCTGCATCCAGCAAGAGCGAGATCAAAGACGCCACGCCACTCTCAGCTAATTGCTTCTTAAGTTCCATTCTAGTTCTTTCATAATCTCTGCTCATCTGCTCATCGACGATCCTTTAGCCTCCGCTGTCAGTTTCTTTGCAAGTCCACTTCCTGGCCTTTGCGAGATCGTCGCTGTTTCTTCCTATCGACGGACAAATGTTCGTGGTAGCGTAACCCTCTTTGGCTAAGCAGTGGGTGATACTGTCGTAAATCTTCCCCAAACGGCAATAAAAAAAGAATTCTTTGCTTAACATAGTCAGAGTATACCATTTTCAACTGTTGTTGCCTGTCATGGAAGGAGGGAGACACGACACCTTGAACTGGTTACACGCAAGCAAACAACACGCTGGATAGACAATATATGGTCCTGACACTGCAACGTCAACGACTTGGTTGTGTAATGATTTCGGGTGAGATGTTCTTCGCAATTTAAGCTATCCTGCACTCGTACTCAACAATGCCCGCAGCCGTACTAACGTGCGTACTGCGCCCCTAGCCGTACTAACGTGCATACTACGCCCCTAGCCGTACTAACGTGCGTACTACGCCCCTAGCCGTACTAACGTGCGTACTACGCCCCTAGCCGTACTAACGTGCGTACTACGCCCCTAGCCGTACTAACGTGCGTACTACGCCCCTAGCCGTACTAACGTGCGTACTACGCCCCTAGCCGTACTAACGTGCGTACTACGCCCCTAGCCGTACTAACGTGCGTACTACGCCCGTAGCCGTACTAACGTGCGTACTACGCCCCTAGCCGTACTAACGTGCGTACTACGCCCCTAGCCGTACTAACGTGCGTACTACGCCCGCAGCCGTACTAACATGCGTACTACGCCCCTAGCCGTACTAACGTGCGTACTACGCCCGTAGCCGTACTAACGTGCGTACTACGCCCGTAGCCGTACTAACGTGCGTACTACGCCCCTAGCCGTACTAACGTGCGTACTACGCCCGTAGCCGTACTAACGTGCGTACTACGCCCGTAGCCGTACTAACGTGCGTACTACGTTGGCCCATCTACGCCCGTACCTTTAGAATACTACGCCCATATCCGTAAAGAGGTACGCCCGTAGGCGTAAATTAGTACGCCCGTACCCGTACTACGCTTGTAGAATGTTTCCGCTTTTATCGAATATACCTTATCTAGAGACCCACCCCTTTCTAATGACTGAACCAGCTGAGAAGCCCCCACTTCATTCAGCCTAAATGACATTGGTCACCACTCACTCTCTGGGAGGATGTCCTGCTCAAGTCTGTTGCACCATTCCTTCCTAATGGCCACGGTCTCCTGGCTGCAGAGGAGGGAATTGTCTTGGGCCATCATCTGCACACAGGGCACGAGCCACTTGAGGCAGTACTCGAGGACAGAGTGGTCTCCTGAGACAAAGAGCTGCAGCACATGGCTGTGGAACATCTGAGGGAACAAATTGCTAAATCGATTAAACAAGTAATTCACACAATGCAGCAGCCTAGCCCCGCAGACACCTTCTGCAGTACTAATTATAACAGAACAATACAACACTGTACACATACTGTACTGTACGTACACATTAAATACAATAATATATAATATATAATATATATAAATACATAATAAATATACGTATATTAGATAAATAATGGACACTCTAATGTGTAGCCATTGGGGGGAATGCCTAGGATTGTGGTGCAAACAATTTATTAATGACAGTGAGTGTGTCACACACATTGGAAGGGACGCATGCGTATGTACATGTGTGTAACTGGGCTTAAGTGGTTATAGTCCAAAATGGAATTGCTTCTAAAGGGAACACTCTAAAACCGAATACATATAAACAATTGAAGTGGTTCTTCTAAACCTCGGGCGTGTAGAAAAATAATTGCTTCTCGCATACGCCGCACACTTAGTAGATATCTGGAAGCATGCTACGTACGTACGCACGTATGCACTTACTCAAGCGGAAACTCATCTTGTCTGTCTCATCTTTCTATGTTAGCACTTACGTACATAGTCATTGGTCAGCATATATAATCTGGTATCCAAACAAAGTGTACTAAGCATGCTCAGCAGAGGCAGAGGCACTATCCATCTTAAACTATTCACAGACCTGTCTGTGCACGTTTGTAAGAAGAAAGAAACCTCTATGCAAATCACACGATGAGGACACTCGTCAGTGGTCCGATGGCGATGTTGAAAAAGGAATGAACACTGATACACGAACACACTGACCCTCACCTTTGCCATGTACACGAGGAGTTTCCTGACGATGGCCATGTCCACTCCAGCCTTCACATTGTGGGCTACCAGGTCACGGTTCAAGCTGTACGCAGCCATTGCATGGTCCACTGCGTCAGAGTACCTAAAAGTATCACGCAGCAAATGGCCCACTACTGTAGTAGTCATGACCACTTACAACTTTCACATGCACACATACAGTACATGTACGTATACACACACACACACACACACACACACACACACACACACACACACACACACACACACACACACACACACACACACACACACACACATGTACATGTACAGCAGTCACATCCAACCCACATTTTCTCATTGTATGCCTTTACAGAAGAGACAATGTGTAAACACACACTGCGGTAGCTTTGAAACATGGAGCTCCACTGCTCCGTGTCACTACTGTGGCGGTCGTGGTACTCAGTGCACAGGCCAGCAGTTCTGGTCTGTACTGCCTGGATTAGATCCACGCTGGAGGAAGGAGAGAGAGGCAGTGATTCTCCAGGATTAACAAGAACAGCTAAAAAGAAGAATTGTAAAGAGTGTGTCACGTGAGCGAATCATGACTGAATAAAATAAGCACGTAAATGCTGCATCAATGATGAGCCACGTAAATACATATATCTGTAACAGACAGCATGTGTGATACATTTATTACGTCACATCATACGTACTCCATTTACGCTATGCTTCATCATACGTACTCCATTTACGCTATGCTTCATCATACGTACTCCATTTACGCTATGCTTCATCATACGTACTCCATTTACGCTATGCTTCATCATACGTACTCCATTTACGCTATGCTTCATCATACGTACTCCATTTACGCTATGCTTCATCATACGTACTCCATTTACGCTATGCTTCATCATACGTACTCCATTTACGCTATGCTTCATCATACGTACGTAAGTGCATACCACCGCACATGCACACTCCTTGCGGGCAGGTGCTGACTGAATTACCAACCTAATTAAGACAATCCCTATAATTATAGGGCTTGATTAGAGAAAACTTCGATTGGCTTAGGAAGAACAAGAAATTACGGATTCTGTACTCTCCTTGAGCAAAACTGGCTCAGGTCATGCTTTTCCCACAATACGCACATACACATACATATCCGAGGCAGTTATGCAATCGCAATGACATCATATGTGTGTAAGGTTGACAGCTACGTAAAGTTGGTATCTACGTACCTCCATTATGCGTGAACTGACTCACATTACAAATAATTATGTATACATCATACACAGATATACACATACGTACATGCAACGTGTATACACATATACACATTCATATACATACGTATGTTCACACTCAAACCTTACAGTAGCACCTATGACATACGTATACATGAACACATACGTACGTACATACGCATGTAGAAGCCATATATGGACAGATAAGGCATCTCTCACTTCTTCTGCTCCTTGCTCTCCAGGTCCGCAAGAATGGCGCTCAAGGCCAGGAGCTCACAGAAGTACTCGGGAGCACCACTGTGTAAGCAGTACGTCTCAACTCGGAGGTAGCGGTTATCGCTGAAGGTGTCCGCACAATAGCTAAGAAGCTCCTGGCACTTGTTCCGTATGAGAACATCGAGCTTAGTGCTCAATGAACGCACTGGGACCACTTCCATTTCAGCTGCAGGACCAAGCGCGGCAGAGCCAGCCGGCTCAGTCCAGTCCTTCAGACTCGGTGCATCGGGCAAAACTGCTTGCACGCTTGCATCTGCCTCCTTCTTCCCAGGTGTGGGTTGTGAAGACAGCTGCAGTTGTGAAGGGCGTTGACTCGCTTGGTCCCATGACGCCAACTCTGCCTCAAACTCTTTGTTGTGCTGAGAGACAATGTCTTGAAGATCTTTGGGCAGGGAATACTGCTCGCCAGGACCTTCAGATATACACACATATATACATACATACATACATACATACATACATACATACATACATACATACATACATACATATGTACATACATATGTACATACATTCATACATACATACATACATACATACATACATACATACATACATACATACATACATATGTACGTACATACATACGTACATACATACATACATACATACATACATACGTACGTACATACATACGTACATACATACATACATACATACGTACATACATACATACATACATACGTACATACATACATACATACATACATACATACATACATACATACATATGTACGTACATACATACGTACATACATACGTACGTACATACATATGTACATACATACATACATACATACATACATACATACATACATACATACATATGTACGTACATACATACGTACATACATACATACATACATACATACATACATACATACATATGTACGTACATACATACGTACATACATACATACATACATACATACATACATACATACATATGTATGTACATACATACATACATACATACATACACACATACATACATACATACATACATATGTACGTACATACATACGTACATACATACATACATACATACATACATACATACATATGTACGTACATACATACATACATACATACATACATACATACATACATACATACATATGTACGTACATACATACGTACATACATACATACATACATACATACATACATACATACATATGTACGTACATACATACGTACATACATACATACATACATACATACATACATACATACATACATATGTACGTACATACATACGTACATACATACATACATACATACATACATACATACATACATACATACATACATACATACATACATACATACATACCAAACATACATAATATGCAAAAACTGCATACATATACCAGATGTGGTATACATGTAGCTGAAACAAGGACTAAGGAGGAGTGCTATGTGAGGGAGCACACAAGCTCACTCAATACTGCAAACAGATACATCGTCTAAGTGAACGGTTCTTCAGTATGCGATATTCTGAAACGTTCGCTTCATGAGGAAACACTCGGCTACTTGCTATCTTTAGCATTAAGACTGGCAATCTTGCATGCAAGTTGCATGTACGTACTTACGTATGTTATGACAGCAGCAACAATCTCACCATGCTCCTCCCAGCTGCCGTCATCTGCCACATAGATCAGACAGTAGGCGCTTGTGTTCCGGCTGTCCCCAAACGACTCCCTCTCCACGTCCTCCCATGGCACCACGCTGACATTGATGTCATTAAACTTTAGCCACTTCCTTCCACCACTACCGCTTGGCGCTGTAGTCCCTTCAACCCGCAAAGTTGCATCGATCGCTCCCAAGGAGGTAAGTTGCTTCCCCAGCCCTGCATCCTCCTTCTTCGCTGCCATCCCCTCCTGGTCTGCTCCAGCGCTACCCCTCTCACTGACAGCAGTGGCACTCTGGTCTGTTTGGCTGGTTGGCTGTTGGCCGCTGGGACCACTGACATCCATCGTTTCCGGGGCACCTATCAAGTGCCAAAACATTAACAATATTCAGGACGAGCATAGAACGAAGGTGAAAACATGCGAATATTTGTCTGAGAGTGAGTGTTTGCCTTGTACCACTCTGTACTAACGTACATACAGCCACAACACTAGTTACTGTACATTAGTACGTATATATTACAGGCACAGTACTAGTTACTGTACATTAGTATATATTACAGCCACAGTACTAGTTACTGTACATTAGCATACATTACAGGCACAGCACTAGTTACTGTACATTAGTATACACTACAGGCACAGCACTAGTTACTATACATTAGTATACATTACAGGCACAACACTAGTTACCTTAATATGCTCTCAGATCCTGAAGCATGAAACAAACATTGACTGATGATCACAAATTACCAAAATCTTCTTAAAAGTGCATTGTAGGTCATTTTAACTATCACTACATATGTACGTACGTACATACATACGTACATATTCCAGTTGCTGGGTCAGTTAAATTTTAAACAAGATAATGAATGATTTGAATATTCGCTCTCTGTTTATTAAATAATTTGTTTATGCCATGGCTATCAGGTAACGAAAAAGTGGTAGGCAAAGACAGAATAGTATACACAGATGGCAAAGATAGAAAATCGCATAGTGTGTATCACGGGTTAGATGGCAGATCAATCAAAGTATACAGTCAAATACGTCTGTGTGTGTGCACACAAAGACACACAAACACCCCCCCCCCCACCCACCCACACACACTTACTCTGTAACAGCGAAGACAGTCCTGATGTGTCAGCGTTGATGTAAACCCAGTAGTGGCCGAGAGAGGCATTACCCTGGTGAACACACACAGCATGCAGGCGGTAGGGAGTGGCCGTCATGACGGGGTCAGCATACAGTTTAGACAGCTCTTGCTGCATTGCATCCATCGCCTGTTTAACAGCTGCAGGAGTGGAGTGGAGCAGGAAGGGAGGAGGCGACGGAGGAGGAGGTGACGGAGGAAAAGACAAACGAGTAGAAAGAAGCAGAATCAGCACTATGAATAAACTTCCAAGCTAGCAAAGTGGAGCAAACGATTTCTCATCTCTCAGTACGTACGTATATACAGGAAGCAATTGTGAAAAGAAGAAATTACATTGCTAAAATGGATGTACATACATAAGTACGCAGGGAGTACATTCTGTATGTCAGGCCCATGCTCACCCTCCAGCTTGCCCTCCTCCAAAGTCCTCCACTGCTGCAACTTGCTCCGCAGGAGGTCCAGACTGCGGCGGTCGTCTTCCTCCTCCTCCACGCCCTTCTCCTCGCTGTACTGGAGGAGGAGGGAGAAGAGGTCCACCAGCGACACAGGCTTTCCTCCGTAGTTCATCAACCTGCACGGAAGAAGTGATAATGATAAAGGGATGAAGACTTACAGATCAAATTGTCCAGTTGTATTAGTGAATGGATCTTCACGTTATATATCACTTATAGTACATACGTACATGTACACGTAGCACATACCACCTTGCACACATGTACCTACGTATAGGAACATTCTGCTCACGTTAATGCCTACTGTTACTAAGAAGTGATGCTTATAGGGGACGTCTAACATGCTAGACCCTCTATGCCGCCGGGGGCGAAGGCGCCTTCCGTGGTGTAAGCTCTTGGCAACGGAGAAGGTCTAGAACCCTAGACTAGGCGGCACTGCCTGCCTCTGGATGGTGCTAACAAAATGCGTAGCTATGTATAAATAGTAAGGTATAAGGTATAACGTATAAGGTGGCACTGCCTGACACATAATATGTACGTACATACATACACACTCACGCGCACACACACGCACGCACATGTACACGCACACACATGTGCACACACACACACACACACAGATACACACACACGCACACACACACATGTGCACTTACTTATCGTATTCCTCCTTCAGCTCTTCCAACTTTATCCTCAGCTCCACTTCTCGGGAGTGTCGGCGAAGGGTTTCCCCCTTATTCTTGAGCAGAAAGCGGTCCATGTACAGGACAGGAGCAAAGGGAAGCTGGTCGTTGATCTTCTCCACTTTCTTACTCGTGTGATCGAACTCAAATCGCGACAACTCTAGAATCATCAGGGGAGGGAGATGGGAGAACCAGCACTGCAGAGGAGGGGAGGGTGAGCAGAGAGTGAATACGTTCACTTGTGGAATGTAATGACACAGACATGAACACTATACGTAGCAGTTGTCTAGAGCAAGTGTAGCTGCAGAGTAGGTCTATACACACACGTGGTCAAGACATTTCACCAACAACCTTGATTGCTAGCTGTGTATGCGAGTGCTCAGGACAACTCCTAGATCATTTCAGAAAAAATCTTCATCACATCGGAAATAGTAAGTAGGTAGTGGTAGTGAGTGCGATTACTGAGTCGGAAAGAGGGAGTGGGAGATTGCACAGGAGATGTAGAGGCACAATAAGGGGTATATGACAATCAATAGGAAAGGCTTTGAAGGAAAGAGACAAGGATGAAGTTTGTGCAAAGAAGGGGAGAGTTCGTGCAGAGGGCAGAGTAAAAAGGTGCACATTATGTTCTAAACATTCTCCTCTACCCCTCTTGCATACGTACATACGTACGTACGTAGGTATGTACCTCATGAATGGAGTCATGGCTGAAGCTCCTTCGTATTTCTCCTCCTACCCCATATCTGCTGAAGGTGGCAGCGGCCAAGCTCTCATACAAGTCTCTGCATCCCCTCACTTCAAGGGGATAAGCACCCAACTTTGCATTATTCACAAACTGTAGCCCTGTGCAGAAAACAGTGCCAAACTAATCCTGAACACAACTACATTAACCCTTTAACGCCGGTTGACACATTTATGTGTCATAATATTATTAACAATGCATTGACATGCATACATGCATGCACAGACACTCATGCACTGTTACTAGAAGTTAAGATGGATGCACCTTCAGACATTCCAACGGTCTGGCATTGGCCGTAGAACAGCTGCTCCATGGGGTTAACCTGCCCCTCCCCCTGTCCCTCCCCCGTAAAGGCATCTTCCAGCCACTCAAGGAACTTGTGAACGAACTCGGTCATGTCTTGTTGAGCCCCAGTTGGTGTCAACAGCTGCAACAAGTAAGGACGCAGAGCAGACAACAGAATTAGGTGCTGGCTTCAAGCGAAGGATGAGAAGTTAAGGGGAACTGATGGGAATAAGAAGAGTGGTAGAGTCCAATGGAAGTATAGTTTTCAGTACCAGGTAACCCCTACCTTTGCGTTGCTATTATTGCACAATCGCAAAGGATCTTATGCAATTACACAATGATAGCAACGCGAAGGTGGGGTTGGTGCGCGAGACTAATGGAAGTAGTGGTCAGCGCTTGTTCCATCCTGTGTATGTACATTGCTAAGCAATAGCAGTCAGCAGGAGCGGGCAAAACAAAGTTTGGAGAATATGTACGTAGGTACGTATACACCAAAGTGCCAACCAATAGGTTTCATTCCTTCAAGCCATATGCTCAAAACCTCACAGGCGTCCACTAACAAGTGGTTGCCAAGCGACTTCTGGATGCTGAAGGCCCAGTGCTGCTAATGAGGAGTTGCATTCTTCAAAAACGCCTTCCAGCACATTGGCAGTCCAACATAGATAGTGATTTGCACACACATATGTAGGTGGTACGTAAGTACCATGTTGATTGAATGTACGTACGTACACGCTGTGGGCGTACACTACATATTGTTGAGGATCTATGGAGACTGCGGCACACCTTGACTACTGCTTTGGGGTCCACATACTTCTTCTGTGAATGGATCATCAGAGAGAATAGGCTCCTCAGCTCCTGTACAAATGTGACACAAAGGTTGTGAGGTTGCTGTGCGGTGGTGTCGTCTGGGGTAGGGTTTGAAGGAGGACTGTACTCAAGTACCATGCGCCTGAAGGAGGGTTGGTGGAACAGGGCCTGTTTTGGGGATGGAGGGGGAGAGAGGAAGTACGTACAGGAGAAAGTTGAGGAGAGGGGATTGGGAGAGGGAAGGGGTTGGAAGAAAGAGTATAGAAGTTCAGGAGTGAGTGAGAGAGGAAGAAAAGTAGGGGGGAAGAGAAGGCGCTTGAAGGCAATACAGAACCACACAAACGTAAAAATTACTTTTCCTTCATGGGTAGCCATTATATAAAGTTGATACCTACAATAGATACATAGCTTCATACTGTACAATCCATTAGAGCATACGTACCATGAGTGACGGGGGAAAGGAACAGACATTAGCCACCACCCCGCTCATTCAGTGTAGCCCTCACCTGCACCACCACACTAAACCAGCAGGTGTTGCCAAGGTTCTTTAGCCCCACTGGTGTCCGTCCAAGCCTTTTCCTCTCATGGGGGTTGAGAGGGTCTGTGAAGAAAGTGGTGCTGGACATGCCCATCATTTGGGCTGCCTCTCTTGTATCGGCAAGACTCTGCTCCACAGCCCTGTCAATACGTACGTATGTTACGAGTGAAAATGTGTTCACACGCGCACACAAAAGGATACTATACTCAGTCTCACGCTACTCAGTATTCTAAAGGTCATCTTCACACGCCAGTACACGCATGCACTCTCTCTCTCACACACACACCACACACACGCGTGCACACAAACACCCACCCACAGACCACCCACCCACACACAAGCGCACACACACCACCCACCCACAAAACACACCACTCACATGCACGCAGACACACACACACACACACACACACACACACACACACACACACACACACACACACACACACACACACCACACGCGCGCGCACAAACACGCATACACAGACCACACATGCACGCACACACACACACACACACACGCACGCACGCACAGACACACACACACACACACACACACACACACACACACGCACACGCACACGCACACACACACCTGCTCAGTTGCTGGTCCTCGTAGCTGATCCCCCCTGATCCCCCGCCATGCTGCTCCTCCAAACTCAGCTGCAGAGCTCTCTTTAGGTCATCATCAGCATTGGACGTCAAGTCAATATAATCTGCACACAATTACCATTCGATACAGTGTTGTAAAAATTGCCGACGTCACAGTTGCAAAAAGAGTGGTGAGAAGAGAACACAACTGAGATAGAGCATGAACTTGGGACCTTGAGGCCATATCGTAGAGTTTCAGCCACGTGAGCCACCAATCCCAGTCACAATCCTTTGGTTCCCCTCGCCTTAGTGTGTGCACTTTTGATTAAACACGACAAAAGTATCAAACAACGTATTGTCGTGACAAAATACATACTTTCACTTAACTTTACTGAAACTAACCTCACGAGGGACCTAGTCAAAACCAAAAACATACATCTTCTCATACTAAAACTACACAAGGTACGTACGTACGTACGTACGCATGTTTTGCTCACGCCAGCTACGCTACAACAAAACATATGATGTATGATTGCGTACCAGTTCAGCTCGTGAATAGCAAGTCGCAACAAAATACGCAGCTAGCACGTCCAATAGACTGATGTTCATAACCACACCACATTATCGACACTCCCAATTTGATTCAGAAACTAAAACTAAAACTAAAACTAACTAGAAGTCTTCAACGAAATCTGAACTACATATATATAAATGATAAAGAAACCAAACGAAAAGGTAATAGTTTAGTAGTACCAACAGTTAGCATTGTGAGGTGGTCTGATATTAGTGATACAGACTTTTGGGGAAAATGCCATCGTTTTTTAAAAAGCATTTTCAAGCAAAAGGCTCATCGGTTGTGCACTCACTGTAGTATACAGAGCATATAGTATGGTAGGTCGATCTATAGCCAGTGTAGAGGACCTTGGTGGGATATTTATGTACCTTGGGTCATTTAGATCGGCTATAGACCTCCCTACCGTACTATATAATAGATATACCTATGTACATATAATTATTACTCAGTGAACACTGTCAGCACAGCACAGACCAATGAACAAGCTCCTACCTTTGTTTTCCGACACCAGCTGAGAGCTTGCCGCAGTAGCCGTCTCTTGCATAGGCCGGGCCACGGTGGCAGGTGGGAGAGGGGATGCTGGTCCATCATGAATAGACACAACAGCCGCAGATGCCTTCTCAATGTCATAGTTGAAGGCCTGTAGTATATACGCACATACGTGTGTGTTTGTGTAGGGTGGGGAAGTGCAGGGTGGAATAGAGGCTCAATGTATCGCAGTATTATTCTTGAAACAATTAAATGTCACCTAAACCATAAGTCAGAACTAATACAGTGAAACCTGGCTTAGACAACCGCCTGTGGGCCAGTTCTAACTGATCATTATAGAGAGGTGGCTGCTCTACAGAGATAGATTCCAATGCTTTAGTGCTATCTGGGGGCAGGGAGGCTGGCTGTTTTAGAGAGGTGGCTGCCTTACACAGTGACCATCTTAGACAGGTTCCACCGAACCTATTAACACCTATACCTATGTATCTATGTACGTGCATACGTACATACTCACTGTGCAGACACTCCTAGACTCGTAGACTCGTAGACTAGGCTAGACAGAGACTTAAAAGAACATGGGCGCCTGTGCGTCTATACACCTTGGACAGTCCAATGAGAAATTGCACGCTCACTAGACAATACACTACACTACACTACGGTACAGGCGCACCATAGTTCAATCTGTGGGCGCACAAAACGCCTCTACTCCGCTATGTACTTACTTCTAAGATTCGAATCGCTTCATCCTCATTGTATCCAAACAGTTCTTTAAGCTTCTTCACTTTGCTCGAACGGTCTTCCAAAGCCTAAGAGTGTCCAATTGTGAACGGTACGTCGATAACTTGCTTAATCAACGCTACAGTTCGTGGGACTAACCTCAATGCCGTCCATCTTTATCTACACACGCGTACACGTGGCGAAAACACGTATTGCAACACTGTAGCTATATCTGTCGTCACTGGATAATGCTCAAATTTAACCAATTGTACATATGTTACCACAAAAGTAATGTGACTGCACCCACTGTATGGCAAGCACTTCAAACAAGACATACAGACCTGCGCACAGCATCCGTTCACCCACTCAATGGAATGCAAGCAGTATGGCCAAATGCACGGCTGGAGTTGCGTTTTGGTACACAAAATATATGATTGAACTACAGTCATTACATTGTTGCACAATATATAATAATATATATATATATATAGAAAAAGAGAGAGAGAGAAATGTCTACGAATCAACTTGAATCATACTGCATGTTTTGTGCATATTAACTCCACTTTGTGACAAGCAAAAATTATACACAAACTCCATACGGTGATCACCTTGTAATTGGTATACATACATATATATATAGATAGAGATAGAGATAGAGAGAGAGAGAGAGAGAGAGAGAGAGAGAGAGATAAATCTTGTTTCAGTATAAAATGAAAGGATAAACACAAACAGAAAGCTCTCAGTGATTATATGATTGTAGCATCAATTTAACACAAAACACAGTAAAAAACAGTTTAACTAAACTGATCAAATGTTACAAAACTTAACCAGTAACACAGGGTCTGCATCGAGCATGCAGGAGAGATATATGTACATTTGAAAGTGACATACGTGATAAAATAGTACTAGGTAAGCTATTCATTTATGCCAAAATAAAAGAGAGTGTAAAACTTTCTGCAATAGTTTCCCAGCTGTTCAAGTGTGTCTCAAAATACTCAATTTGATTTATGATAGAAAGTATGTTATCCGGTTACATCGCAGAGGTTTGGTTTAGAATAAACCACACAAAGTTTCCGCAGGACAGCATCAAATTCATACCTAGCAAATTCCACTTTACTCACAATGGTGACTGGCATGCGATAGGCATACGTTGCTACGTTCTTGTGATTGAGCACAATGCTAAAATCTGCCTCGTTGGCACATATTTCCCAATCCAGTTCCATTCCAGGAGTAGTCTCTACGTCAGTCACACACTGCTGGCCTCCCCAGCTCCCTCCTATTTTGCTGTTGAGAATCAAGATGTTTTGCCACGGTTGGCCAGTACTGGGATTGCCACCCCAGTTCTTGCGATAGTCAACATGGAGTACAACTGTGCCGTCTGAAGCAACCAGATTGACCGAAGCTCTACCAGTGGTTGGGGCAGTATAGGAAGCTTCAATGCACTGTCCGACATCAAAACTCTGCAACTGAATATACTCAGTGTTAGCGATGGCCATACTGATACCAGTCAAAGAGACAAGAGAAATGAAGATTTCAGCGGTGAAAGTGTCCTTCAAAGGATCTGGTTCACGCGACTAGCCTGACAATGATGTCCGCATGTCTCAGTCACCCATCGGCCTCCATTTTTTGTGGGCACTTGTGCGTGCAAAGATATACTGTCATATTAAGAGAATCTCGCGAGAAATTAGGTCCGTATTCTTTAATGAATTGAATGGCAACTTGTTGCAACAATCTGTACACCTGGAGAGTACAGTGGCCATCTGTTGCAACACTCTCGACAACACTGCGCGTGCAGTTCTACCTGAACAAAACTCGTTCTCACTATCGATCACGGAAGAGAATGAAAATCCCATGTACAGAGTTCTTATTATGTGGAAGCTTACTACATCTTGTTCGTAATCGTTCGAGTGCTCTGAAGTGCATTATGTATTCTCTTCCTTGGAGGCTCTCTTTGGAGGCTTGTGCTAGCGCAGCAAGGCGACTGGGTGTGAATATGCGTGGACATAACTGGACTGCCGTGCGTGGCAACACACTTATTCAGGCAGCACATATCGTCTATCATATAATATAGTTAACGTGATGTACTCTAAGCTACACATCCATAACTTTGGCGCCCCAAACATAACTGTGAAACCAATGTCTAATGTTGCAAGTGAGGACACTATCGGAAACACTGGTGTTATATGCAAGACACTGCTACAAGTTAAAGCACATGATGATGATGCTATGGATGATGCATCTCCTCCTGCAGGTCCAGGGAGAGAGAACATGTCAGATATGGACAAGATGAGCAATAGCAGGTACAGCTGCAAACATAAAAGTCCACAAGCAACAACTAATATTGACACTATACGGACATAAGTGCAGAAGATCGACAATTATAAGGTACGTTTACATGACTTGTATATATATCATGTGAAAACAGTAATGCAAATGCTGTTATGTTATGTTGGTTATATAATTATTATTCTGCAGGAGTGTGTATTTTGCATATATACACACACACACTGAAATAACAAGTGCCTCAAGTCACTTTAGAAATTATTTCTTATACAGCCTTGTGTCACTGCCCCTGACACTAATTTTGCATGTTTGAAATTGAAGTCTGAAAGTGTTCCTATTCATTCATGCTATCCAATACCTATAATATAATGTGCAATCAACAACATGTTACTGCTAGTATTGTGGCAGTGCTCCATTGCCTCTTTTATATATCATTTAGCCTGTGCTTACTATATAGTGATTCCCCACGTCCACGGCCCTCTGCAGCCGGCACTGTTATTTTAATGTATGTTTAAAGAGCACTAATAAGCGGCAGCATGTGGATGCACCTTTAACTGGGTGAGGGTGAGTTGCCTGCATGTCCTTTACAGTCTCTATATATACGTACGGTAGATGACGCAATGCAGACAATAATTGCTCGTTGTCACACATTCTAGATCTCAGTAGTCAAATGCTATACTCTAATCCATAGCAGGCTGACATATGAATGGCTATAATCCATTAGCAAGCAGACCTATCAAACTGCCTTTCCTCGAGGAATCACAAAGTGCGTGTAGTGAGTGGGAAAGTGCATGCCACTCTGTTACATCTCCCGCTGCATCGTATACCACAACATTTGTATACGACTTCACATTGCACTCGTGCGTTCTATTACTTCCTGGTTTGCAAACTAGTCACTAAATGGCACGTAAACATTGCATCATTTTTCTTAATTGGTTTTGTAGTTGTGTATATAATGTATATAGTTTGTAAGCATCTTGCCCTACTAATAGGTATCCTTTATATATTAGTAAGAAATGGAACAAATTATAGTATATTTATAATTTGCATATATTTACACAGTTTGAAGGCTGGAGCTTCAAATACAGCAGTAGCTTCATCAACTTACAGAACGTTTTGATCTGGAGTTTGTTTCAGCTGTTTACAGTAAACAGCCGGTTGGTAAACAGCTAAAGAAAATCTACTGGTCGAAGTGTTCCTACGTGACTGCTGTGTTTTCATTCTATCCCAATGTATATTTCTCTATATACACAATCTTATATTATAGTGTGTTTTATAGCATTGTGGCATTGCTCCATTGCTAATTTTTATATCATTTAGCCTGTGCATAATGTATATAAGTGATCCCCATGTCCTCGGCCTTCTGCAGCCGGCACTGTTAGTTTAAAGTACATACAAAGAAAACGAATAGTGGCAGCATATGGACAGCTAATGTAAATGATCTATTAGCAAAGAGACCCATCAAACTGCCTTTCCTCGAGGAATCACAAAGTGTGTGTATTGAGTGGGAAAGTGCATGCCACTCTGGTACATCTCCCGCTGCATCGATCGTATACCACAACATTCGAATGTTTTTCCATTGCACTCACTTGTTCCATAATTAATTCCTACTTTGCAAGTTAGTCACCAAATGGTACATAGATATTCTTATATTAACTGGTAATGTAATTATGTATATAGTTTGTGAGCAGCTTACCCTACTGGCACATTGCCCCTCCTTTGAGGTGATAACCTAGTGCGTTACTACTTTGTTTATTGAGATAGACCCATGTTTGTGTTTCAGGAAGTAAGGGCAATATATATACATAAATACTAGTATAGAATTCAATTTATATTATAATACTTGTATGATTGTATATTATGTACGTAGCCCTGGCATCCCTGGGTGTACATTTCAAGTGACACTGTTGTGTGGCTCGCTCAATCTCACCCAAATTGTATAGTGATGTGATTGCGACAAGCATCTGTGTGTATGGCAGGCTTCACAAGTAATCTAGTTCTGTGCAAGGCGTGTACTGTATATAGGAACATAATATGCACTTGCACAGCTGCGTGCAGTTGATCAGGATACATGTGCCAATGTATGCCTGTATATACTGACAGGTGTGCATATTGTATGTACATAATACAATAATAAATTAAAGATGTATTATTTTACTGGATAGCTATGTATATGGTTGTTGCACATAGAGATATACATTTTCTAGCAGGGCTATATAATATTGCTTATCAAAGCCTTTTATATAGACAAAAGGCAAGAACATGGTATACCGTATGTTATCTAGCTAGGCTCTTGTCTAGGCCCTCTTACATACTCACTTAGGCCTTTAAATTTGGATTATGCTAATGCATAATTATTGTAGAATAAATAGATGTACAATAAGAATAATATAATTTATTGTGATAACTACGTAATGATGCCAAACATTGCTATATCAATGTCAGCAATAGTGTACTAAATGTTATGCAATTTATATAATTATTTACTAAGGTTAAAAGCCCACATCTTCAAGCTATCAATAGATTAGATGAAGTTCACTGGCTTGGTTTAGAATAAACCACGCAGATTTCCCGCAAGATAGAATCATATCCTCGATTCAGAAACTCCACTCTGCTCACAGTGGTAACAGGCGCAAGATAAGTGTACATTGTTAGCTGTTTGTGATTGAGAACAATGCTAAAATTTGCCTCGTTAGCACAGATTTCAAAATCCAGTTGCATTCCAGGAGTAGTCTCTATATCGGCTACATTCTGTCCACTTCCCCAGCTTCCACCTATCTTGCTGTTGAGGATCAAAATGTTATGCCACGGTTGGCCAGTACTGGGATTGCCACCCCAATGCTTGCGATAGTCGGCATGGAGTACAGTTGTGCCATCAGCAGCAAACAGATTGACTGTAGTTCTACCAGTGGTTGGGGCAGTGTAGGAAACTTCAATGCACTGTCCAACATCAAAACTCTCTAACTCTATATAGTCACCGTCTGCATTGGACACACTGATACCAGTCAGGACCACAAGTGAAATGAAAATGGCAGCGAATGTCATTCTTATAATATACTGGCTTGAGTTTTTGAGCTGCATATAAAGCGAAATTTTAATTATAATTTTACAGTAATATTATAGATGTAACAGTAGCAACTACTGAAGTGTTCTTGTCGATTTTTCAGTCACTAGAGGCTGTAATTTTAACGTATTACTACATGTAGTGCAAATGTGTAGGATGCATGCAATCAAACAGAAATAGAATCATACGTATCATAAGCATTACTGTATTACCATAATTATACAAGTTTGCTCATGGGTATATGTATTATTATTATATGTATTTGCAACTATTCAAAGTCCTTGTCAGCTAAGACAAGTTCCATTTCCTTCAGGAAATCTGCTAACTATAGTTGGCTATAATAACTTATTCTGTTACTTACATATTTGGTAAGTGTTGCTATAGTGTACTTAGCCCATAAAACCAACTTATACAAGTACTATTCAGAAACAGTCTGTGACATCCCACCTATCTTATGTAGAACTTATTTTTGTCAGTGTAATTATAATAATTATCTAATTCACATTGTGCATGTATAAAAGGGATGCTTCTGTAGCTCTACCACGCAGACAACAGTTAACGTTGTTACTCGTAAGCCTCAAAAATATCAAGTGCTCAATATGGTACGGTAACTACGTGGCTGTGAACAATGTTTTCTTTTTATATTTTCTGCAGAGTTGTAGTGTCAACCAAAATCAGTGACCTGTGGGAATTTTATCATTAGTAACAGTTGCATCCAGAGTAAGTTACTAGGCATACGCAGAGCGCATAAGACATGTCTCGCGTGCAAATGAGTTATATATGCAGAAAAGGCGTAACGTGTCAAGATTGTCTCACTGCCGCTTTACCTATTGTCTTGCCGTTGATTTGTGTATTGTCCCGCTTTCTTGTTAACAATGGTAATGGCAGATTGTCCTTAGACGGCTATGTTGTGCACCAGCAGAGTGTTATCCAGTATTTGTAGAGATGGAGAGCTCCAAGTGTGAATCTGCAGACGATACAGACGCTGAACATCTGGCCACTGCGCATTGCACCAGCGCACAGCAGAGTGGAGGAAAGAGTACGCCTGCTACGGCGAAAGTCGATCAACTGGCTGCGGACTGCCTGCAGAAGAAATAATGCCATAGAGCAGAGAAACAACTGAAGAGTGTGCTGCTCAGCTGCAGAGCTATATACCATCATAGATCCTCCACCATTCTACGCAAGGTGCAGCCATCAAGGTTGTGCAACTGTGGCACCTGCTTGCGTAAGGTGCGGACATGTATGCAAAAACGAATAGGACCTGATCATTAGCCTCGCTTTGCTCGCTAACGCTCGCCGCTCAGTAATAACTAATACCTTATATAACAGACAATGACTTTGAGCAGCTCACAAAACTGTAACGTCCACAGTAATTACAGTGAATTGAAATACATATGATATGGAAGTAGTTCTACTTTGGTTAAGAGTGTGATTGTTAATTCATATCATGCAACCACATACTATTTACACAGAGCTTCTCTAAAATTTCCTGCTTTGTATTACAAGGACTATTAAGTCACAAGTATACAATGTATTATTTCCTCTTTTTGCAGCTCCAAAACTCACTAAAATGACAGCCACTGTAATGTTCATTTCACTTATGGCACTGACTGCTGTCAGCGTGTCTAACGTACTCGCAGACCATATTGACCTGGAGTTTGATGTCGGACAGTGCACTGGTAGAGCTTCAGTCAATCTGCTTGCTTCAAACGGCACAAATGCACTCAATGTTGACTATCGCAAGAATTGGGGTACAAATCGCGAAACTGGCCAACCGTGGCAGAATATCGTGATCCTCAACAGCCAAATAGGAGGGAGCTGGGGAACCGAGCAGTATGTGGAAGACGTAGAGACTGATCCTGGCATGGTACTGAATTGGCAGATCTGTGCAGGAGATGCTGATTTTAGCATTGAACTCAATGGCGAGGATTTAGCAACATACACTTATCGTGTACCTGTCAACACTGTGAGCAAAGTGTGGTTTGATCCTTCTGGATCTGATGCTGTCCTGCAGAAACTCTGTGTGGTATACCCTATAGCAAGCCAGTGAACCGGAGCTGTTATATTATGTAGCAGGAAGATGTGTGCCTTCCATCTCCATTAGGTAAATAGAATAACTTTAAAGCACACTGAAACACCTGGTAAACTTATGCTTTAAAAGTGATATAGCTTCTTTTTGGCTTTGTAATAGCTATTGTGGTTCCTTTTATTACAATAAATCATGGATGCAATTGCCAAATATTATGCCTGCATCTCACTTGTATGCATGCTTAAACTATAGCCATGTTTCATTAGAAATAGGCTGAGTTACTTTAACATTGCCATTTTAAGCAAACCGGCTCTGACCAAGTTATGAAGCAACCATACACCTCTATATAGTTATACACTGGAACATACGTATCCTGTTTGATGAACTGTATGCAGCTGGGTATAAGTGCACGCAGTTTGCATCTCAGCATGTGTCTGGTTGTCATATGTTTTGAGATTGCATAATACGAATAATAAATGCACACACAGTTACCATTGAGCGAGCGCCTGTATTTTACATGTGTACAACAGTACAAGTCATGCACCATAATTGGCATAGGAAACACAAACAGATAATTATGTTGATGCATGGTGTGACTACCATGAGTACAAGTGAAGTATATACAGGGTTTTGCAAAATGGTTGTCGGGAGTGTCATTCGACTTACGACTCACCTTTGATCTTTGCCCTTACTTTAGGCTATAGTTTGTACGTACAGTGTTGCTAACCAAAAAAGTGGGTTCAACGTTCAGAGTTGAGTTGCAAGTTGAATGATGTTTGTGACAACCATTTTGCAAAACCTATACATATTTATGCTCTTTCTAGGAAGTTAAAAACACAATTTGTACGAGTAAGTTGCACAGGGTCAATTAAGATCATTTTCAGCACATGTATACTATTATAGGATTCAGATGGCTCGATTCACAAGACATAGTTTGCACATGGGCACCGCATGCAACAACTTGCCCAGCCCTTGTGCTTAGTTGCTGCTTGCTGTATAGTAGCTGAGATAATCATGTGTGATCAATATAGCGTAGATAGTTCTCAATAGTTTTGTACATATTACTAGGATAGATATAAATTAGTATACCACCATGCTCGTGTATATAGTGATAAAGGCAGAGAACCAATCTACACTTAGCCTGACATGTAGCCAGTCCCTATTTTACTTCCGTCTGAGTTCACAAGACACTCCATGAAATATCTATGTATGCTGCACAAACGGAAACCTAGCCTATGCAGCTAAAAGTTAATAATAATTATTATGCCAATGGTGTGAAAATCCTGGCCCTTTTGTGGAGAAACATCTGAGTCCATTGCTGTGCCGTTCATTTACACATTACATTACATTTACACATTTTCTCAACCACATGTCACTGTGTATCTTTGATGTGTCCAACTTGCACTGTATTGATACTAGTATACCCTTGGTGCCTCCCCTCACCATTTACCTAAGCAAAGAGTATTTTCATACTCATTTTCATAATTATGTATAAAATTTAACTATTAATAGTCATGACGTCAGTGTTCTTACGATCTTTTTTACAGATTCAACACATGTGATGTCACATGCTTCCACAGAAACCATGAAAACAATTGATTATTAGGTCTGCGCATGTATAAATGGGATGCTATATACACTAAACATTTACACTACATGTATATTATAGTAATACTCTAACCTTACAGGCTCTAGTGACTGAAAAATCAACAAAGAACACAATTATAACAAGAACACTTCAGTATAGGCTTATACATAGCATTGTTCAGTGATTTTAAATACATACATTACTGAACGTCTGCTTCTATGCCAAGTATACCCAAATATATAGGAAAAGGTAAACTGGTGTTATTCCTACATCCTCTGCACTTTCTGGTAGACAGGCTCCACCAAATTCCCATTAGCTGTTACACATATATCACTATGATTTCAATTGAGGAAACAATCGACACACAGGGGAGATGCTTCCAGAAACATATATAAGGGATATGTGTCTACTGCTTTCAGCTAGACAAAAGCTGCTTGCAAGTCCTAATTAAGGTATTAAGAGTTCAATAATATTGTTATATTGGTGACTAAATATTGCTGCAGTGAACGAAAGCTGTTAATTCTTTTTTTTGATTGTAGAGTTGTCTTGACAGCTATTGTAAAGGAACCTGGTAATTCTTCTGTGCAAGACAGCATCCATTATAAGTTTAAAACACACAAATAATATAATATACTGTAGCAAAGGACTTAAATACTGAATGACTCAAGTAATAAGCAAAGCTTAGCAAGTTTAATGTCTTTTCAAAACATTAATAATGAGTGGCAATAACAAACGAAATTGGGTATATATGCATTTGATTGTATATTATACAGTTAGATGACATAGCCCACTCTATATAACTACACTACAGTAATTCTAAAGTATCAGGCTTCAGTGAATAGAAAATGAATTGCCTGACAAGGTCACTGCAGTTTGTGCCATAGTCACAATTAAATAATTATTATGCTAAGTGCAATTCCCTTTATGTGCAGCTCAAGATCTCAATTGAAGCAAGACAGAATGAACATTTCTGCAATCTTCATTTCCCTTGTGGCCCTGACCGGTATCACCGTGTCCAACGCTAACCCTGAGTATATTGAATTAGAGAGTTTTGATGTTGGACAGTGCATCAAAGTTGTTTATACTGCCCCAACAACTGGTAGAACAACATTCCAACTGTTTGCTGCTGATGGCACGATTGTACTCACTGCCGACTATCGCAAGCATTGGGGTGGCAATCCCAGTACTGGCCAACCGTGGCAAGACATGTTCATCCTCAACAGCAAAATTGGAGGGTCATTTGGAACTAGGCAGGATGTGACTGGGATACTGACTACTCCTGGCACGGACATGGCATTGAATTTCTGTGCCAATGACACTGAGTTCATCATTTCCCTCAATAACAAGGACATAGCAACATACACCTATCGCACACCAGTCACCACTGTGAGCAAAGTGGAGTTCTTTGATCGGGACTATGATTCAGTCCTGAAGGAGATCTGTGTGACTTATTAATTCTAAACTAAATTCTGCAAGCCTCGTAGCTGCAATTTATGTAGTATAAACAAGAAATTATCTCCAGTGATGAACCAGTGCTTTTATAATTAATCCTCACATATAAACTGCATATTACTTACGATGCTAGACTACAGTAGAATGCTGCTCATAGATATTACAGTAAAGAATTTCATCCTATATTATAATAATTATTGTACTTTTAAGTATTATTATAACAATTGCTGAATGTGTGCTTGCACGTGTATAAAACATTGTGGGTATGTCACAGCTGGTATCACATGCAACGAATAATTCAACATGCACTACTGACAAGGTATACTGAGCCTCAAATTGGAAACCAATTTACTGGCTTCGCATCCTTTGTTCTGAGGTCTGTATGAACTTGCTACCCACGTGCACTAATGAGCTACATATATACATGCATTAATTTATCTCATCAGTGCACTACAGTGGGTAAACTGCATGTGCTCATAACTCACATATTTAGTTCGTACGCTTGATTGAATTTCATGATCACCCACTTGTGCTTGAGCCATTGTCATGATCAAGGGGCACTGTTTACTGCAATACAGCAAAACAGCAAATGATTTACTTACAGCAGGGCTCAATTAATGCATGTCATCATTTGGCTTGTTGCATGCACTCATAAGACGTCTCATTCCCTTGTTGTGAACATTCACTGTGCTGTAAAGGAGGCATTCAACTATTAATTAACGTCTTCCTTGCACAAAGTACCATAGCTAATAAAATTATATCAAATATACACCATGACTTGCAAAGCAAAATGGATGTATTTTCCATTATTATATTGTCAGCAGGAATGAATACAATATAACCATGTATGCAACGGATGATGAAGGAAGCTAGTGTAGCTATATAGTGTGTCTGTGTGTGTGTGTGTGTGTGTGTGTGTGTGTGTGTGTGTGTGTGTGTGTGTGTGTGTGTGTGTGTGTGTGTGTGTGTGTGTGTGTGTGTGTGTGTGTGTGCGTGTGCAGGTGTGCAAGCGTGTGTGTGTGTGCATGATTGTGTGTTTGTGAGAGATCAGTACCATGTGGAGTGCCTGAGTGGGTGAGGGAAGAAGTTTATAAGAGAGTAGTCTCATCTGAACTTTGCCTTAGAGACGAGGAAGCACCTCACAAGATGTAACTTCAACTCTGCAATTTGCTAATTGAAGACCACGACCATCAAGTCTGCAGTGCGGTTTGTCATAGCACACTAAGTTTCCTTATTGTGTGGACTAGTTCCGCACACCCAGGGGAGCCAGCCGCTATAGTGACTTTTTAGTGTGTCAACATCTGAAGTCAGCAGCGAGATCATTAGTGTTGTTGCTCACTTCTAGGATGTCAATTGAGGAAAGAGGTAGCGATGCAATCACCTGAAGGGTACGATGTGCAATGCAACCATGGTGTCACATGCTAGTTGGTACACCAGGATGTATATCTGGTACCCCCTAGGCAATACATATGGCATCAATGGCAGAATAGTGGAACCTTCTCAAAAGTCAGGCAAAAGACGTACCTTAGGTGGAAATATACTATATATAATTATAGGCTCTTTAGTATTTATATATACACATACACCCTCCCCTCAATGCACATGCAAATATTCTATGAATAGCAGCTAGAGGCCATTTGGTTCCCCATGCATACCAAACATCCCAAGTAGGCTATTTGGTACGCCACGTCAAATATGCTATATATAGGCAGTTTGGGACCACATGCCAAAGATTATATACTGTAATGCAGTCCAGATCATTAATACACCATGCATAATATATATCCTGGCCTATTTCTAGTATATGACTTGCCACAAATATATAGCTATGCATATATCTGTGCCTAAGAAGTAATGTGATTCAAAACATGCCTACAAATGTACATGAGAAGAAAACTAAACGTGAATTAATATTGAAACTGTGCATATATATATATATATATAGTACTCTGTAGATTGTTACTATATAATCATGTCTATAGATATGTACCATCTGTACATAGCCAACTACGATAGGCAGTCAAGCTATAGTGCAGCTATAGTTTCCTGATTTGCTCTGTCACCTTTGCTTACCATTCATGTCCAGGCACAATCATCACACTATCACTTTAGTTGGAATTTGATTGCAGCTTGTCAAACGTGCACTTTGCGTGGTACCAGAAAGTCATATCTCAGACAAAACAAGATTGTATAATCACCATATGTAATGGAGGCCCTACAAAGTAGAAGTGTACATAATATAGTATGGTGATTGTGCAATCATAGGAACTTAAGCATTGCGAGGTATTTATATTCCTATGATATTGACTTTTGGGCAAAATGGCATCATTTCCGAAAGCATTTTTTAAGCAAAGATTTGCCTGTTGTGCACTCACTATAATTTATAATATTATCATAGGCAGAGGAAGCTTATAAACTTGGGGGGGGGAGGACTGTACTTAATCCCAATGTTGATCATCAAATTAGATTGCGTGTGTACACCACCCCAGGTTCTAAAACATTGGGGGGGCTTCAGCCCCTCTTCCCCTGTAGGTCCTGCCTCTTATAATTGGTAGGTCGGTCTATAGCTTCTATATGCGTTCTCAGTGGCACATTTATATACCTCGGGTTGTATATATCGGCTATAGACCACCTATTGTACTATATATGTATAATGTATAAGAAGATGCATATAATATTTCTATATAAATTTGGGGCTGAAGTGTGCTAACAATTACATTCCTAGTGTGATGTCACTACCATGGCGCCTGATAAGCAGAGCTTCCGGTCAGCTCACCCCAATTAGAACACTTGTTTATTTAAATATAAATAAAACCAGCTCCGAGTCAATCTTGTTGAACTCACTGTATAAGAAATGGAAGCACTCATGATACTCTTAAGTACTCCTGTACTGGTGGGTCTACTCACTGTCCTGTGTCTGTTGTACCTCTACTACAGGTGAGCCAAATCTGGTCTGAGCAGCACTCTGTTATGGAGAATTAATGAGCATAGTATAGAGAGATGCAACCATTAGCTAGCTATGGCACTTTAGTGCACGTTAAATTGAGTTAGAGTCCTCACTGACCCATTTGAAGCACGCCATTTAACAGGAACCAGTGTAGACTGTGCTCAGGTCTAGCTAATGTAAGCAAGAATAATGTGTATACCTGTAGATTTTTGTGTCCACACCATCATGCGTGCATGCCTGTGCTGTCTATAGTAGCAATAATAATTTACTTATGTAATGAGGCTGGTTGACTGACAAACTCAAGATCAAATCTTGTGCTATACATGTCATGTCATGTCATGTGATGACATGAAAATTTCACAAAGCAGAGACTAAAGACAGCAAGTAGTTCGTGTTGGAATAACAACCCCACATGCCACACAGAAATCGTCAACTTGGAGTTAAACAAATATTTATGTAACTTGGGTTACTTTCTTGCCTCTGTATCTGCAGATATATTCACAAGCCACTTCTCCTTTTTGTGGAAATTGGAGTACCAGGCCCCAAGCCCAAGCCTGTAGTGGGAAATTTGGGCCTCTTGCTAAAGTTTGGTGTAAGTGTGATTCTCTGTCCCTTTTTCAGCCTATGATGCATGCATGTGTGTACCCTGCAAAGTGTATATATATACGTGTATATAATATTCAGTGCAAGTTGCAAGACCCATGCATGGTAATGTTATGACTGTGTAATAAGGTACCAATATTTATTGCAACAATTAAACTGTCAAACTGTCGTACACATTAGCCATTGATGAGGAGCTCCGTTGTTTTGCTAGCACACAGCTACTTCATTGAGGAATAGTAGAAAGCACTCGTGTATGAGGTGATGGGGACAGTGAATGATGTGATGAGAGTGAAGTAATCAATAATGGTAACAATTGAATATATTATATATATATATATATATAATAATTTAATTGTTGCATAATGGCCTGTGGACCATATAGCTGCATACTCCACTACATATTATGTGTCATATAATATTGCGGCTGAACGGTCACAATGCATATAAGACATCAGTTGACTAATATGCAGCCACTAGAGGTGCTGCACATTATCAAGAGTAACCACATTATGTTGGAAATTCTTCACTTTCTCTTCTTGATTGCTGTTTATTAATAATTTCTGCATATGACCCCTATACACATACTATAATATAGAATTGATGCATACTAATGCCCTTCTCTTGCAGGGCGACGAGCGTGCATTCTGCCAGCACATCCACTCAGTTTATGGTCCAGTGGCAGGGTAGGTTGCATGATTACTGTATTAAGTTTAATGCAATGCGCTATTATATTATTGTACTTGAACTGAACCACTGTCCAGAATTATAATTATATAATTGTTGCATGATAAAGTAATGCATCAAAGCATGCTACCATGGGTAAACCTCAGGATAACATGGCCATGCAAACTGAGGGATAGTTATCGACCTAAGGGGTTAGTTAGTGACTGCTGTTTCAGAGTGGGCTCTTACTTATTACATTTATTCGAAATCGTCGTCTGTAATGTTGAAATCAAACCTGGAAGACGTTCTTGAACACGAACAGTCATTTCTCGCAGAGCACTTTGCCATTTCACTTCTCTACAGAACAGAATGCAGCATTCATAAAATAGTTATAGTAATGTTCTGTAATTTGTTCGACAAAGTAATTTGATGGCAACGTTTAAGTTACAAGCCAGTCCATTCAAATTACATGCAACAAGTTATAACATAGGTCTGGTGCTTGGCTGATGTATCACCATCCTGGCCATGTTATAGCTATTACTTAATTTAATTAAGCATGTTTACATTAAGATTCAATGCATCATGTAATGCGGTAATGCAAGTAATGCATGATACTATGTAGGTGTACTGCAGTATATAGTATACTCTTTATATACCGTATACGTATGGCCGGTAACTTTGGCGGGAAGATAGTTTGGCGGATTGCTGAAAATATGTCATTGGCGGAATTTACTTTGGAGGTTGAGCCAGTCTTAAGCCATAATGATATTCATAACAAAATGATTAATTGCACGCGCTGGGAATTTAGCTGGGCCGTGAGCTAGTTTCCGCTCAGTTAGGACGAAATCGATGATGAAAGGCAACTGAAAACCGGACAAATCATTGTTACGCTTAATCTAGACTGTTTTCATCACCTCGGTCTTTACAGCGACCGTGTACACATCATTTGGATCACCTTCCTCACGTTGACAGACAAGCCAACTCAGGTGTACAAAACTCTTTGAAGAAGCGATGTCCTTGTACGCAGCTTTCAATGGTGAACTCCATGCCGACGATTAGATTGGCACGTCTAACTGCAGACCTAGTACACAAGCTCTGATTTTTCAATAATCATGACATCACACTGTGAAGTTTTGGCGGATGAAATATTGGCGGATTGCTCTCAAAACCGCCAATCCGCCAAAATAAATTCCCGGCCAAACGTTTTGGCCATACGGTAATATATATACTTGAATCACACACCTGCATGCACTTATGTGTTTATAAGTACGTTTACTTGCCCATGGACTCTGGCTGTAAAATTAATGCAACACATTTATTACTGATTATAGTGTGTTCCTGGGGACAAGCCGAATGTATATCATTGCCGACTTGGACCTCTTCAAGGAGATTACTGTAAAGCAACATGACAAGTTTATGGACAGAATGGTGGGTGAAATCCCCTTCACCTTCCCCCATACCTATACCTAAAAGCCCCTTCCATTATAATTTTAGCTTCTCGCCTTATACCCATTACTTCCATTCTGACTTTCAGTTGGAGGGAAAACATGATCTGGTGACTTTGGGTATTCAAAACTGTCCACTCCCATTGCATCGCCATTCACGTGACTTCTAGCTCGAGGTGTCATTACCATTACTCATAATTGTACATATTACAGTGTATAAGTAAGTTATGGAGCATCTGCACTGGATGATTATATGATCTAGCTCCCTCTTCTGTTGTTACTCTCACGCAGAGTCAGCATGATATACTGTGTGCCAAAATTGATGGTAAAATATACGAAAGCTTACTTACAACTAAAGGTGTGGAGTGGAAAAAGAGGAGGACTGTTCTTTCTCCAGCTTTCAGTGATAATAAGATGAAGCTGGTGAGTTTGGTTCAGCAACCTTTGGCAATATACGTGCATGTATAGCCAAAAATATTTCATGCAAATTACTAGGATTCCACATGTGTACACGTATGAGTAAATTCTCTATCTCTTCTTCAGATGGAGCCTTTTATTAAGGAGAGCACAACACGACTTGTTGAGAAGATCAGTGCATCTGCAGAGAAACAGGAAACTGTGGAAGCAGTTGAGTAAGTAACATCAGCTAGTGATTACATTTGAGTTGATTTTAAGAGTTAACTATGCTAATGATAGTGGCACCTACGATGAAGCACCTAATTGACCTATAAGCATGGAGAAAGTTCAATGTGCCACAGCACAGCTCCGAGAAGATAAAGCGCCAGGACCGGATAACATGGAATGAGCAGTTTCCTAGGTTGAATAGAATGCTCCAAATGCAGCCATGTTGGGGGTTATGGGTTGGCTGCCAAAGTCAACTATCGCACAGATGTCATGTATTAGATTCTGGCTTAGATTAACAAAAAAGACCGAGAAAATAGACAAAGTTAAAATATTTACCGAAGCACATATAGATTGGCATTTACATAAGGGGTATAAAAATTGTCTAATAGCTACATTTAGATATGAATGGAAAAAAGAGATTAATGGAATCCCAAAGGGATCAGAATCAGGTAGAAGATTGGGAGTATATAAAATAATAAACAAAAAGAATCAATTCTAGATATATGTAACTTCTAAGAACTCAGCGGGGGGCTAGGAGAGTGATAGCTGATTTAAGAGTGCCTACCAGTAGCAGTGGAGATAGGTGTATAGGAATACTGGCATCCCCTACATAGAGAGAGTCTGTAGGCTGTGTGGCAGAGGGGATCCGGAGATGGAGGACCGGTGTCACTTTCTCATCAATGCTCCTCACTCTCACATATCAGGCAAAAACTATTCATACATTATAGCATTATACTCATTTTCACGAGAACCTACTTCTATTCAATGTAAATTCCTATTATCTCACTAAGATAGCAAAGCAATGTTTCTTAATTAAGTACCAAATGTACCAGCTTATGTACCAGCTTTGACAATCAATTTTATATAACCAATATTAGCACCCTCCTCAAATCTTTACCCACACTATCATTATAATTATGATAGTGTGCGATTTGGGTGAGGGGGCTTACAGAAGTCATTAGATTAAATTTTAATTTAATGACTTCTGTAAGCCCCCTCACCCAAATCACACACTATCATATATGCGTACATACCAATTATAGTGACCAGTCAGCCAGCCTTGGCTGAGCAATGGTTAGTGTGACATACTGTATACATATATAGTATGTAACCATACATATACTGTATATAATGTATTACATTATACATACTGTATGTGTATGGTTGCAAAACCGGCAAAGCTCGTATCATACCTTTACTGTGCTGTTGGCTTGACTTTGCTTGACCCTGTTATGTGTTTAACAATCCGCGTGTTGGCACTGTGCAGAATTTTAGCCAGCAAATCTTAGCATGTAGACTCGCCAAGTGTCACCGTGCTTTTGTTTCTTGTCCACGGTAATGGTGCATAGGATATTTGTGGTAGAAAGCCATTAAAATAAATTGGACATTGTGAACAAGTAGACTAATGGTCACCACCTACATGTCATTCAGATCTCCTCTAAAATTGAACTTTGTTTATACTAATTACACTATAGCAACACTTACCAAATATGTAAGTAACAGAATAAGTTATTATAGCCAACTATAGTTTGCAGATTTAACTGAAGGGAATGGAAATGAGCTCACTGACCATGGAGTCTGTGTCACTTTCTTCTAGCCCCAAACTGGTGTAGGAGTAGGATCAAAAACAATTGTCTAATTAAGCGTGCCTGTCAGTACGTGCACAACATATGAACCATAACTTGAACACTGTATAGCTGGCTTCCTTGCAGCTGTGCATAGCAACCACAAATGGTGTGCTTACTTATCCATTATATATATAATATATATAATATATATTTTATATATATATATAGCACCACCAGCGCAAGTTGCAGAGGGTGAACCACCATGTGTGCAAGTGGACTATCTGCGCTAGTGGCTGAATGATAAGGAACCACAAGCGCAAGGGCACACCATTCACCCTACAAATTTAGCCTTCATGAACGTTGCACCATAGACATTCCATATAGAATATCTATGGGTTACACTGATTGGTGCATCGTGCTGTGTTGGTCATGTCTGCATGGTCGGTGGTGGTGGTTGTAGTTGCATGTTGTTGCTACATTCCGTACCGACTAGCGCTGATGCTGGCCCCGACCTTTGCACCTTGTGTCCTGACCATTACACCTTGCATCCTGACCTTTGCACTTTGCGCTTGTGGTTGTTTCCCTTCTTTCAACTGGTGCAACCATTCCACTCGCACACATGGTGGTATCACCCTCGGCAACTTGCACTGGTGGTTCTTATTCATCCAGTCACCATCGCAAAAACTGCAGATGAACTCGAACAGAAAGGGTGGCATTCTCTACTTGTGTATAATTATAGCGATAAGACTTCTTTTCTTTCCATATATATAATTATATTATATACATACTCTGACATAAGAGGAAAAGGAATAATACTACTTTTCCTCTTATGTCAGGGTATGTTCCCAAATCGTATAATTATACCTTGGGACTGAGTAAAATCATGTCGTACAAAAGAGCCAAAATTATCCATGGACCACCAATGCATTGTGTTGCTACACATCACTTCCTATGCACACATTGATTAACTCAATGGTCAATGTGAAACTGGTTACCTGTGAGCATTTTGGGCTAATTGCACTATAGTAATACTTTCCATATATGTAATACACTGTATCTTAATACACTATAGCTACAGGCACCATTATGCGTATATAAGTAACGGAATGAATTGTATAGCCAACCACAGTTTGCTGTTTTTCCTGAAGAAAATGAAAATGCACTCACTGACCATGTGTCACTCTCTTCCAGCCCCAAACTGGTGTAGGAGAAACTCTGTCACTATGCGCTTCAATTGGTTATGATCACAATCAATAAACATGCCAGTTGGTGCGTGCACAACGCATGAACCATAACAACACCATATAGAAATATGCTATTTAGAAATATGCCATATAGCTATACACTAGCTTCCCTTTATCATCGATTACATATATACAATACTTGTATTGTACATGAAAATGGGTCTAGCTTGATAGTCAAAGTAGTAACACACTAGGTTATCACCTCAATTAAAGGAGTGTCATTGTGCCGGTAGGGCAAGCTGCTCACAAACTATATACATAAATACAGTTAAGAATGATACAATATCTACGTACCATTTGGTGACTAATATAACTTGCAAAGTAGGACTTAACAAGTGAGTGCAATTGGAAAACATTCGAATGTTGTGGTCTACAATGCAGCGGGAGATGTAACAGAGTGGCATGCGCTTTCCCACTCACTACACACACATTGTTATTCCTCGAGGAAAGGCAGTTTGATAGATCTGTTTGCTAATAGATTATTTACATTTAGCTGTCTATATGCTGCTGCTATTTGTTCTCATTGTATGTACTTTGAACTAACAGTGCCGGCTGCAGAAGGCTGAAGACATGTGAAGCTTCAGCTCCAGCCTAGCTTCAAACTGTGTAAATGTGTGCAAATTGCAAATGTACTATATATTACATTCCTTGCTAATATATATATAAAGGATACCTATTAGTAGGGCAAGATGCTTACAAACTATATGCGTATATATATTATAGGCAATACTACCTTACAATTAATTAGAATGATACAAGATTTACGTACCATTTAGTGACTAGTTTGCAAACCAGGAAGTAATAGAATGCAGGAGTGCAATGTGAAGTCATATACAAATGTTGTGGTATACGATGCAGCGGGAGATGTACCGGAGTGGCATGCACTTTCCCACTCCCTACACACACTTTGTTTTTCCTCGAGGAAGTTTGGTTTGATCTGTCTGCTTGCTAATGGATTAATTAGATTATGGATTAGAGTATATATAGCATTTGACTATATACTGACTACTAGAATGTGTGACAACGAACAAATTACTGTCTGCATTGTGCCATAAATGTACGTATACAGAGACTGTAAAAGACTTATTAGAAGAAGACTTCAATTGGTATGATCAGAATCAGTAAACGTGGCAGTTGGTG
>OX465034.1:9080782-9144042 GCA_949841015.1 Aplysina aerophoba
TGTCCTCACCCACGTATGCACTGTCCAAGTTTCTTGCCTCCTTGCTGTCACCAATTGTCGGCCTTTCTGACTCCCACGTGAGGAACTCACAGCAATTTGCTCAGTTCATTACCACCCAGAATGTGTCTGACTCGGAAGTGTTAGTGTCTTTCGATGTCGTGTCTCTTTTCACCCGTGTACCAACCTCCCGAGCCATCCAGGTTACCCGTGACCGTTTGATGAATGACCCATCTCTTCCAGACAGAACCAGCCTCACTGTGGATGACATCTGCTCCCTTCTCCAACTCTGCCTGGAGGCCACCTACCTGGCCTTTGAAGGCAAAGTATACCGGCAGATCCACGGCACGGCGATGGGGTCACCTGTGTCGGTAGTGGTCGCAAACCTGGTTATGGAGGACGTGGAGCAGGAGGCACTATCTACCTTCCATACCCCACCGCGATTTTGGAGGAGATACGTCGATGACACGTGCACAGCACTCCCCTCCAACCTGGTTGACTCCTTCCATGACCATCTGAACAGTATCGACCCTTGCATACAGTTCACGATAGAGAGGGAGTCAGACGGTCAGCTGCCCTTCCTTGACATCCTCCTGAACAGAGAAGAAGATGGCTCCATCAGCACCTGTGTGTACCGTAAGGCCACCCACACAAATCAGTATCTGTCCTTTCACTCCCACCACCCTGCAGCCCACAAACGGGCTGTGGTGAGGACACTGATGTGCAGAGCAGAGACCCTCTCGTCGTCAGGAGTGAGTCGTGTCCAGGAAGAGAAGCTGGTGTCCCAGGCCCTCCAGGGAAATGGTTACCCCAAGGGTTTCATACACAAGCACACCTGCCCACAGCCTGATCAGCGGACTCCACGTGACCAGGTGGCCCGTGGATCTGTGACTCTCCCCTACATCAGTGGACTGTCCGAGTCCATCCGTAGGGTCTTGGCCCCCCTTGCCATCCAGGTCACATTCCGTCCCTACAGGACCCTGAGGCAGGAGCTTGTGCACCCCAAGGACCCAGTACCAGCCAATCGCAGGAAAGGTGTGGTGTACAGCATCCCATGTGCTGAATGCCCCCGCACCTACATTGGCCAAACAGGTAGGTCTTTGGACCATCGTCTTCGTGAACACCGCCGGGCTCTGAAGAACGGCGATGTAGGATCATCTGCTCTTGCTGAGCATGTGTTCTCTGCAAACCATCAAGTGGATCTATCGAAGGCCATGGTTATTGACACCCACAACCACACCCAGACCCGCTGCATGCTAGAGTCCTGGCACATCCAGCACCACCAGTCCCCCCTCAACAGGGAGAAGGGCACCTTGCCAGGACTCTATGCTGCACTACTGTCCTGACCGTGCATCCATCTGGCCTAATCCCATTTTTGTGTTGTTACTATTATTAATCTTCCCATTTCTTCCTTTATTTTCTATTATTTTCATTTCTTTGTTTGTTTCTTTGTAATTTTAGGTTAGTAGTTACTTATTACATTGTACTAGGTTGTGTCCTATTGTTATTTTTGTTTTATCACCACCACCATCCTTTTCTTTTTGTTTTATTTAGGCTATGTTAGATATCTAGGTAAACTCGCGCGTTACCTCACGTGACCACATCATCGTCTGACTGCCCTTTTGTATTTTTACATGCGTGCCTGTAAGTGTCAATTATTCACTGATGAAGGCAGCCGTAGGTTGCCGAAACGTCTGAATTACTGTTTCAGTGTTCTGGCTAGTGCAACGAATCGATCGATATGAGTCTTCCTAGCCACTCAGGTCTATATCGTATGTACATTTTAAGTATAAACATTTGTGTCCCTGTAATAAAGCAACAATACAACTTGTCCAGGGAACGGTTTGGAGGGGGACACATCTGCATGACAATTCCCTTGCAAGTCATGGTGTAGCTGTATATATCTATTTGCTAGCTGTAGCAATTAAGACGTACGTTAGCAAATGATTGAATGAGTCCTTTACAGTACAGTACAGTGTATGAGATGTCTTATGTGTGCATGCAACAAACCACATACAGAGCTTTTTAGAAGCTTAATTTCAGCCCTTTAATTAAGGCTGTAGTCATTGTCTCTGAAATCCTTCGTGTGTTTATGCTGAAATGGTGTCCTTGTCGCCCAAGTGGCCTCTCAAATTAGTGAGCCCAACTCGGCACACACTCATTGGAGGCACATGGAAAACTCATGTGCATGCATACAGGTAATGTCATGTCTCCAAAGCAAAGTACAATCGATCTGGTAGGAATACGGCCAGAGATTATGCACAGCCAAAGATTGGTACAGTGAATATTCTGCTGAGTGTCAACACTTAAAGTTACAACAGAGAGTCTGGCAAAAACATTGTGCCTGTTGGCATGGCAACCATTTCTGATTGTACAAATTGCTGGTACATATCGTTCACGTCATCAAGAAAAAGAATGAAAGAAGCCTACACCAAAAGTTCTTTCTCTTCTGCATGTCGACAGTTACAGTACTGTATTGTGGCTCGCTTAATCTCACCCAAATTGTATAGTGATGTGGCTGAGACTACCAACTGTGTGCATGGTACACTTCACAAGACATCCACTTCTGTGCAAGGCGGTTGCACAACATGCACTTACAATTCATCAGGATGTGCCAATGTATGCCTGTACTTGCTATATCAACCACTCTCCCAGCTGTATATACTATATCTATGCTGTCACGTTTATACATGACCGGCAGACAGGTGGGGTCTGGGTCACGTGACTCGATGCATGCAGTTCAAGCAGGTTGTACAAGTGGATGGCTGGGGATGCACGGCTTTGCAGATGGTAATAATACATTCTGGACAGAACAAATTCTCTTTCAAAATAATCAGCCAATGGTATATTATTATAATTAGAAGAATTGCAATAGGTTGATGATTCTTTCAAAACTACAATTAATAAAGCTGAATGACATTTGCAATTGTTTACCAGTTGTTAAGTGTGCCTATATAAAGTTACTCTATAATTATACATTATGCTTATATAAAATGAGGTTCGAAGACACACATTTTCCTATAATATAGCAGCTTTGGTTCACTGGCTTGGTGTAGGGTATACCACACAGAGTTGCCGCAGGACAGCATCATATCCCGAATTGCTAAACTGCACTTTGCTCACAGTGTTGACAGGTGCACGGTAAGTGTATGTTGCTAACTCCTTGCCATTGAGTTCAATGCTAAAATCAGCATCTCCTGCGCAGATCTGCCAATCTAGTACCGTGCCAGGAGTAGTGTTTACGTCTTCTACATGTTGCTCGGTTCCCCAGCTCCCTCCTATTTGGCTGTTGAGGATCAAGATGTTCTGCCACGGTTGGCCAGTACTGGGATTGCCACCCCAGTTCTTGCGATAATCAACATGGAGTACAACTGTGCCATCTGAAGCAACCAGATTGACTGTAGCTCTACCAGTGGTTGGGGCAGTATAGGAAGCTTCAATGCAGTGCCCGACATCAAAACCCTCAAACTCAATATGGTCCGCGAGTGCATTGGACACGCCGATAGCAGTCAGTGCCACAAGTGATATAAACATTACAGTGGCTGTCATTTTTTGTGAGTTTGGAGCTGCATAAAGAGGAAATGATACACTGCATAGTTGTTACTGAATAGTTCTTGTAATACATAGCCTGAAATTTCAGAGATCTACTGTCAATACAACTCTGCAAAAACATAACATAATAAGCATTGTTCGCAGCCACGTAATTACCACACCATATTGCACACTTGATACATGTTCGAGACTTACGAGCAACAACGTTAACTTTTGGCTGCGTGGTAAAACTACAGAAGCATCCCTTTTATACATGCACAACGTGGCAATCAATCAATCAATCAATCAGCATGTTCAACGCGCCATAAAGTACTGCACCACTGAAGCATGTTACCTAACTTATATATGAGTGCGTATAGATTATGTACAGAGTTCAATAGCAGTTCATTGTATGTTACATGGCTACTCTAATGGTCTGTCCTTAAATATGCCGATGAGGTTGACCAAATAGGCACTGATCGTGTGCTTCCACCCCTCAGTGTGCACATCCGCAGCCCACTCATGATAGGGTGGCAGGCGAGCCCACTTCAGCACAGATTTCACTGTGTCGCTAAGGGAACCTTCACATCTCAAACAAAATGCTACTGCTAATCTTTCACTATGTACTGTGTATCAAAATGTTAAAGCTACATCAAAGACTTACTGCATGCATGCATCATTAACATTTCTCCAATTGTATGAGCACTGTAAATGTACGTAATTACGCATCTGACATGCATTGACAAGTTCATGTACATGCATGCATGCCTTACAAGTTCAATCATTATATATGCATGCATGATTTGCACGTACGTAATTACCCTGAAGCACTGTCACATTGTGGCCATGGGCATGACCTTACTTCAGCTGCCCAACTCTCTGTCATCAACATAGCTAACATTAGAAGTGCTTTTGATAAAACACTGGCATCAGAGCGCTTTCACCGAAACGCGATCAACGGTGCTAGCTACCCTTATAAAAATAAGTTCTAAGTATGATATAAGTGGGTTGTCAGAGAGTGTTTGTAAGCTGGTGTGTACTTGTACAAGTTGCTAGCTTCGAAACTTGAAAGAGGAAGTCGATTGGAGAATAAGAAACGAGACACGGCACCCAAACTAATGGCTCAAGCTCTAACATGAAGTTTTAGCCACCTCCAATCGCCGTAGATATGGCCGTGGTTGTGCCGCAATGCTGCGACTACATACGTATCTGAACTCAATATTGCATTCAAAAGAAAAACACTCTCATACCATGTGATTTGAAGACAGAGGGCCGCAAACACACATTGCCAACACCATTTTCCTGGCCATGACCATCGCTAAGTGTACACTGTCACGCAAGTCATTTTTGTAAGTGGATATATTTACGGACATTTACATTGTACTATTATAATATTCCATCAGGAAGGAATATAGAATATATATTATATATATAATGGATAAGGACCTGTACAACGTACAATAAATATATCATATGTATTATAATATGCGACCAGGAAGGAATACATATAATGGATAAGAAAGCACACCTTTTGTGGTTGCTATGTACAGCTGCAAGGAAGCTAGCTATACAGTGTTCAAGTTATGGTTCATGTGTTGTGCACGTACTGACAGGCACGCTTAATTAATTAATTGTTTGTGATCCTACTCCTACACCAGTTTGGGGCTGTGAGGGAGTGACACATACTACGTGGTCAGTGAGCTCATTTCCATTTCCTTCAGGAAAATCTGCAAACTGTGGTTGGCTATGATAACTTGTTCTGTAATTTACTTACTTATATGGCAAATATTGCTATAGTGCAATTAGCCCAAAATGCTCACAGGTAACCAGTTTCATGCTGACCATTGAGTTAATCAATGTGTGCATAGAGGGAGCATACCATCGCACAACCACGGCCATATCTGCGGCACAACCACGGCCATATCTGCGTGAAGATTCCCTTGCAAGTCATGGTGTGGCTATATCTATTAGCTAGCTGTAGTCATGGTGTGCAATAAAGACGTTAGCTAATGGTTGAATGCGTCCTTCACAGCACATTGAATGCTCACAACAAGGGTATGAGATGTCTTATATATGTGTGCATGCAAAATAAAACACGTACATCGCTCTTTAGAAGCTCATTTTCAGCTCTTCAAGGTTGCAGCCATTGTCTCTGAAATCCTTCGTGTGTCTATACTGAAATGGGGCTCCTTGTCGACCAAGTGGCCTCTCAAACGCCGATGACAGGGTAACATACTGGGCTCCGATCCTTACACATTGGTGTGTAGTTGAGTAGACCTGGTGCAAATAAGCCAGGAAATCCTGATATTTTATATATAATCTGGCCTCCATATTTGCGGACACGTGCAACTACTCGTTGGTAGAATTAATTTGAGAATCGCGCGAGAAATGTTGTCCCCGTTTGCATGGCAACCGTTTCTAACGGCACACAAAATGTCCGTATCCTTCGCGCCATCAAGTAAGGGGGAGAAAGAAAGCCCGCACATTAGGTTCTTCTTATAATGTAGAATGTTAGAAATTTGTTTGTAAGCGTTTGATTGGTCTGATGCAGCCACGCTTTCTTTTCTTTAGAGTTGCGAATTCCTCCCGGGTTTGAGTCACTCTTGGAAGGCTTGTGTCGACAAGTGTTGAAAGAGCAACCGGATCGAATTATCCCATTTGCAGCAGAGTACTTTGCAGCAAAACTAGAGGCTAGGAATGGTGAGTAGTTGCCTCGGCCAGGCTTGCTTGCTTAGTCCGACTTAGCTACATGTAAAATTGTAACTGTGCTCACATACGTACGTAGCTACACGTAGCTGCCTGATAGCCATTTTGGCAAAGTGATAGGCACACGTCAGCTCAGTGAATTGACTAAATGACCTTACCATGCTAATACAGTTATCAATGTGTACTCATCATTGCTGTAAATATTGGCTACTTATACTTTCATAGGCAGGCAAATCAGAGTTTTTAAGAAATGGGAGGCTCGGAGTCTTAAGTATTCTTGATGATAAGGTCCAACTGAGTTTAACTCTTTTCCGCCGAATGTCAGGAAAACCTGCCGTTATTACACAACCCTCGAGTGCCGAATGTCAGGGACCTGTGGCGGTCATAATGATTTCACATGGAATATGTGGTGCCCCCATGTGGCAACCCCTGGGTCAGCTCATTGGTCTTCGGTATATGTTGCATGTTAGTTAATTGTAGAGGCTCAAATAAGGAAAGTTTTTTGTTGAAAAAGGTCCCCTTAGCCCTAACCCTAGCCCTGTGATGTCATAATTGTCACAACCAGTCCCGTCCATTATAGTCAGTTGATAATATAATGCGTTGAATACCACTCAGCCCCACCTCTCGCCCCCCCCCCCCCCCCACACACACACACAGAAATGCATCCCAATTGCCAGGTAACATGAAAGTACGTAGTTTGATATAATCCTACATTGAGTCCATTCGATCTATAAGGTTTAATATTTGTGGTATCATGGTTACCGTATTTGCTCGAATAAGTGTCGCACCCTGTTTAGTGGCCACCCTCGAATTGATGCCGCACATAATGGAGAGCGAAGCAAAATAGTAGCCTCCCTCAAATAAACGCTGCATTTCATAATCAGGGACACAGCAACGACAGCGACGAAAAGGGACTGCAAATGGCTGCTGCTCACGTAGTCTCGTACCCATACCCTTCTCCACTGTTCCATCGTAGAAGAATTGCTGATCCTGTGGATGTTTGGAATGATATCAGAAAACTTAATGAGAGCGAAGCAAACTAGTAGCTGTCCTTCAATAGACATCATATCCTTTCTGAAAATAACTGTAGCCTGTGTCCATTCGAGCAAATACGGTAGTTACATGTGTTCATGCAACTTTGGTGTGTGTATCCAGCGACTGGCCGTGGATGTGCATGGACTCAACCTGACCTGTATGCATGTACATGTGTATCCATGACTCCATGTACTAACCAACTCAATCAGACAGTATAGTATTATACGTACATACACTGCAGTTCTGTAGAATGAGGGAGCACATGGTATGTAATTGCTTTGCTGTAAGAGTCCATGGTACTCTTAATTGATGAAAGTTGGTGCAAGCTGCATTGCTGTTTCCTTTCAGACACTCAGCAGCAGAGTGCACCAGCGGGACTAAGCAAGCCTGAGGGTGCCAGTGACCAAGCACAGCTTGATAATGGAACAAGTCATACACCTGGAGAGAGTCCAGCATCAGAAAGGATGACTGAGATGCCAGAGTCACATGTTGAAAGTGAGGATACTATCAGAGACGCAGGAGTTATACAAGGTGCTGCTATGAATGCACATGATGATGACATGGATGATGCATCTCCTCCTGCTGGTCCGGGGAGAGAAGACGGGTCAGATGTGGACAAGATGATGAGCGTAGCAAACACAGAAATCCCACCACCAGCAGATGCTGACAGTAACAAAGCTAATGAGGAAGGTGTAGAAGAGGAGGGTGCGACTGTAGAGCCAAGTGGTGGCGAATCTTCTGGCTTGATTGGTAATGAAGAAGAGATTGTGGCTGTGACTGATGACTCTTCAGCTGCACCGGGTGATCCTCAGTCAGCTGTGTCAGGTGGTGAAGAGGATGAGGTGGCAGGTAGTGCTGGAGAAGTGAGTGTAGGTGAGCCACAAGATGCAACAGGTGGTGAAGATCTAAAGAATGAGGAGAGTGAGGAGGCAAGGAATGAGGAAGAGGGTGCAAGGGATACTGAACATGATGCTGATGGTGAAGGAAATAGTGTAGAAGAAACAAAGGGTGGTGAAGGAGAAGGTGAGAAAGAGGAGCATGTGAAGGAGGGGGGTGATAACGTCAACGATGAGAAGAATGACAATACAGAAGGATGCAGGGCAGGTGAAGTGTTGGATGCAGAGGAACCAGGAGAAGCAGCCGGTGGTGTGAGCAATGATGAAGAGATTGATCAGGATAATGCAGAAGACAATGTGGTGGGTGATGGGAAGGAAAGCTCCAGTTCATTGCAGCCAGAAGCTGAAGAGTCAGAAAGTAAATGAAGGTGATGCATGTGAACAGAGAAAACATAATACGTACGTACATTAAAGGTTATGTCATATTCTACAAGAGTGTATAATAACGTAGTTTGTGTAGTCTGAGAAATAAGCACTTCTTAAACACAGTAGAAGTTGCTGTTCACATTCTTGTGTACATACGTGACTTCTCTACTCTGATACCAGATTCTGCATGTATTGAAGTTGCAATCAGAACATGTCACGATGTATTTTGTCCAATACCATTTGTGAGCACATGTGTACATACGTAAACTAGAGTACGTATACATACATCAAATATGTCTGCTTGAACTTACAGATGTATTAATTTTATTCTTAATCGCATATGTTCGTAAATATCTCTCTATAATTATTTTCAAAACATTCTAAAGCATCATCTTGATTAGAGTGATTGAATACTTCATGGCATGTGTTATGCATATGATCTTTCCACCAATTCACACATGATAATTTTGGTCAAACTGTCCCCAGAAATTTGTGTCAATATGGGTACTAATCAGTAACAAGACACGCTGCCTCTTTCCTAATAAAAAACAGAACTTTTAGGAAGCAATTTGTTATGGTGGAGAGAACTGTGGATAGATTGAGACAATGCATGGTTGTATTTCAGTGCGACATCAGCTCCTGCAAAGTATGGGTCTCTATCACTTCGTAACTCCCTTTGCATTATTTAATTTGGCCTGTGCGAATCTTTTCAGAGTTAGCTGGCTGACTCCCTGTGTTGCCTGCATCTGTTGTAACCACCCTGTTATGCATTTTGGCAGACTAAGATATGGTGGGAACTTGTGGATGCACTCTTACGTAGCTGGCCAGTGTGAGTGGCCTGCATGTCTCTTGCAGTCTGTGTACGTACATTCCTGTATACATTTGTGAATATCACGCTAGTAGTAATTATTCGTATGCAGTGTCTCACATTCTAGATTGGATTAGTCAACTGCTAATTTAAATCCATTAGCTGACCCATGTGTACTGTGCACACAAGGTGTATGTATTGAGTGGGAAAGTGCATGCCATTCTGGTACATCTCCTGCTGCATCGCGCGATTGTATACAACTACATACATTCGTATGACATCCCGCTCCACTACACCCGCTTTTTCCCTTTCCTGGAGTGCAACCAATCGCTGCATTGTACGAACGACCTACGTCCTTCCTATTGGTTCTCATAGTCTGTGAGCAGCGTGCCATGTACTAATGGGTAACTTGTACTGCAGCAAGGAGTGGATTGTAAGTAAGTCATTTACTGCATTGCCATACGTAATGCAGTAAACCTAAAAAATATGTGTCCCTGTATAATAACAACAATCTTGCTTGTTCCCAGACTGTAAGGCACTAATTAGTGATAAACCTCATCTGATACAATCTAGCTAAATAGACTGTGATGTGTTTAAATATGATTCGCAATTGAGATGCTCCATTTGGAGCAATAGACTACTTAATTGCTCTAGGCAGTAGCACGCTCTATGCAGTAGCACGCTCTAGGCAGTAGCACGCTCTAGGCAGTAGCACGCTCTAGGCAGTAGCACGCTCTAGGCAGTAGCACGCTCTAGGCAGTGGCACGCTCTAGGCAGTAGCACGCTCTAGGCAGTAGCACGCTCTAGGCAGTGGCACGCTCTAGGCAGTGGCACGCTCTAGGCAGTGGCACGCTCTAGGCAGTGGCACGCTCTAGGCAGTAGCACGCTCTAGGCAGTAGCACGCTCTAGGCAGTAGCACGCTCTAGGCAGTAGCACGCTCTAGGCAGTAGCACGCTCTATGCAGTGGCACGCTCTAGGCAGTAGCACGCTCTAGGCGGTAGCACGCTCTAGGCAGTAGCACGCTCTAGGCAGTAGCACGCTCTATGCAGTAGCACGCTCTAGGCAGTAGCACGCTCTAGGCAGTAGCACGCTCTAGGCAGTAGCACGCTCTAGGCGGTAGCACGCTCTAGGCAGTGGCACACTCTAGGTAGTAGCACGCTCTATGCAGTAGCACGCTCTAGGCAGTAGCACGCTCTAGGCAGTAGCACGCTCTATGCAGTGGCACGCTCTAGGCGGTAGCACGCTCTATGCAGTAGCACGCTCTAGGCAGTAGCACGCTCTAGGCAGTAGCACGCTCTAGGCAGTAGCACGCTCTATGCAGTAGCACGCTCTAGGCAGTAGCACGCTCTATGTAGTAGCACGCTCTAGGCAGTAGCACGCTCTAGGCAGTAGCACGCTCTAGGCAGTAGCACGCTCTATGCAGTAGCACGCTCTAGGCAGTAGCACGCTCTAGGCAGTAGCACGCTCTAGGCAGTGGCACACTCTAGGTAGTAGTGGTGTTTTATACATGCAACATGGCCATAGCATAATATGCAGTATGTGATTAGCAATTAGATTGAGTGAAGGCTTATTGCCATCTTGCCATGGGCATGAGTAGCAGTAAAATTATGCTAACTGCTGATTCATGAAAACTTCAGTATCTCTACATAATTGTAGTTATATTTAATGAACAGTCTGAGCATTTGCACATCTAGCTGCAAGTAGCAGATCAGGATTGGTTCACAGGGCTGCTGAATACACTACACAGAGTTTACCCAGGACAGAGTCATGTCCCTGATTAGTAAACTCCACTTTGCTTACAGTGTTGACTGGTGTGCGATAGGTGTACGTTGCTATCTTCTTCTGGTCGAAGGCAATGCTGAAGTCAGTATCGTTGGCACAGATTTTAAAGTCCATTTCCATGCCAGGGGTAGTTAGAATGTCTTCCACATGCTGTTCGGCTCCCCAGCTCCCTCCTATTTGGCTGTTGAGGATCACGATGTTCTGCCACGGTTGGCCTGTACTGGGATTGCCACCCCAATTCTTGCGGTAGTCAGCAGTAAGTGCAACTGTACCGTCAGCAGCAAGCAGATTGACTGTTGTTCTACCAGTTGTTGGGGCAGTGTACTCAACTCTGATGCAACGTCCAACATCGAAACTCTCTAAGTCAATAGAATCAGGGTTAGCACTGGACACGGTGATACCGGTCAGGGCCACAAGGGAAATGAGGATTACAGCAACTGTCATTCCGTCTGACTTGAGTTCCTGAGCTGCATAATGAGGGAAGTAAATTGAATGTACTTTGGTTATGACAGCCTCAAATTTCATGGAGTCATGCTATATACTGTAATAATAGTATGATTGGTATGGGATATACGAAGCAATCATATTATATGCATTCCAATCCAATGGAATGTATATTTTGAATTGAAGAAGGCAGCAAGTGACATTCTGACCAGTATATTGAGGTGTATTGAGCTGCATATATATGTATTAAAAAGTGGATTACATTTGGTGTATACGTACTGTACATACATCCATAGTTGCACTATTGGCAAACACAAAAGTGCTCTTGACAGGCAAAGTTACTTTACATTTTCCTCAGTTTTTATTTGTATAATATATATATATATAATAATAATATATATGTATAATAATATATATAATATATAGTATATATATATATATATATATATATGTATATAATTTATATATACTCAACCTGAGTATAGATACACATGCAGTATAGGCAAATGTGTAGATTTCAACACCTAATCGGACGACACTGCAGTGTTGTCTATGTAGGGCTGTGGTGGTTGTTTGTATATCGTAATACAGAGGAAAACCACAGTGATAGCATTCTATAGAGTGAAGAAAATTGTGAGTGGAATCGCTGTGAAGAGAGAGTATTGACTCGTATAATTATGTATACAGAGTTTGTACAGATGAGATAGTGGCGAAGGCAATTGAGAAAATGCGGAAGAAGCGATTTGTTGCATCTGTTGCCATCCCCCACCAGCCTTGGCTTGTGTTGCCTTCCTATAGAGACATGATGAGTTTATGTATTCTATATTTATAATGTGTTGAACAGTGCTGCCCTAGTGTACCTTTTTGTACATGATGCACTCAAATAATATGATTATTCTACATATATACATGTGAGTCTGCGCTAAACATTCTGTAACGTGAGTGTGCAACTTTCATACATTGTTCTGGGCATGATCGGCATGTGAGTGCACAGAGCTACAGTATCGGAATGAAAAGCATTCCCAGTTGCACCTTCTATATTGGGTGGCACTACTTGTATTCCACCTGCATGTAAATAATTAATGTATTTCACCACATATCCACCACATTCCACCATTTTGTCTCCATTGTTGTATAGAAGCTATATACATATCATTATTATGACAACATTTTTACTCAATGAATGAATCAGCTTTTCTCCTACACAGGAGGTCGCTAGGACACACTGCTGGAAGGCCTACTGTAAACGATCTCACCTAATGGAATTTTACAGTATATTTTATATAATGAGAAACAATTTTGCTGACATACATTTAGCAGTGTGGGGTTCTTATTGTTAAGAAGCAAGGGCAGATTGCCTGTATTGCGTGTCACTTTTGCTACTACAGAAGGGGGAACTTTGCCTTTCTGTAGGCTACACATACGTATACCCTGTTCACATGTCACACTGGATAGTGAATTTTGGAACATGTACCCTTGCATGTTTCCATGGCTAATAATGAAGTGCACTGTGCAGCTGCATAAATGTAGGGATTGTTGCAGAACAGCCTAGTGTCTGTACTTTGTTTCTGTACATATATACCGTCTTTACACTCACAAATATATACGTATTTCACAGAACATCTCATATACAACAGCTAATACTATGTAATTTTACTAGTGTTTTAACAGGGTAAAACTTACATTCTTGCTGCCAATAGTTTTGACAGGTCACTTTCTCCAGACAAGGCAACTCTGCATACATGTACAGTAGAATAGACATCAATCTTAGCCATTTGGTCATCAATACTTAGTATATACATGCAAGGTATTTACAGCACTCACTATAATTATTATGGAAAACTTACATGTACATTCAACTAGCAAGTTTTATCTGGTGCCTGCAGAAGCATCCCTTTTATACATATACATAGATGCACGCATACCAAGTGCTGTAATTGCATTCATAGTTTCCTGTGGAAGCATGCAGCAGTTGAGATTCGTTTCATTGGCTTCATTGATTTTAACTTAGTGCCTCAGGTTTAGATGGAATTGTATAGCTACAGCTTTACGTGGAGCCAAAGAGCTGTAACATTCTCTATGATGTAGGGATGGTACTGGTTTCAGTTTCTCGATACATTGGTATTCGTAGGAGGAACATCTGCAATATATATCAACCTGAGTTGGCCTAAACAAGCCTACATGGAGCTATAATATATAATTTGTTTCTGGACTTGACTATCCTTCATACTTGCAGAAACTACATAACCTTAAAATGTTCTGCAAAACAGTTAGATAGCACTAAATAGAAGCAAGATGGCGTCAGGGGGGGAAGCGATTGATTCTGGAGTTACTACATCGCAGAGACAGTAATTGACATGTAGGACATTTCGATTACGAAGGTCTTATATACACACACAATATGGTGTCACACAGTACAGCAACATTAGCTATATAGGCCATACACATACGTACACGCTTGCTTAAATAAGGTTTGCACATCCGTATTGACGTACTTCCCTACACACATTACATATGTTCCTCATAGTGAGTACATTGTTGGTTGCCTGTCAGCATTTTTAGTGTTACGAATCAAGGTGTAAGCTTTACATGCATTCAATATAATATTATGTGCGTATACTGTAAAAACATAGCAGGGATAGTGCCTGCCACTCTGCTCTCTCTCTTAACTATCGTAAGGGAAAGTATGAATCAATTTTATACCTAAGTACCAGAATGCCTTTTGCAAACTGCTATATAACTGTTTGCAGCTGTTTCTGGAGGAAGGGAAGGTGAGCCCACTGACTAGGAAAGTGCCTGCCTCTCTTCGCTCTCTCCTAACTATCGTAAGAGAAAGCATGAATCAATTTTATACCTACATAAGTACCGGTTGGTACTTTGCCAGCCGCAACTTCAACAACATAATATTATTCAGCCTACCATGTATGCTTGCCCTTTACCGTAGTACATTCAACCGGACTGCAATCCAACAGCAGCATTATAATAAAGGCCAGATCTGAACCACGCTTCACTCTAGAATGTGCCTATATACTAGGGGTGGACGGTATTGATAAATATAGTACCACAGTATATCTTTAATAAAAATTAATATTGCAATATAACTGCAAAATATAACTATAAAAAAATTAATATTGCAATATAACATACAAACTACTGGAGTAGCTGACTTGCATGCTGCGAATTTCACAAGAGCTTTTAATGATTTGCCAGTAACCGCTCCAAATTTGATTATAATATATTGCATGCATGTGTAAATAGCTTCCTGTCTATAATCACATGTAGAATGTGTAACTAAACTGATTGCGACCCCACTTGCTTAGCAGCTTAGTGTAAACGCGACTCAAACATGCAGCAAAGTTGCAAGTGCTTTTGGCAAAGGTGGATGTACGTATGAATATAATTATATAATTAAAATTAATACATTATAATGGTTCTTGCAAAAGCATAAAAATTACTAAATTACCTTCAGCTATATTCTCTAACACTATCAGCAGTAGTTGACCAGCTGTGCTTAAAAGTTAATGTTGCTATTTGCTATGCTGTGTATACGTATATATCTATCTAGAAAGCACAGTCATATCTTCTAGCTACATAATGGCAGCTGAGGCTCACTGGCTTGGTTCAGGATAAGCCACACAGAGTTGTTTCAGCACAGAGTCATAGCCACGATCAGTAAGCATCACTGTGCTGACTGTGTTGACTGGTGTGCGATAAGCATAAGTTGCTAGCTCCTTGCCGTTTAAATCAATGCTAAAATTAGCATCTCTTGCACAGATGTTCCATGTCAGTACCGTGCCAGGAGTAGTTTTTACGTCTTCCACATGCTGCTCGGTTCCCCAGCTCCCTCCTATTTTGCTGTTGAGGATCAAGATGTTCTGCCACGGTTTGCCGGTACTGGGATTGCCACCCCAGTGCTTGCGATAGTCGGCAGTGAGTACAACTGTGCCGTCTGAAGCAAGCAGTTGGAGTGTTGTTCTGCCAGTTGATGGGGCAGTATACAAAGCTTCAATGCACTGTCCGACATTGAAACTGCGCAAGTCAATGTACTCGCTGTTCTCAGTAGACACGCTGATACCAATCAAGGCCACAATCCAAACGATGATCACACTGCAGTGTCTCATTTTCATTAATTGGACTCGATCGTGTTGAGCTGCATTGAAAGTGAAGGTGAAAAATGGCGCCAGTGATTTGACAGCTGAGATTCGGGCGAGATTGCTGTGTGTGTGTTGTGATTATGATAGAATTTGAGCATCATCACAGCATAGGGAGCCCAATGGATGAGGCTCACCCAAGTCTGAGGATCGAGAGAGATCATCTAATGAAAGATAATCTGGGCCATTACTGTTTGAAGATGATCTTTATCCGTCTTCGGACTTGGGTTAGCCCCCTCCATTGGGCTCCCTATGCTCTGATGATGCTCAAATTCTATCATAATCACAACACACACACAGCAATTATCACCTATCAACAATAATCAACTAGAGCAGAGTAATATAAGTGCAACTAATAATATATTAGAATGGACAAGATTCACAGCCATGCATGCAATCACCAAAGCATGCAAGTTGTTGCACTGCCATTACTACATTATTATACATTGGTGAGAACTTACGAATAGCGTCTCTTGTCTGTCAGCATCAATCAGCAGAAGCATTACCTTAAATACATGCACTATGTTATATACATACTGTATAATTATGTATACACTTCACATATAATTATACATACGTATGTATATGTATTTGGAAGGCTAATTATACCCAGAATGTCATTAGTAAACCACGGTTTAAAGGTTTCCCTTGAGGAAAGGTAGCTAGGTGCTGTGCTTGCTGATGAGGAAAGTGTGTACCAACCTGTTCCCTCCTCGTGGTTTAGGATGAACGCTTTGCAATAACAATCAATTTCGTGCCATTTGGTGCATGTGCAGTACCTAACCACAACCTACTACATAATTGTTTATACATACAATGCATAATTATTTCAGCTTATAATGGATATATAATATATATATATATATTAGATATACTTACCATGGCGCTGAGGTGTATATGGATTATATATGCACGAGGCCCGAGGGCGAGTGCATATATAATCCATATACACTGAAGCGCCGTGGTATATATGCGAGCTGAGCTTTTAAATGTGGTTACGTCAGAATATGAAAATATTTGACCCGGAGGTCTTTGTCAACTGTTTATATTCAAGATAATGATCAATGATATAAGCTTGTAAGCAGTTGACAAAGACCTTCAGGGGGGAAAGGTCCTGCTAGGTAGTATTATCGCAGTTGTGCAGTTGTGTTGTTGCTCATTGATCATTGTCTGTATCCGTTCACTGCAACTATGAGCCTGCACAACATTGTACCTTCGACCTGACTATATAGCATACCTTGCAAACAAAAAGCAATATACTTAATTTGATTGTAAAAATTCCATGCTTATGCAGTGCACAGGCTATGAGCATAGGTTGTGGGGTTTGCACCAACTGGGAGAGAATGAAGTTCTGAAAAGTGGTAGACATCGCCATGCAGAATTGTTTTTTATCTGTGTGTTCAATATTTTGGTGCTCATTTCGGTGGCACATATATAATTTATACTAATTATAAATAAAATTGGTATTCAATACTACAGTAAGCATGGGTTTAATTTTTATAAGTATATATGGTATATATGGTATATATAGCTAGCGCAGTGATGCGTATAATTTTAAATATTGAACACCAATTTTATTTAGTATATATATATGCATCTAATGATGATACAATCTGCATACAAATTTTTGGCAGTGGCATTTGTGGGAGTGCATCGTACGTACATGCAGTGGAACAGTAGCTACGTACTAATGAAATGTGGAAGTGTAAGCGAGTCAGGTGAGTTTTGGCAAATGTTATTATTATAATTATTATATATTTATGCTGCAGAAAGTGTTTATTCTTTTGCTATTGTTATGCTCTTGGATATTGTTAGGCTGAATCTCTCACACATAATTTCTGTGGTTTAGAATCATATCCGTAGTTCCAGTACTCCAAGCCTCTGACTTCCGTGACATCCACGCGGTAGTCATAGGTTGCTACCTCTTTCTTATTCATTACAATTGAGAAGTTGTTAGCTTGCGCACAGATCTCCAGCTTGATGAGAGTCTCGGGTGTGAACTCTATGTCTTTCACACGTTCCTCGGGTCCCCATTCATTACCATTCTGTGTGTTGAGTATCAAAATGTGTTCCCAAGGTTGGTCAGTGATGGGGTTCCTGCCCCAGTGGACACGGTAGTCAGCATGTAGAACATAAGCACCACTTGCGTTGTGTAGGTTGATGGAGACCCTGCCTGTCGTTGGGGTGGTGTAGTGGGCTTTCAAGCAGTCTCCAACTGCAAAGGTCTCAAACGTTACAAGCTTTGTGACTGCACTGGATTCTTGGACTCCTATCAAAGCGACCACAGTGGAAAACAGAATCACAGAGACTGCCATTCTGCAATCATCCAGAATGTTAAAACCTGTAATGAAACAAGACATAATTTTATAGCATAAATGCGAAGCCTTGTGTGGCTGTGTCTATACATATTAAACAGTTGCACATACATTGTCGTTGGGGTGTCAACGATGCCCCAATGTACATTATACAGTTGAATAACATATTACACACCATTTTAGCATTGTGACTACTTGATTAGATTTATCCACCTCATGAATTTACATACACACAGCACACTGCTGCTTACATAGAAAGAAGTACTTTTCACTGGATATACTGTATTTGATGTGTAGCTAGAAAGAGATTCAGTGCTACAGACAACACTTCCTGAGCTACATGTTATGGCAGGAGGGTATGTTTTATCGAGATTCTCACCTTGAAGGAATAAGTCAGCCACTTCTAAATATAATGCCTGCCAACAGGTGTGGGAGCTTTGCTTGAAGAATTATATAGCCTCCTTGGTAGCTGTATTCATAGTTTGCTAATGGATTACACACTGGTATATAGAAGCACTCATGTGAAAACTCGCTAATTTAATTACTACATAAACCACTATAATTGCTGTAGGGGCTAGTGTTTACAAGCATCCTTTAGCAACCATTTGTAGTGGCCTGAGTGGCTAGGTGAATGAGTCATGATCACTTGCTACGTATAGCCCAAGGTTTTCACAATACTTCAGACTTTTCAGTGGCAATTAATATATAGCAGTCTTCATCAATGATCAAATAAGCATGGTAACCCCTATATGGTGTGCAAGTGTAGACGTCTATGTGTGTGTGCACGCACATGTGTGTGTACGTATGTGTGTGTGCGCGCACGTGTGTTTGTGTGTGTGTATGTGTGTTACCTGCAAAAGACCTTCCACTGGGAGGGAGACAGGACGATCCACTAGTGCATTGATGAGAGATGATGCCTATTTTCAACAACGAGGAGCGGTCCCCTTCATCACATGTAACAGATGGTTCCTGAGCCAAGAAGGTTACACAATGTATGTATGCCAACAATAGGAACGGAACGAAACCCCTTTCCGCGTAGTCCCCATGTCTCAATGTGAACAGGGCAGGTGTGTGCAGCATGTGTGTGTGTACGTGTGCGTGTGTGCCTATTATCTTTCAAAGGTCATAATTTTAATATTATACTATATAGATTAGTGGTGTATATTGCACTGTATATAGTGCTACACAATACAAAGTAGCCACTGAAGTGAACTTCCGTTGAGGGAGTTATGAAATAATGTTCAAATAAACTGTCTACGCATTCCTATAGGCATGCGTAAAAATCTAGCACTACGTGCAGCTTGTGCATGTGAAAAATGGTAACGTTATCATCGACTGAATCTATCGAGCTTCAAACAGGATCTTTATAGGTGTCTTTGGGTACAGGGTACTTCCAAAGTTGACTTGCATGGGTAACTGCCAATAAAATGGATGAAGAGAGAGAAAGGTAGACAGTTAACATAGTCATAGCACCTCAATCAGAAAGCTAGCAACTTTAATATGACAAACTCGTCATACCAGTCGGTTAGCAGCTGCGTAGGCATAGACAACTTAGCCCTCACCGACCTTTGTAACATGCAAGTACTTGGGTGTCACAACAACCCATCATTTGTCAGCTCTCTTACCTCAGTTTCTGGTGCAAGTACAATTCTGTACTTCTGCAGGATGGAAATCAACGCCATCTTCACCTCCAACAGAGCAAACCTCATTCCAATGCAGTTTCTTGGTCCATGGCCAAAGGGCATGTAAGCACAAAGATGACGCTTGGCCTTCTCCTCAGGAGTGAACCTGTATCGTATCATAGTTACAGTATCGCACTGCAATGTGAGTAAGACCAATCTAGCACCAAATCTCTGCTCAAGTTTTGCACAACTGCATGGGCATAAGTGTAATGGCATTTTCAGTAATCATGAGGCAAACTATCTAACTGACCACGGAGCCATGGAAAAGATTTAATTAAAGTTTGTTGCTGCAAGATGAAGCCATACATCAAAGCAAGCTACCATGCGTTATATTAACCTTGGATAATAGTACTGGGGGCTAATTAACAACCTGGGGGGTAAGTTATCGACCTGATGGGTTAGTTATCGACTGCTGCTTCAAACTGGGCTCTTAAATCACCTTTGCATACCATTCTGTATTGCAAAGTCTTGTTGTTCATTGATATCCTGTTTCAAAATCGTCGTTTGTTAAGGTGAAGTCAAACCTGGACGACTTTTCAGGACCCGAACAGTTGTTCTTCGTGGAGCACTTCGCCAATTCACTTTACTACAGAACAGAATAAAGTATTTGCAAATAGCTATAGTAATGTCTAGGTAGTTCGTTCAATAACTAGATTCGATGGGCGACCGTTTGAGCTGTATATGCGCTAGTCCGTTCGAATTGTAACAAGCTAGGTATAACATGGCCCCTCGGGTGCTTGGCTGATTTATTGCCCTCAGGCGCTTTGCACCTTCGGGTGATAAATCAGCCAGCAACCTCGTGGCCATGTTAATTATTACTTAATCTTGGCCTGCATACCATGTGTACCAAGGCATGATGAGAAACTATCGCAAAACAGCCATTACTTATGTGGTGTAAATCACCAAATTGGGGGTGTACGCATATAAAATGTAGTGTTTGGTGTTCACAGATAATATGTACATACGTATACATACATGGGCGTATGAATGCATTACCTTTCAGGATCAAATTTGTCTGGTTCACTCCACAGTTCAGGATTGTTGTGCAGTGTTTGAGCTGGGAACAGCAAATACATTCCCTTTTTCATGAAGAGGTCACCCACAACACAGTCCTCAGTGCACACACGAGAAGATCTGAATCAGTGGGAAAACAATATACATATTAGCGCATTCAAGACAAAGTTGAAGGCCATTCGCATCGATCACACCTGTCCACTCAGGACAATGACGAATGCAACAGAGAGACAGCGGCACACCTCGTTTAATTGTAAGTTCTCACTAATTAATGCAGAAACATACCGTCTTTTTGAATTTATGAGATGTAAGGCATGAACTACCTTTAAAGGGCATTGATCTAGGGCTAGTTAAACTTATGAATGTTTTGAGTGAAATGAAACATGCAAAAGTACTGAACAAAGCACTGGATAATTGCTGTGAATGGACATCCAGGTAAACAATAACCGTTTGCTCTCTAGCTGGTTTGAGTGCTATATACGTATGTAAATATGTACATACGTATGTACAAACCACATACAACAAAGGGAGAGATAGTCTGGAACCAGATGAAGGTTGCACTGCAACACATTCATTCAATTCCCGTGTGTGTGTCGTGAGCAGTCACACACTCACACTGGTACCACGGGGTACATCCGGAGTGTCTCCTGCATGACCATGTCCAGATACACCATGTCCTGAGCTGCATCATACATGGAATTGTCCTATATTATCGTACAATGAAAGTAGCCAATTTGGGAGAAAAAGGGAAGGTAACACATGGCAGTAACCACTTCATATACAGTACGTTAGCTGCTAGTCTTCCCTGCTCATTAGCGCACAACGAATAGAGACTAGCAAATAGTGCAAATTTTCATTCATACTGTAAATTATTTTACGTCACACAGAACCATTCCAACCTTCCTATCTACGTATCTTTCAAAATATGTCCTCAAAAAGTGTCACTTCAGCTAAGGACAATGTCCAGCAGGTAAAGCCTACTGCCTATCTTGCAAGAGGCTCAAACAAGGTAATAAATTATGCCCACAAAACATTTTGCAATTGATTGGCTACCAATACATGTCTGGTACAAGGAGCCACCTCATTTAGAGAGCAATCGAAGCTGCATAGCAAATAATACCATGGGCATTATTATACAGCATACGTATGTCTGCATGATATTATATGCTTGTGTATACAATGCTATTATGTAAAAGGCACATGCTGTATTAGTGCTCTTTCTTACAGGGTTCTCCTCATAGTAATCATTAATCTCATTAGACACCCTCTCCTGTGCTTCAGGGTGCACCGCCAGTAGATAGGTAGTAAAGGTGAGTGTCACACTGGTGGTCTCGTAGCCAGCAGCGAGGAAAGAGAAGCAGTCAATGACAATGTCACCCTCTGTCAATCCCTCAATGGATCCGCTATCTAAAGTGTCAATCATAAGCTGCAGAGTGTCCACTCTCTAAATCAAAATTAACAAAATCAAAGACTTGTAGTAACTACAGATATTGCAGACATTCATATGCAGTCACAAAGGGTTAACATTATGCAAAGATGAAATTGAACGGTGACACTACATTACTGAAAGAGGAATTTAAACTCAGTTCACGTCTCAGGTCCATTGTGTTATTCAAAGTGAAAAACATTAAGGCACTTCACAAATAATGCTTCAAACTTTTGTTCAGAAACAACAGAGAAAATTGCTAACTAACAAACAAAACATCGCGATCTGTTATGTGAGAGACAGACAACTGCATATTTACGTAGTTCAGATTCATAAATGACATGTGAACTACAATGCTGTAATGTAAAGGCCTATTCACTGATTCATTTTGTATTGCAGACAATGTATAAACCATACCTTGACAAAAGGACCATCACGTTGTGCCTCCCTGCGCTTCCTTATCATCTCCTGAGCAACCTGAATGAGGTACTGACCCGATTTGCCAAACTGAGAAAAACGAAGCCCGAACTCCATTGCATAGTTCAACTTTGGGTATGCCACTGGGGAAAGTTGAACAAAAGGCTTATGGTGGCCAGTACAATTTGCCTCAAATTTGATATCACATGCCATTACACTTACGTATGGATTATGTGGGCTGGCATATCAACAGTGGCAGATTAGCTGGTTCATATATAGAAAAGCTCAAATATTCCAAATAATTAGTATGAAAGACATCGTTTGCAAAACGTTTTCATTACTAGCATACACATCATAAATACTGTACACCACCAATCACATCACATTCAGATCATCATATACTGTCTTGTGAAACTTTGAGAGGTCAAATTGAGTGTTCATGACATTTTCAGTAATCCACGGAAAAGGTATATTTGATAGAACTACATAGTTTGTGCATATAATTATATGCAAGTGACAGGACTCATTAAAATCAGGTGTGCACACAGGTGTGCCCCACAGAAGCTGAAAACTGCCCTAATCACCTGACAGGAACATTTCTTGATAATTGCTAACTTCTACACTAAGAGGAGTAAATTGCATCATTTGTTTGCATTATATGTCTATGTATTATATGCATGTGTGTGCGCATTGCGTATGTGTGTATGTCAATCTTGTACATATGCAATTTGTAACCTCTGTTAGGAATGTGGAATTCTCACCTGTTACAAATAGAACCCACATCAGGTCCAAGTCTTCACGCAGGTTGAACAGTTCACTCACAGCTTTGTAAATCTGCCCTCCTTTCCCATTCTGAATGTCCAGTGCAATGCCAAAGGCAACGGATAACATAACTTCCAAAGTCAACTTACTGTATAACCTGTGTGTGTGTGTGTGTGTGTGTGTGTGTGTGTGTGTGTGTGTGTGTGTGTGTGTGTGTGTGTGTGTGTGTGTGTGTGTGTGTGTGTGTGTGTGAGTGTGTGAGTGTGTGTGTGTGTGTGTGTGTGTGTGTGTGTGTGTGTGTGTGTGTGTGTGTGTGTGTGTGTGTGTGTGTTTGTGTGTGTGTGTGTGTGTGTGTGTGTGTGTGTGTGTGTGTGCGGGTGTGTGTGTGCATGTGTGTGCGTGTGTGTGTGTTCATGCATGCGTGCATATGTATGCGTGAATATGTTTTTTGCAGAGGAAACGATATGTGTACATAATTATTGCATACCCACACATTTGCATGAAGAATATATACCAATAGAACATACTACAATGGCAATTACCCTGTCATAAGTATGTACACGTTAATCCAAGCATCTGAGGTACTACTGAACATAACCAAAGTGGTCGATTGTACTAGGCACAAAGGTGGCAAAAATGGCCACCAAGGCAAAACCCAGTAATGCTGTGTGTCTGACGTACTCCAGAGCATTAGCTGCCTCCCCTTTCTCTGCCAGTCCAGCAATCTTCACCATCAGTCTGTCCTTACTCTCCTTAAAGAGTGGCTCCATCTGCAGACATTGCACACAATTTCATATGTATGTACGTACATCTACACATGCACCACCTGCACACACACACACATACACCAACATACAATACACTTCCACACGTGCACACATGCCAGTGATGCCATACACAAACATCTGTGTATACAAACGCACTAGCATGCACACACACACACACACACACATAAAGGGCATAAGGCAGGATATAGGCTACTGCCTGGGTATGTACATCCACACATGCTCCTGTTCATGAGGCCAATGATTGTCACAAAGAAGTGGGCTGGCCAGACCCATGTCCGACACGTGAGTGGCAGTGGGGGGCCGTGGCCATGGAATGGCTGTCGAGGTGCGTCAGAGAGACTGGCCACCGTAGACACTAGTGTTCTGGGTGGTGGTGGTACGACCTGATTGCTAGCACACAACAGACCCTAGAGGGTGAGGTGGTAGGGTGGTGTTGACGGGTGGAGGTTCAACGGAGCAAAAGATTGCTTGGCTTCGATGGTACCGGGGTCAAACCCGCAACAAAAACGGTGTCCGCTGCCGACGGGGAACTGCATCGCTGGCTCCTTAAGTATGTCCTGTATGTGTAAGCTGGACCTGCCAGCATCAAATGCATCACTTCCACGCAAGTCAATTACTGTCCTTCCCCGTGACCTCTTGGCCTCCACACCACCATCTTGGTGACTTCACAAGCACACACACAAACACACACACATACACACACACACACACACCAGTCTCAGTTTGTTGGCACTGAAGGTAGGAGTGAGCATGTGTCTCCTCCTCTTCCAGGAAGTGCCTTCTGTAATGTCAAGTGTCTTGTACGGCTTGCCATCAATGCTGAAAGCAAACCCTCCTTCCTGCAAAGAGAAACACACCCCTGCTAAATCACGCTCTCAATAGGTAGTAATTCACTTACTTGCTAATAGATTTTTGATGTTTAAATAAACAAAATCAAACACATTATATACAATAATGACAGAAACAGTGCACACATTCATCCCTTTAATAAGAATTCATCTAAAACACAAACTATAAAATATAATTATTCAATATTAAGTTGAGTCAACAGATTCTACAGGCATCCAAGGATAAGTTTACACATGGCGAGCAACACAAGGCAGAAATAAACTTACAATTCGGTTTTGAAACTTGTCAAAATTCTTTATCTGTAACAACTTCATCAAGTCGGGATCTGAGACAATGAGAAAAGGCCTCTTGCCAAAATACAGTCTGCAGTAGAGGACACCAGAGGAGAAAGTATATGTACATGACTATAATTCTACAAAGCTGCACAACACAAGGACACCTGGTTACCCTCAAACAAACATATTTATATACATATCAGAAAGAGATTAAAGGGATGGTGCTGATTGTTTGTATACATAATACAATGGAAAACCAGCACTAGCGTTCTACAGAGCAAATAGAACTGTTGAGGTGAAAGTGCACACAATACAGAAGACAATGATACCGTTCTTTCACGTGAAAATGCGCCAGCGCATAGAAAACGTCCGACATTTTCCGCATTCTGTCTTTTATTCTAATTCTTCTTCTCCCGATACTGTAGCACACGAACACTGAGGAGTATGAAAATGACTTAATCACAGAACTGCGCAGCGTCTGACCCACTGTTTTCATTTGTACAATAGAGTTCTGCGCAATGCACTCTGTATATGATAATTTTCCAGCTTCTTCGTACGCTGCTTATTGGTAACATGCCATTTGCAGTGAAATCGTTTCTTACAAATGCTCGCATTTTCAAACATGATTGCCGGGTCATTGTTGCTCACCCAGACAGTGCAGCAAGATTGTCAGGTGCCATGTTACGTGCCACAATTTGGAATACCGTATGGCCGGAAACTTTGGCGGGAAGATATTATGGCGGATTGCTGAAAATATGTCATTTGGCAGAATTTACTTTTTACTTAGCCATAATGATATTCATTGCAAAATGGGTAATCGAACGCGCTGGGAATTTAACCGGGCTGTGAGCTAGTTTCCGCTCAGTTAGGACGATATCAATGATTAAATGCAACTGAAAACTTAACGAATCGTTGTTACGCCTACTCTGGACTGTTTTTGTCCCATCGGTCTTTACAGTGACCGTGTACACATCGTTTGGATCGCCTTCCTCGCGTTGACAGACAAGCCACCTCTTTCCTTCGTTGTACAAAACTCTTTGGAGAAGCGATGTCCCGTACGCAGCTTTCATTGGTAAACTCCATGCTGACGATTAGAAGGGCACGTCTAGCTGCAGCCTAGTACACAAGCTATGATTTCGCAATAATGATGACATCACACTGTAAAATTTTTGGCAGATGAAATATTGGTAGATTGCTCTCAAAACCGCCAATCCGCCAAAATAAATTCCCCGCCAAAATTCCAGCCCATACGGTAGGTAGAAACAAGGAACCTGGCATATTATTTCATTGAGTTTGCGTCAGGTAGTGGCTCGTTCTTTGGGCTGGATTCATGATGTGGAACTGGCACCCCATAAAAAGGACAGAAACAAGTGGAGTAAAAATGTTTTCCAGCAGAGATGTAGAGACGGTGCCCCCTATTAAGTAGCTGCATGGAAATAACCAATGGAAAAATATAGGAACAAGGTGGGATATACCATGACTTTCTAACAACCCAGGTCAACATTTGCCAGCTTCAAGGCACGTTGGATACGTACTTCACCATCCCTACATCTGGCAACATTTGATTCACCTAGTTAGGCTATACACTACTTCAGACAAAATGCTACTGTGACCTTTTTCATTAGTAAAGACTGCTTGAAGGTAAGTAATTCCTGACATACACACATTTGAATGATGATTGCATGGCCATAGGCTGCTCTTGCGTGGCAATTGAATGCACGTCCCTTACATGACTTGGTGCATTATTGTAAAATTGTGCTGTCCAAGCTGTCCAAGTGGCATGAACGTGGGTGCACTGGACTTCAGACTGCTGCGCAGTATCTTTAATGAATGTCACAGTAGCATTTTGTCTGAAATAGTAGCCTAACTAGGCAAATCAAATGTTGTCAGATGTAGGGATTGTGAAGCATGTGCCTTGAAGCTGACGAATGTTAACCTGGGTTGTTAGAAGGTCATGGTATACCCCTCCTTGTTCCTATACTTATTCCATCGGTTGATTTTTCCATGCAGTTACTTGATAGCCATGCAGCTGCAGCTGTTGGCAGTTGTCCTTCACTCCTACTCCACTGTCTGCTATATCTAGTTGGGGTTCCTATTGCTCTATTCCAAAGATTGGCCTGCACAAATGACCTCAGTACTTCAGTGGTACTTTATCATCGATTACCTGTTACCAATTACTGGTTGCATAACTAACCAAAAAGTTACTGCTCTATATACAATATGCTCTATGTGTGCCACATGATTGAAGGAGAGCAAATCAAGTGTCACATGGACACCAGTACACCACCACCATACGTCTACACGAACATGCATATCTCACATGGAACCAACACCACTCGGGTAGAATACCTTCACACTTACCCAACTCTTGGACCATAGGTCTTGGAAATATAATCAATGAATTTTAGGCAATTGCCCTACAGATGAAAGAACAATACATGAGCAATAGTGCACAATGAGGTACTGTGTGAGTGCATGTGCGCATGCATGTAGGTGTCAACCACAGATACCTGAAGCAGACCCTGTGGCTGCTTAATGGTGACACGTTACGTCCCATCTGCAAGTGGCACCACTACCAATAAGTGACTGACATGTGCATACACAGGGTCTGGTTCATGAGAACAGGTGAATAGTGTGTATATGTATATGCATGACCCTATATTCTGTTAGCACTTGTGTGTGGACTGAGTACGCGCGCATGTGTGTGTAGTTGTGTGTGTGTACGCATGGCAGACCCGGCAACTGACCCCATACCACAACCTGCTTCTCTTAGGCCTGTACCACTCCCCTGCTCCCCGAGAACCTTGGAGTGCAAATAGCATGTGTGGATAGACGGTGTGTGCGTGTGTGTGTGTGTGTGTGTGTGTGTGTGTGTGTGTGTGTGTGTGTGTGTGTGTGTGTGTGTGTGTGTATGCATGTGTGCATGGTACTGGGTGATGCTGGTACAATTACTATGCATAATTTATATATACCATGTATATAATGTATATCATGATTGCATTCCCAATCCTGCCCAACCAACAGGTATGTAGCTCCTCTTGATACACCTACCTTGAACCTTCCAAGAGTCACCAAATTGCCCACTACCGGCAGAGGCTGTGGTCCTGGCACTCCAAGCTGCTTGAAGTAGCAGTAAGGCTTACTGTAGCAACTGCAATTAGGGAATGGCCTTCCTTTGTTCAAAGCTCACCCCAGTCCAACAAAATACGTAAGCAAGCACATACAAGGCACAGTGCAGTCACGCCTTCACTGTCTGTTTAGCCTGATGCACAAAATACGCACACACATAGCTGTATATTGATGAAAACTGGAAACTCATCAACAAGCCAGTGCAAAAGTATCTACACAGACACATACTTAATGCATACAAGGAATAGTGGCCCTAGGAGTAAGGGATATATCAGAAACTTGTTGAAATGGCCAGGTCAATTGGAATAGATCTGACGTTTCGGCAACCTGGAGCTGCCTACATCGGTGAATAACAACACATACAAGCAAGGGTGTATGAATAGGAACAGTCATATGAGGTCTAGATGCATACAGGTAGTAAATAATAGTGGGAATAACACATATCACATCAGATAACAGTAAAAACCGGGAAAGATCCACAACAACAGAAATGGACTAAAATGGGTGGCCAGAGCAGTAGTCAGTCCAGCAGGGTTGCATAGAGTCCTGACAAGAGCCCCTTTCTCTGTTGAGAGGGGCCTGAAGGTTTTGATTGTGTCAGGACTCTAGCAGGCAGCGTGTCTGGGTGTGGGGATGGCAGTCGATTATTGCTGCCTTGGGCAGGTCGACCTGGTGGCCTGCTTCAAGCACATGCTCTGCAACAGTAGAGGCAGTAACATCACTGTTCTTGAGGGCCTGACGATTGTTCACGAAGGGTATGGCGTACAAGCACTCCAGTTGGTGAGATACTACGTGATTGCGGCAATCAGCGGCACCCGAATAAGGTATATAAGTAGTATAGGGATCTCGTTTACAATGTGAATTACACGTTTTCACATTTATAACACCGTGAACTGCGTGTTTGCACATTGGCGTTTGGGGACCACCTGCCTCCAGCACCAACTGCCGGGCTGGGCAGTCCACGAAACCGCGCGTGTAGGGTTTCTTAGAATACACGTGTGTGCTGGAACTACGAGCTCTGGCAGGTGGGGTGGGATGCCCCATGTCGCCACAGATTACAATGTATGACGGTACTTGCTGGATCGGATCGACGCGCGCTTGAGGCGCAGAAACTATGTAGGTGTGTGCCGAAACCCCAGGCCGTTGGCTACTTGGCTACTAGCTACAGTCTATCTGTTGTGAAAGCTCTTACCTGTACCACAAGTACAGCGCAGAGACAAGGCATAAGATCCCTGTTAAGAGGTAGACGTTAGAGGTGTATGAGAAGAGAGCGTCCAGGTCCATCGATCGTCTCGGAAGTGATTAGCTTAGTGCTCCAATCACCCTCCGAGTCTACATACAGGCATACACAGGCACTTAGACTTACCTAACAAACGCCTGCTTTGGTCTGTCGAGCTAGACCATTTCGAGATTCTTTGGTCGCATGTAAGCGTCATAAACTGCCCAACCAGCTGTAGCAGGTTACAGTGAGCGTGCCTGTTGTACGGTGGTACCCCAAATGTATGCAAATGGTTTTGAAGCCTTAGCACTTCCACAAAGCCACTCCATACCAATCAGTGGAGTGCTTTGCACGTGCCTAACTATATAAGCACGCAATGAGCATGCAGCTAGCTAATGTATACATTTTTCATGATACTAGCATTAAACTACTATTTTTGTGGCAACTGGTGGGGTTTCTGGAGGAGATATACCACTGCAGCGAGAAGAGTAGATAGAAAAGGCAAAAATGAATGTATACTGCAGTATAAATGTATGCAAGGGCTCACAAACACACACACGCACACAGATGCACACACACACACACCAACAACAATACAGAGTAATAATAAAGACATGAAGGCTTAGGCTAGACTGCAGCTGCTCCCTAGCTGCAGTGTCACTGCAGCTAAAATTCAAGTGGTGGAGTTGACATCCACCATGCATAGTGGACTGAAACACAGCACCACAGTTTGCAGATTTTCCTGAAGGAAATGGAAATGAGTTCACTGACCATGGAGTATGTGTCACTCCCTCACAGCCCCAAACTGGTGTAGGAGTAGGATCACAAACAATTATAGCTAATTAAGCATGCCAGTCAGTACGTGCACAACACATGAATGTTAATATGAACACTGTATAACTAACTTCCTTGCATAGCAACCACAAAAGGTGTGCTTACTCATCTACTCTATACATTATGTATTCCTTCCTGGTGGCATTAAAATAATACAATGTAAATATAAATACGGCGATTGGAGTCAAAGAATCGTGGCCACATCGGTGGCTTGTGTGGCTGAAACTCCACGTTAGAGTGTAAGCCGCGAGTTCGGGTGCCAGCCAGGTCGTGGTTCTTTTCTTCAGTCGCCACTTTCAAGCTGTGTAGTTAACAAAATGTTTGTATTATTATATCATTGTATTTGAATGCATTATGTACAAAAAGGTACACTGTATAAGGCCAACTGCCTCATGCAGCACTGTTTAGCACATACGTTGTGCAAACTCTCTCATTGAAAATCTCTAAGAAGGCAACACAAGTAGTAGCCATCCAGTAAATTCCACTCAGACTGCTGATGATAGGTTGTGTTAATTTTATTGGTCAGCTTTTGTCATATAGGTTCTCAACTTCCAAGAGTTATTCAATCAACCCTGCCATGCATGGGTCAATAAGGACTGGCTAACATACGTACCTCTGACATCAAAGGAAAGGCCGCCATGTGTAAAAAGGTGAGAAAAGTACACCGACCTTTGTATGTAGCACACACATGCAAGCACTTGGGTGTCACAACAAAAACACATCATTTGTCAGCTCTCTTACCTCAGTTTCCGGTGCAAGTACAATCCTGTACTTCTGCAGGATAGAAATCAACGCCATCTTCATCTCAAACAGAGCAAACCTCATTCCAATGCAGTTTCTTGGGCCGTACCCAAAGGGCAAGTAAGCACAAGGATGACGCTTGGCCTTCTCTTCAGGAGTGAACCTGCAAATACAGGGAGTTACATAGACAAATATTACAGTATATATAATTATTTTTATTATAGTGTAATATTGTATAGTATAATAGTTATAGTATCGCACTGTAATCTGAGAGCGTATTACCTTTTAGGATCAAACTTGTCTGGTTCACTCTATAGTTCAGGATTGTTGTGCAGTGTTGGAGATGAGAACAGCACATACATTCCCTTCTTCATGGGGAGGTCACCCACAACACAGTCCTCAGTGCACACACGAGAAGATCTGAATCAGTGGGAAAACAATATTCATATTAGCGCATTTAAGACAAAGTTGAAGGCCGTTCGCATCATGCCTGTTTGCATCATACCTCGTTCAATTGCCCATTCTCACTATTTTATACAGAAACATACTGCATATTTTATAATTATGAGAGGTAAGGCATGAAATACCTTTAACGCCGGTAGACACATTTATGTGTCATATTACGTTATACCCGCGAACGCCGAATGACACATTTATGTGTCATAACGGAGCACGCGAAATTTAAGTTGTTTTGCTGGCACTACAAACTTGGAGCAGCTACTTCTGCTACAGGGGTCCTGTAGCAATGTGAGAGCTTTCATACGGCGTACCTATCCGGTCTTCTCGTCGCCCGCACGGCGAACCATTAAGCGGTACCATGCTGACACCTTCTTCCTCGACGAAAGTAGCCGTCCACATTTGCGCGCGCGGGTGTATACAAAGCGGCGAAAGTCAAAAGCGACCCTACAATCCTACGGGGTGACAGCCGTAGACTAACCTTCAGCTTCGCGCCCCGAATTTACGTTTGACTTCACGCCAATCTTCCTCGACGGAACGAGCTGTCTCCATCGTTGCTTCCGTTGCATTTACACAACGGCGAATAACATGAGCTACCAAGAATCCTCCTGGATCACGGACATACATGATAAAATCCTTACTGAATCCGTTTCGGCTGTAAGAAAGGACTGTAAAGTGTAATACGCAACGATATTGGTTCTCACCTAGGCGCCGCCATTTAAAGTCCGGCGTTGGGGGGGGGGTCGGCGCGAATTATAAACTTCGGCGCTAAAGGGTTAAAGGGCATTGATCTAGGGCTAGCTAAACTTGAGATGTTTTGAGTGAGATGAAACATGCAAAAAGTATGGAACAAAGCACTGGATATATAATTGCTGCGAATGGACATCCAGCTAAAGCAGTCAATAACCGTTTGCTCTGTAGCTGTTTTGAGTGTATATACGTACAAACAACATACAACAAAGTGAGAGAAAGTCTGCAACACACTCACATTGGTACTGCTGGAAAAATCTGGAGAATCTCCTGTACAACCATGTCCAGATACGCCATGTCCTGAGCTGCATCATACATGGAATTGTCCTATTATTATATATCGTACAATGACAGTAGCCATTTTGGGAGAAAAAAGGAAGGTAACACATGGCAGTAACCACTTCATATACAGTACGTTAGCTGCTAGTCTTCCCTGCTCATTAGCGCACAGTGAATAGAGACTAGCAACTAGTGCAAAATTCTAATCATACTGTAAACTTCTTACGTCACACAACAACCATTCTAACCTTCCATATCTACGTATTTTCCAAAACCAGGCTATTGGTAATCTAAAGTTAAATTCGAACATTCATTAGAACAGCTTCGGTGTCTTCATGGTTGTAGGTACAAGGGTTCAGCTGAAACAATCCGGCTTGCAGCTCAAACTATGAAAATATGCCCTCAAAAAGTGTCACTTCAGCCGAAGACAATACGCTGATGTCCAGCAGACAAAGCCTACCTACTGCCTATCTTGCAAGAAGCTCAAACAAGGTAAAGATCATTTTGCAATTGATTGGCTGCCAAGACATGTCTGGTACAGGCTGCTGCCTCATTTGGAGAGCAATAGAAGCTACATAGCAAATACCATGGACACTATTATACAACGTACATATGCCTGCATGAAATTATTATGCTTAAGTATACAATGCTATTCTATAAAATGACACATGTTGCATTAGTGCTCTTTCTTACAGGGTCTCCTCATAGTAGTCATGAATCTCATCAGACAACCTCTCCTGTGCCTCAGGGTTCACTGCCAGTAGATAGATAGCAAAGGCGAGGGTTGAACTGGTGGTCTCGTAGCCAGCAGTGAGGAGTGAGAAGCAGTCAATGACAATGTCATCCTCTGTCAATCCCTTAATGGATCCACCATCTACGGTATCAATCATCAGCTGCAGAGTAAGGCCAAAGGCAACGGATAACATAACTTCCAAAGTCAACTTCTGGAATAACCTGTGTGTGTGTGTGTGTGTGTGTGTGTGTGTGTGCGCGCGCGCGAGTGTGTGTGTGTGTGTGTGTGTGTGTGCATGTGCGTGTGCGCATGCATGCAAATGTATGTATGTATATGTATTTTGGAGGACACGAAATGGGTACATACATATTGCACACTCACACATTTGCATGAAGAGTATAATATATATACCCATATGCATAGAACATACTGCAATGGCAGTTACACTGACATTATTATGTATGTACACGTTAATCCAAGTATCTGAGGTACTACTGAACATAACCAAAGTGGTCGATTGGTACTAGGCACAAAGGTGACATAAAATGGCCATCGAGGCAAAACCCAATAATGCTGTGTGTCTGACGTACTCCAGAGCATTAGCTGCCTCCCCTTTCTCTGCCAGTCCAGCAATCTTCACCATCAGTTTCTTCTTACTCTCGTTAAAGAGGGGCTCCAACTGCAGACATTGCACACAAGCAAGGAATGCTAAGGATCTCATTAGATCGATTCACCCACTTCACAAACATGTGCATTCCACAAACATGTACATGCGTATGTACATCCACACATGCTCCTGTTCATGAGGCCAATGATGGTCACAAAGAGGAGGGCTGGCCAGACCCATGCTTGACACCCCTGGGGTGAGTGGCAGCTGGGGGCCGTGGCCGTGGAATTGCTGTCGAGGTGCGTCAGAGAGATCAGCTACCGTAGACACTAGTGTTCGTGGTGGTGGTATATACGGCCTGATTGCTAGCACAACAGCCCCCTAAGGGTGAGGTGGTAGGGTGGTGTTGACAGGTGGAGGTCCAACAGAGCGAAAGATCGCTTGGCTTCGATGGTACCGGGGTTGAACCCGCAACAAAACGGTGTCCGCTGCCGATGGGGAGCTGCATCACCAACTCCAGGTGCGCCCTGTGTGCTTATGAACCTGCCAGCTGGAATTGCGCAATTTCTGCGCCAGTCGCCCGTCTTTTCCCGTGACCTCTTGGCCTCCATGCCACCATCTGGTTGACGTCACAAACATACTCACACACGCACACAAACACACACGTGCACACGCACACGCACACACACACACACACACACACACACACACCAGTCTCAGTTTATTGGCACTGAAGGTAGGAGTGAGCATGTGTCTCCTATTCTTCCAGGAATCATCTTCTGCAACGTTCAGAGTCTTGTAGCGCTTGCCATTAATGTGAAAGCGAACCCTCCTTCCTGCAAAGAGAAACACACCCCTGCTAAATCACGCTCTCAATAGGTCTAATTCACTGACTTGCACATAGATTTTTGATGTTTAACTGAACACATTATATACATAATAACAACAATATACAATAATGACAGAAGCAGTGCACACATTCATCCCATTATTGAGTTGAGTAAACAGATTTTAAATGTATCAAGGAACAATGATGTAATAAAAATAATCACGGAATAAGCTTGGCACATGGCAAGCAACACAAAGACAGAAAAAACTTACATTTTGGTTTGGAAACTTGTCAAAGATTTTATCAGTATCAGCTTCAGCAAGTCGGGATCAGAGACAACGAAAAAAGGACTCTTGCCGGAATACAGTCTGCAGTAGAGGACAACAGAGGAGACAGTGTGTACACATGACTATATACAAAACTGCACAACACAAGGGCACCTGGCTACCCTAGCTCACACATATCTATAAAGTATACATACAAATATACATATATATTGTACATATACTGTATATCTTATGCTTTTATATTCTTTGTGAAATGTAACTACACACTCTGAACCCAGGGACGTACACTTAATACATACTCAAATCATATTTGTATAGCATGTAGGAGCAGGACTAAGTACAAGTTCCTTTTCCGACAGAATGATACATGAAGCCCATATGCATTTCTCCAGGTTTCAGATGCACATACATGCATACCTCACATAAAACCAACGCCACTATGGCAGAATACAGCATTGACACTTACCCAGCTCTTGGTCAGGTGGTTTGGAAATATAATCAAGGAAGTCTAGGGTACTGCCCTACAGATGACATGAGTAATACAATAAGATAATGCGTGAGTGTGAGTGTATATGTGCGCATGCATGTAGGCGTCAACCACAGATACCTGAAGCAGACCCTGTGACTGCTTAATGGTGACATTGTACGTCACATCTGCACGTGGCACCACTACCAATAAGTGACGACAGGTGCATGGGGTCAGGTGCATGAGAAGAGGTGAATAGTGTGTATATGTAGTACATGCACAGCACATGGAATGTGTGCGTGTGTGTACGCATGTGTGTATGATACTGGGTGATGCTGGTACAATTACTATGCATAATTTATATATACTATGTATATAATATATATATATAATATATATGATTGCATTCCCAATCCTGCTCAACCAACAGGTATGTAGCTGCTCTTGATTGACTTACCTTGAAGCTTTTATAAGTCACCATATTGCCCACTACCGGCAGAGGTTGTGGTCCTGGCACTCCAAGCTGCTTGAAGTAGCAGTAAGGCTCACTGTAGCAACTGCAATAAGGGAATGACCTTCCTTTGTTCAAAGGTCACCCCAGTTCCAACAAAATACGGAGACTAGGCAAGCACAACCTATAGCTACCTGCGAGATGTTTCACCCACGTATGCATATACTCCTGAAGAACTGCAATCTATGGAAAGGCACAGTGCAGTCTCGCCTTCACTGTCTGTTTAGCAATATGCACAAAATACACAAACACATAGCTGTAGATGAAAACTGGAAACTCATCGACAAGCCAAAGCAAGGGTGTAAGAATAGGGACAGTCACGTGATTAGATGCATACAGGAAGTAAAAAACAGCGCGAATACCGTATATATAGCGGGAAATTTTGGATCGGTGCAAATTTTCGTATATATATTTCGTATGATGGCTCGCCATACGAAAATAAATACTACGAAAAGTTTTACATTTGAAATGCCGTCACATTTTGAACGCGAGCAATCTCCCACGTAGTACGTCGATAGAGCAATTGGCTTTGTGCCGGTACTTCAAGCCTTTGGACGCGGGCGCCGTTCCAGACCCCAGTAGACCTCTGTCCGCACACGTTAGCCCTGGAGCGATTAAAGACGCCAACGAAGCTGTGAGAAATGCGTCACAAGGAAGCAGTAAGCTTAGAGGGAAATACGCCAAGTTCACACCAGAACAAAACGCATCGATCGGCGAGTATGCCTCGCTGCACGGCAGCTATTCATCGTTTTTCGAAGCAGTTGGGAGTCGAAATGAAGCCTACTTCGGTTCAGCCTTGGAAAGGGAAGTATCTGGCCGAAATCAGCCGCAAGCGGAAAGCTGGTGAGACGAGCGATCTCAGCGTTAAGTCCTTGCCCGTCAAGAAGCGTGGGAGACCTTGTAGACGTGGTACCCCCTCACCATCGACTCCACCGAACACGACGACAGTATTGACACGTGTACTTGCCAGGATCAGGAGGCGTAGAATTATCCGCGCACGCGAACATACGAAAATAAGAATACGAAAATTTATATATAAGTAGTAAATTGATCTTATTTACAACACTGTGAACTGCGTGTTTGCACATTGGCATTTGGGGACCACCTGCCTCCAGCACCATGCAACTGCCGGGCTGGCCAGTCCGCAAAATCGCTTGTGTAGGGTTTCTTAGAATACACGTGTGTGCTGGAACTACGAGCTCTGGCAGGTGGGGTGGGATGCCCCATGTCGCCACAGATTACAATGTATGACGGTACTTGCTGGATCGGATCGACGCGCGCTTGAGGCGCAGAAACTATGTAGGTGTGTGCCGAACCCCCAGGCCGTTGGCTACTTGGCTACTAGCTACAGTCTATCTGTTGTGAAAGCTCTTACCTGTACCACAAGTAAAGCGCAGAGACAAGGCATAAGATCCCTGTTAAGAGGTAGACGTTAGAAGTGTATGAGAAGAGAGCGTCCAGGTCCATCGTCTTGGAAGTGATTAGCTCAGTGCTCCAATCACCCTCCGAGTCTATACAATTCTATATATACAGTGCAAGTTGCAATATACACCACTAATGTAAAGTTAAATATAATTGTATTGGCCCTATTCGATATAATAATATATATACACTAGACCTTCAGATGCTTAGACTTATATACCTAACAAACGCCCGCTTTGGTCTGGCGAGGTAGACCATCTCGAGCTTCCTTAATTAAGCTTTGGTCGCATGTAAGCGTCATAAACTGCCCAGCCAGCTGCAGCAGTTACAGAGAGTGTGCTTGTTGTACGGTGGTGCCCCAAATGCATGCATTGGATTTGAAGCCTTATCACTTCCACATAGCCACTCTATGCCAGTCAGTGGAGTGTTGTGCACGTGCCTAACTATATACATGCAATGAGCATGCAGCTAGCTATATGTAGCAGGAATGATATATACATTTTTCATGATACCAGCATTAAACGACAAGCCATGCAAATAAGACAATATCATGTATATATTATAAGTCAACAGGAAGCAATAATCTAGTCAGAACATGTCACAGTCACGTCATTCCTGGATGGCTCGATCTTCACAGCACGTCAGGTCAAAATGGGATCTACAATTGATGGTCATGCTGGATGGTGGAGGGAGGAGCTTGCACCTCTGAGGCACAAGAGACGGCAGTGTGCAAGGGTAAGAAGCTCAACACATTATCTTAGGCTGGGCTCAGCATGCGATGACATACAGGGACTAGCAGGATTGCCAACAATTTACTTATATACAACCAATTTGAAGAGGAGAGATAAATATAAAATTAGTGAAGATAGTAAGTATACTGTATTGCAACCAATGGTTAATACTTATAGCAAACAAATAATAAATAATACAGCACAATCACAAGCACTCAAAATGCACTGAAATACATGCAGGAAACTAATTATATATAATGTAGAAATACATAAGAAACATTGTGTGTGTGAGATGGACTTATATATATATATATATATAGTGAATTGCTGCTTATATATGGTGCAATACCTGGTGCTTTCACCAGACAGGTGACGGTGGAAATAGAGCCTATAATGATCATCATGTCTTTGAGGTTGCTTCCACAAGGCAATGATAGGAATACCGTGCAAGAAAGATCAATAGGGCACACACACACACACACGCATGTTTTGTATACAGACAAACAATACAGCTAAACCTACTAGCGACCCCATGCACATAATCCCATGCTCACTGTGACGAAGCCAAAAGGGTAAGAGCTTGTATAATATATTATATAGCTATGTATTATAATATGTAAAATATACAAAAAATGCCTGTATAAATTACATAAGGATCATAATTTTATTACACAAGTTTTGGAATGGAATATCTTTGCTGCCTGCTTGTTTTTTGTAAGTCAGCCACACAACTAATTGTATTGTATATAGCTACTAAGATAGCACAGCTATACAGTCTAATGGAGATTCAGAGAGCTATACAGTTACTATTGTGCAATGCATTAGAACAGTCCTTCCAGTGATTACACCTGCTATATGCAGGTCATAACTATATAATATATAAATGAACTGTATAATATTAATTAAAACAGCAAATAGCCATGTGCGGTGTCTACTACATGCTATAAATTTGCTGGTTCCGTTACTGACTCGGTTTTGTCCTAGTCAGAGCACAAACCATGTGCCTGAGAAGATGCAGATCTCTCCGCTCTCACAGCAACATTGACTGCCTAGCGTCAATTGCACAATGCGTGATGGCGCTGCATGTACTTAATATTTGTATCATCATAAATGTAGACAGGGGTCATATTGAAACCTTTGACCTGGATGGGTAGCAATTATAGACACTAACCCTAGCTGAAACCTTACAGTCTGCTTCTGAGCAGTGCTTCTGCCTGGCTGAGGTGGCTCCTGCCAGGTGCATGTTTTGGAAACAATTACAAGAAAATGATTCACTGGGCCAACCTCTGAGAGGCTTCCGAAGTGATAAAAGCAGCAGAGCTATACAGTCCCGACTCAGTGCAGTGGAGAGCGTTACAGAGTGGCCATCTGTTTCCTGGTCATTGCATGCACCAGCTTCCATGCATGTAGCTAGGGTTTGTCTAGGAAACAGTACGTTGTGTTTAGTTAGTTTAATTTACGTAACAAGAAGCGATAGGATGAGCACAAATTAAAACAATTATAGGGACTGCCACAGGCAGCCACTAAAAACTGCTGCAAGCATACATGTACGTACATGGCTGTTTGCCATGTGCATGTATAGTGTAATAATTATATATATTATTATATCAGGAATGGCACCACGCAGAGACCAGTCTTGTATATATTAGCTAATTAACATATGGCTGCAATGTTGAGGTTTTGTGTGGTCTACCTGTAAGTATTGTTTGACCTACAATCTATAATATATTATATAGCTATGTATTATGTAAAATATACAAAAAATGCCTGTATAAATTACATAAGGATCATAATTTTATTACACAAGTTTTGGAATGGAATATCTTTGCTGCCTGCTTGTTTTTGTAAGTCAGCCACTGCAACTAAGATTGTATTGTATATTATAGCTACTAAGATAGCACAGCTATACAGTCTAATGGAGATTCAGAGAGTTATACAGTTACTATTGTGCAATGCATTAGAACAGTCCTTCCAGTGATTACACCTGCTATATGCAGGTCATAACTATATAATATATAAATGAACTGTATAATATTAATTAAAACAGCAAATAGCCATGTGTGGTGTCTACTACATGCTATACATTTGCTGGCTCCGTTACTGACTCGGTAGATAGACGAACAGACAGACGGAAAGCATCACGCACCACATACTCAACCAAGACACACTACCTGACAAGCTGCAATCACACTGAGCGACAACAGTACTAGGCCTAGTGACAAGCAAGAACACATATCACCCTGAACGGGGACGTTGTTGAGCAATCATATATAGCGAGGGAGGGAAAGAACATTGCAGTGATGTTTCGACTTTGAGGGTCTTCGTCAGTCAGTCAAGTTATGCCCTAGTTATGCTACGTGATTGCCCAACAACATCTCCGCTCAGTTTAACGCCATAGTACGAGCCTCTACCACGTCACATCTCATCCTGATGGCAGTCAACTCAAAAATGTTCCAAAAGGCCTTGGTGAAGAGAATGTGCGAGTGCTGAGTCAGTTTGGCCACCTTCTCCCCTCGCCCTGCTGGGCTGCGGACGTAGCGGCTCCCCTTCCACAGACTGCCAATCATCTGAGGGCCAAGGGAGGAAGATGTAATCAGGAGGAGAAGTTGGAGAGGTGTGGTGTGGTGTGGTGTGGTGTTCTGTGATGTAGTGTGGTGTAGTGTGGTGTGGTGTAGTGTAGTGTGGTGTAGTGTATGTGGTGGGTGTGGTGTGATGTGGTGTATACCTGTTTCATCGGGTCTGACTTGTCACTGCAGAACCACTGATCATATGTTGCCATGGAAATGACAACCACCTGAAGTATATGCTTCAGGTACGAAGCATACTAGAAGGAAAGAACTAACGTTAATACGGACACACATGAATTATGAATCCTCTTCCTTCCTTTCCCTTCTCCAATGCTACTCGCACCCCCACCCCACCACTCCATTTGCACTCCCTCACCCTCAACCCCCACTCTCCCTCACAACTCCCTCAGCACTCCCCCTCACCCCTCACCCACATCCTCCAACAGAGCCATCCGTCTCAGTCTCTCGTTATCCTCTCCCTCTCCAAACAAACAGCGCAACTTCTCCCCTCCACTTCTCTCTGCATCCACCTGCACATTAGAGCAAGTACGTCATTTGATATAGCAGGACATACAAAGGCCCTCAAACAGGCACTTACACACACAAACACTCACACACACACACACACACACACACACACACACACACACACACACACACACACACACACACACACACACACACACACACACACACACAAATGCGGACGCAGACACGCACCTTAATGAGACAGGCCGCCCCGTCCAGTCCTAGCGCTAGTCCCTTGAAGCCTGTGAAGTACGGCTGCAGCGACTTGTAGTGGTCGCCGGCTGTAGTCAGAAGCCCCCCACGATCCCTGGAGCACGCCTGAAGGTACTTGAGCATGGGCTTGGTGCAGCTCAGGAACACATGCAGCAAACACCTAAAGCCATTCCCCTTGACTCACTTCCCGTCCGGGTACACAAAATCGTACTTGGGCGCTTCTTGAAGAATGAACTAAAGTTTTTTCTGGCACGGGAGTAGACCAGTTGGTCTTTTAGTTCTACATACATAGCGTAGAATGTAGCATTTCTTTCTGTTCTCTGGGCTTTGTAGTACCTCACTCCCACTTCCATGTGCATGTTGAGGTCGCGGAACAGCTTGCGAAAGGTAAATTCCTCATCTCTGTCTCCTCCACTAGATTCAGCCATCTTGAACCAAAACGGGTATGACGTCATGAGTGGACCTCGTATCCAAAATCGACCCCATAGTATAAAAACCGCCTGTAAAATTACAGAAGGATCATAATCTTATTGTAGAAGTTTTGCAATGGAAACCGGAAGTGGAACGGCTGGCACGCGAGACTAACTCCTGCCAGCTGGTGCAAACAATCACAAGGAAATAATTCGCTGAGTCAACCTTGGAGAGGCTTCAGAAGTGATAAAAGCAACAGAGCTGTAGAGTCCAGGCACAGTGCAGTGGAGAGTGGAGAGTGTTACAGAGTGGCATCTGTATCCTGGTTAGTGCATACACCAGCTTCCATGCCTGTAGTGACGGTTTTGTCTGGGAAACAGTACGTTATTGGATTAACTTTCAACTAAATGCTGTTATTCGCTCTAACATAGCCAACGTGAATAATCATGGTTAATGTGCGTATGTATGGCGAGGTTTGTACAGTGTATATATATATACATCCAGGTGTATGCATCGAATCGGGTGTATGCATATATATTCATGTGTGTGTGTATGTGTGCGATTGTTTGTTTGTGTGTGCTTACACTATAAATTGTTATTACTACATGTATAATTAAAGTACTTTATGCAATGTGCATGCTTGTTGATATATATGAATAAGATAACTACGTATATAAATTATGTTGGGAGGCAAGGTATTGTGACCAAGATCAATAGCTCATGCGGCTGGAACTCTGGATTAGGTCGTAGGTCTTGAGTTCAAACACTGTTGCTGGTCCTTAGTCTCCTGTCACCTTTATCTGGTTACAAGTTCCCAGCTCACAAATATGTACATAGCTACAGCATAATTATTACGTTTTCTTCACATATCTGACCTTTGATCTCATTTTATCATCAGTGTCGAGCCCACAAGAAGTTCTTCCTATATAAGTCAAAGTAATTCTATTGTATTAATTAAGATACTGTGATATCCTTAACATGAAACTATGAATATAGTTATAAACCACAGTGTGCATAAAATGAATGAAACTTGTATATATAAAATTATAAGAAATCGAGATAATACAACCATTGGTAAAAAAGTACAAGAGCATTCTATATAGTTTCTGCTTTGCTCTATTAATTCTCCTCATCAAGTATACAGTACTTCCTCAACTGAGCTGAATTGTAATGGTACAAGTGATATAGCTATGTATGTAGAACTGGCCAAACCCTTCTGCAAAAAGAAGTGAAAAGATTCTTCCACCTTTCGGAGAGCCAGTCTGGCTGCTCTCTCACCAGCAGGTCCAAAGCTCCTCCGGAATAGGAGTTGGTTCCCTGGCTGCATTGGGAACCTGTGAGAAGAGTAGAGACAAGTTATCCCTTGATATCACATCAGCGGGGCCATTGTCCAAACCGGCTACATGCTGTGCTCTCAGGACAAACCCAAAAATGGCTGAGAAAAAAGTGAGGGTTCTTAGCGAATGCATTACCACACCCGAGGGCTCCCTAGATGACCCTTTGTTGAGAACATGGACTACTGACATATTGTCACAATAGCAAAGTACATGCAGCCCCGTCCAGGAAGGGCCCCAAACTGCAGCCGCACAATCAATAGGCACAAGCTCTTTGACCATAATTGACATGTCAGCCCACTGACTAGGCCAATGGCCTTGAAGCCAACAGGAGCCTCAAAGAGCACCACATCCCCAAGATCCTAATGCATCAGTATAGAACACCACTGAGGGCTCAGTGGAGCCTGAGAGCTGCAAGAAGGAGACCCATTCCAACTACTAGCAAAAGCTAGCCACCAAGCCAAATCTGAGCGAAATTCAGCATACAGCCTAAGAAAGCAATTGGGATCACTTGATTTGTGCAACAAGGTGAACATCCGACGCATAAAGCACCTGCCAGAAGGGAGCACTGTGCAAGCAAATTGAGAACACCCAACAAATGCTCAAGCTCCTCGCAATTCCTGGCAAAGTCGGGTCAGTTTGTCATCAGGCAATCGCGCTTACATGCGTACTGAGTCCAGTTCAATGCCTAGGAATACCAAAGACGTAGCAGGCCCAGCAATTTTGTCGGCTGCCAAAAGGACACCCAGAGACTGACAAATGGACATCATAACATCCAGTCATACACACCCCTGAACGAGGAGGACCCAATACCAAGAAATCATCCAAATAATGAAGAATGTGATGGACACCTGATGCCTGAATAATCCATTCTAGAGCATCAGCATAGCCATTGAAAAGTAGAGGGGCAGACCGCAAGCCAAAAGGCAGTTGTCTGTCAATATACACTTGATCATTCCACTTCATGCCCAAAAGATAGCGGCCATCAGGGTGAACAGGAATGAGACGAAAGGCACTTGCAATATCAATTTTTGCCATTTCAGTGCCCTGACAGAGCTGCAGTATTATTCGTGCCACATCTGCAACTGAGGAATAAGCCAATGTACTAATGCCATCATTGACACTAGCCAATGCAGGAGCCGAAAGATCAACAATGAGGCGCCACTTTCCAGGCTAGCCAGACTTGGGTATGACACCAAACCTGCTGATCATTACTCCAGGAAAATTATCAGGAAAAGGACCAGCCACTCATCGCAGTGCCAATTCATTAGCCAAATATCTATCAACAACCTCAGGATGGTCATGAGCAGACTGGCAATTGGTCCTAGCCCTTTTACAAAGACACACAGGATTGTGTCCTACACCTGTCCGCAAGCCTTCCACCAATACCTGAGCCCACACCCGATTTGGGTGAGAACGAAGAACGGCAGACCACTTGTCCACCCTCAAAGGTGTATGATTCTCCAAAGCCGATGGAGGAAGTTATGGCCTTACAAAGTGGCATGCTTGATAAGTGGTTTGCAATTTGCAGAAGCGATCTGCAAGGAGCCCTGACATTTGAAGCCCACGAGGAATGGGACCAGGCAAATCTATGGAATAGCAACAAAGTAGCTACTATAACTCTCATTTTTGATTGCATGCCAATGAATCAAAACAAGTCCATAATTATATAATTATATGCATAATCGTACATTATAAAATTATGTATATACTCGTTAATATGCATACATATAATATATAATATGGGGGGGGGCACTATATATTATAATAGCAGAGATTAATAGCAACTACTAGCGAATGTTAGCCAGGGTGGACACAGGTAGAGGAGAGGTCCGAGGCCGAGGACCCCAAGGTCCACGGGGAGGAGGATATGGGGCAGCTCTTGATAATGAGCAAGTGATAGCCCTATGAGAGCGACCGCAAGCAGAGCAAATATGGTCTCTCTTGCAAGATGAAAACTGACAGTAGCGACCCTCGTTCCATCTTCTGCAAGGTTCGCGAGGCGAGGGAGCGGGCTGAGACTGCTTAGCCCACTGCAAAAACTGAAATTGCAGTTCATCCCACTTGGTACTCTGGGGGGCGGCTGCTGCCATTTGCCTGAACTGCTTGTCACAATGCAGCCAAACATGTGGGGGATTGTCCCGGGCAAGACGACCAATAACTCCCAAATACTGGAGCAGCTCTAAACCCCTGGACGGGGAAGCAGCTATGATGGTACTAGCCCAGGTGGTATATGCAAGAGCCCAATCTTGAAAGGTTTCTATTGGGACTTTTTTCTTTTTTTTTCTTTGTCTTTATCACCAGCAGAAATGAATGCTTCAAAGACATTATCTGGGAGAAGATCCTTCAGATCCACAAAATCTCCCTTACGAATGTTCTCTACTAGTGCAGCAGGCAAAGCAGGTAGTCCTCCTCCAGGGGCAAAACCAACAGCGGCTGCCCCGTGGAAACAGCTGAGGCTTCGAAGCAACCCCACTGGCACTAGAGGTGGCCCCACTGGCACTAGAGGTGGCCCCACTGGCACTAAGTGAGACCCCGGTGGCACAGGAAGTGGCCCCACTGGCATTGGGAGGGACACAGCCTGCCAATGTTCCAGCCAGAATGGGGCCGCAACATGAGAGAACATGGACATGGAAGCCCCATAATCTATAATGTTATAATATTTTCTTAAAGTTTTATATCTTTAATAAGAAATTATTAGCGTCTGTCAGCTGCCATAACTGTATCACTGAATGAGAGAAATGAACCAGTAGCAGTTTGCTAATATCAACCTGTGAGCGATAACCAATTATCCACTTGTGGGTGGACATATATTGCTAGAAGTGCACATGTAGACCATTCCCACCTGCAAATGGACACACATTGCTAGAAGTGCACATGAATACACGGCCATTCCCACCTGCGAGTGGACACACATTGCTACAAGTGTACATGTATACCATTTCCACTTGCGAGTGGACATATATTGCTACAGCAAGTGTGTGCAGCATATGTGTGTGTGTGTGTGTGCAAGTGTGTGTGTACATGTGCATGTGCATGTGCATATATATGTGTGTGTGTGCTGGCATGTGTGCATGGCCATATGCGCGTGTGCTGGCATGTGTGTGTTGTGTGTGTGTGTGTGTGTGTGTGTGTGTGTGTGTGTGTGTGTGTGTGTGTGTGTGTGTGTGTGTGTGTGTGTGTGTGTGTGTGTGTGTGACGTCATCAGATGGCGGAGGCCACGAGGTCGCTTGAGAAGACCAGCAATTCTTTTGCTTCGTTGGACCTCCGTTCGTCCGTACCACCCTACCACCACACCCCCTGGGGACTCTCGAGCTGGCAGTCGGATCGGATCGGTCTACCCTTACAGCCCCTAGTGGCTATGGTGGCCGGTCCACCTGGCGCGCCTTGACGGCCTGTGTTACGGCCATGGCGCCCAGCTGCCACTCACCCCAGGGTTTTCAGGTGTGGGCCTGGCCAGCCCACCCTACGACAGTTTCTTGGCCTACAAAAAGGACCCAAGCTACTGCCTGGGTCCTGCCCAACGCCCTTGTTAGGGCAAGGTGTACCCAGGAGGAGGTGTGTGTGTGTGTGTGTGTGTGCACTCATTGAGTTAGGGATTCTCTAGTGTGAGCTCCTGTAGCTGCAGCTGAGGGGTGTATCATAGTTTGATTTTGCTGGATGTACATACATCAATTATACTTACATATATTGAGTATATTTTATATAATTTTGTGTGTATATTATATGCAAAGCATTTTTAACAAGCTGACTAGGAATGCTGATATATATAAAACATAATTTGCCGTGATCCTGTGGTCCTGGTACGTCATCACTTATACATGTACATAGCGCATATACGGGGAAAACCAATAAGAAAGTACATATATTTATATCCAATTATATACATATATGCCAGCTTTGCGGCGCGCGCACCAGTGGATGAGCAGGCAATTCATGGTCTCAGTTGCATCAGGAGTGCTGGACGTCAATCACGCCATGCTGCAATTAATGATGCCGTCAAGAGAGCTCTGTCATCAGCCCAGATCCCCGCCATGTTGGAACCCACCAGCCTCAGTAGGTCTGACGGGAAGCGACCTGATGGGGCGACAATTGCCCCATGGAAGTCAGGCCGCATGCTTGTCTGGGACGTTTCCTGCACGGACACATTCGCCTTGTCCCGCCTGGCCCAGGGCGTGACGGAAGCATGAGCTGTTGCAGGACAGGCCGAGATGAGAAAGAGAAGCAAGTATGAGATCATTGCCCGTACTCATCATTTCGTTCCGGTGGTGGTGGAGACCTCTGGGGCCTTTGGCACTGAAGCCTTGGACCTGTTCGCAGAGATTGCCAGGCGGGTCCGCGCAGCCACACAAGAGGTCAGGGCACGGGCCTTCCTCCTCCAGCAGGTGTCCGTAGCCCTGCAGCGTGGCAATGCCGCATCAGTGTTGGGGTCAATGGGCTCTGCTTGACTTTTAGTGTTAGGACGTGATCGACCGAATTAGCTCATCATTTAAAATAGGGGCATGATCATTATATAGCTATATATTATTATAGTATTAGTGTGTGTATAACTATATAGATAATATTATAATATTATAATATTAACATTAATGTAGTAATTAAAACTTTTGCGTGTTAAATGAGGATAATAATTACTGTAGAACTGAGTCATCCATCATCAGTTGTTCCATAATATAAGCAATTACTGTACTACAACAGCTCCATTATTTTATTATATAATTCAATTACGTTACTATAAAATAATATCAGACAGTATTATGTGATGCATGAGAGGACAAGTGTCATTCTTTCTGACAGATCATGATCGACAGTCTGTAAACATTATATATATTTGTATAATATTTATAAAAGTCATAATGACAGGAATAGTACATTATATATATATATATAATATTATATATATATATATATATATATATATATATATAAAACTCAAAATCTACATACAATACGTATATACATGATTACCGCATCATTAATTAAAATAATCTTGGCACTAAGCCGCCTTCTTCAATTATGTAAATGCATTAGTCCTATGTTCGAATCACACCTCCACTATATTACCTATAGCTACTTATTTAGATTATTGGTGTATATTAAATTGCAACTTGCACTGTATTATAGTGCTACATTATATATAAAGTATAGAGTAACTACTGAAGCAAACATACGTACTATGAAATTATGTTCCAATAAACTGTCTATGCAAAAATCCGGCAGTACGCACATCTTACGCATGCGAAAAATGATAAAGCTTGCATTGACTGAATCTATCGAGCTTCAAACAGGATCTTGATAGGCGTTATTGGGGACAGGGTACTTCCAAAGTTGACTTTCACGGGTAACTGCCAATTAAATGGATGAAGAGAGAGAAAAGCAGACAGTTACGTAACTTAGTCATAGCACCTCAATCAAAAATCTACCAACTTTAATAATATGACAAACTCCGAATTACTGTCTGCCCTGAAATCTTATCAGTGCAGCTTTAAGTAAAGAAAAGCATGTATGTTACTAATAAACATGCACCAGACACACCCTGGACATTGAGGGTAGCTACAATTATGACCTGTGAGTTCTTTTGAAAGCACAGTCTCAAGTCTATGTACATCGTAAGTAGAAATGTATTATGCAAAACGTTATAGCTCTCTGAGTGATTACTAGGGAAAGCAAATGTCAGTTATACAAACATGACGATTTAGCCCTCACTGATCTTTGTAACGTGCAAGTACTGGGGTGTCACAACAACCCACCATTTCTCAGCTCTCTTACCTCAGTTCCTGGTGCAAGTACAATCCTGTACTTCTGCAGGATGGCAATCAACGCCATCTTCACTTCCAACATGGCAAATCTCATTCCAATGCAGTTTCTTGGTCCATGGCCAAATGGCAAGTAAGCACAAGGATGACGCTTGGCCTTCTCCTCAGGAGTGAACCTGCAAATACAGGGATTACATACACAATAAATGATACAGTATTGTACTGTAGTCTGAGTAAGACCTATCTAGCACCAAATCTCTGCTCAGTGCTAAACAACTACATGGGCATAAGTGCAGTGACGTTTCAGTAATCATGAGGCAAATTAACTATCTAAATGACCACAGAGTCATGGAAAAGATTTGAAGTTTGTTAACTCTTGGCCTGCATGCCATGTGTACCAAGGCATGATGAGAAACTATCGCAAAGCAGCCATTGTAGTGTAGATCACTAAATCATGGATGTATGTATATAAAATGTAGTGTTTGGTGTTCACAGATAATGTGCACATACGTATACGTACATGGGCGTATGAATGCATTACCTTTCAGGATCAAACTTGTCTGGTTCACTCCAAAGTTCAGGATTGTTGTGCAGCATTTGAACTGAGAACAGCACATACATTCCCTTCTTCATGGAGAGGTCCCCCACAACACAGTCCTCAGTGCACACACGAGAAGATCTGAATCAGTGGGAAAACAATTTTCATATTAGCGCATTCAAGACAAAGTTGAAGGTCGTTTGCATCTATCCACTCAAGACAATGACGAATGAAAAGAGAGATGGCGGCACACCTCGTTCAATTGCCCGTTCTCACTAATTAACCCTTTACTTCCGGATGATGTGTTTACATGGTGTGAAACAATTTGCACATAATTCCGGATGACGTGTTTAGGCGTCCTTGCTGAAGACTCGCGTTAAACATTGTATTTTCTTTCGCTACTGGTCTTCCACAAAAATGCTGTTTTAAAGAAATATGCAGCAGTGACTGAGCTTTCACCAGTAAGATTATTTCATCTTCAAGTTGTTCTCGTGAGTTGCAGTTGAGCACTGAAATTTGCACCCGGTACAAAGACGTCATTCTGTTGCTAGTATCAGCGACTATTAACAGTCAGTGAGACCACAAAGAGTCAAAAGCGACGAACCTTCTTACTGGGTGACAGCGATAGACTGAGAAGTTCTTACCTTTAGCATTGCCCTAACCCTAACCCTAACCCTAGCCGCACACTCAAGCGTCAACTTCATACCCATCTTCTCGACCGAATGGTCTTGTGTTCTTCCTTGCACAAGGGAAGTGGTGAAAAACAAGAACGACCTACAGTTCTTCTGCGACACAGCTGTACACGATAAAATCCTTACTGCTACCGTTTCAGCCGAAAGAAGGCAATAGAAGGTGTGTTACGATCATGCTTTGGATATCTTGTGGGCGCCGCCATTAATTTTCATCACTGGGATTTAGGGTTCGGCGGGAAATACTAACTCCAGAAGAAATGGTTTTGAGTCCATGAAACATGGAAAAGTACTGAATAAAGCATTGGAAATTTGCTCAGAATGGACATCCAGCTAAAGCAGTCAATAACCGTTTGCTCTGTAGCTGTTTTGAGTGTGAATATGTACGTAAATTATGTACATACAAACAAACAACAAGGAACAAAGGGAGAGAAAAGTCTGCAACCTGATAAATTTGTACTGCAATACTTGCATTCAATACCCATGTGTGTGTTGTGAACAGTCACACGCTCACACTGGTACCACTGGGTACATGCGAAGAGTCTCCTGCACAACCATGTCTAGATATGCCATGTCCTGAGCTGCATCATACATGGAATTGTCCTATATTGTACAGCAGCCATTTTGGAAGAGAAAGAGAAGGTAACACATGGCAGTAACCACTTCATGTACAGTATGTTAACTGCTAGTATTTCCTGCTCATTAGCGCACAGTGAATAGAGACTAGCAACTAGTGTAAATTTCCGATTATACTATAAATTTCTAACGTCACACAACAACCACTTCAACATTCCATATCTATTCATCTTTCCAGAACCAGACTATTTGTAATCTCAAGTTAAATTCATACATTAGAACAGCTTTGGTGTGTTCAACAGTGGTAGTAGGTGCAAAGCTTCAGCTGAGACAATACACAGATATCCAGCAGGCAAAGCCTATTGCCTATCTTGCAAGAGGCTCAAACTTAGAAAAAAATATGCCATTAAAAAGTGTCATTTCCCAATTGAGTGGCTGCCAAGACATGCCTGGTACAAGCAGCTGCCTCAGTTAGAGAGCAATAGAAGCTACGTAGCAAATAACACCAGCATGGACATTACTATACAACATGCATATGTATGCCAGCATGATATTATATATGCTTAAGTATACAATAAAGTGGAATAAAAATGTTTTCAACCAAAACCAGTAGAGATGTAGGGATGGTGCCCCCAATCAAGTAGCTGTATTGAAAAACTAACCGGCGGAAAAAGTGCAGGAACAGGAGGGTGATGTCATGACATTATTCAAACAACCCAGGTCAACATTTGCAGGCTTCAAGGCGCATTGGATACATACTTCACCATCAATCCCTACATCTGGCAACATTTTCACTAAGTCAGTATGATACACCCCCACTGGTGCATGGGTGCACTGGACTTCAGACTGCTGTGCAATAGCTTCAGTAATGAAAGTCAGAGTAGAATTGTCTGAAATAGTAGCCTATATAGCTATATAGATGAATCAAATGTTGCTAGATGTAGGGATGGTGAAGTACGTATCCAATCTTCCTGGAGAAGAAGAAAAAGACAATGTCTTGGACGTTTTCCACACGTTGGCGCGTCTTCACATGGAAGAACGGTTAGTGCTGTCTGGTGTGTAGTCCATACTTGCTCCTCGCCAGTTCGATTCGCCACTGTTAAAGCCCTGCACATCGCTAGCGCTACTTGTCCGTTGTATTACGTTATACAAACAACCACTACCATCCTTACATAGATGTCACTACCGTGACATCTGATAAAAGGACACATGTTGCTTTAGTGCTTTCTTACAGGGTTCTCCTCATAGTAGTCATGAATCTCATTAGACGCCTTCTCCTGTGCCTCAGGGTGCAATGCCAGTACATAGGTAGCAAAGGTGAGGGTCACACTGGTGGTCTCGTAGCCAGCAGTGAGGAATGTGAAGCAGTCAATGACAATGTCACCCTCTGTCAATCCCTCAACGGATCCACCATCTAAAGCGTCAATCATTAGTTGCAGAGTGTCCACTCTCTAAATTAAAAGTATAACCAAAATCAAGGACTTGTAGTACCAGATACAGCAAGGCATCCATATGCAGTCACAAAGGTTAACATCATGCAAAGATGAAAATGAATGGTGTCACTACAATAGTAAAATAGAAATTGAAGTTCAGTTCACTTCTCAGGTCCATTGTAGCTATATTAAGGCATTTCACATTTCGCATTTCGCAAATGATGCTTCACTTTTGTTCATAAATAACAGAGAAAATTGCTAACTGACAAACAAAAAACATCAAGATCTATTGTTTGAGAGAGATAATTGCATATTTAGTTCAGATTCATAAATGACAGGTTAAATACAATGCTGTAAAGCACAGGCCCATTCACTGATTCATTCATGTAATGCAGACGATGTATAAACCATACGTACCTTGACAAAAGCAGCATCACGTTGTGTGTCCCTGCGCTTCCTTATCATCTCCTGAGCAACTTGAATGAGATACTGACTCGATTTGACAAACTGAGAAAAGCGAAGACCTAATTCCAGTGCGTAGTTCAACTTTGGGTATGCCACTGGGGAAAGGGGAACAAAAAGCCCATATCAGGCCAGTACAATATGCCTCAAATTTGATAACACATGCCATTACACTTACGTACAGATGGACGTAGGTTCACATATCAACAGGAGTGGAGTAGCTGGTTCTCAGAAAATCTCAAAACATTCCCAATTAGTATGAAAGACATCATTAGCTAAACTTTGCTATTACTACAGCAAACATATCATACATACTGTACACCACCACCACCACATCACATTCAGATCATAATTATATATATATACTGCCTTGTAATATTTTGAGAGGTAAAATAGAGTGCTCATGACCGAATACTTTTCAATAGTCCTTCAGAACAGTCCATAATTCACGGAGAAGGTTTATTTGATGGAACTACATAGTGTGTGCACATAGCCCCCACAGAAGGTACGTAGGTGAAAGCTGCCCTAATCACAGGACAGGAACGTCTCTTGATTATTGCTAACTAAGAGACTAAGAGGAGTAACTTGTATCATTTGTTTGCATGCGTAATATATTATATTGGGATTCTCACCTGTTGCAAATAGAACCCACATCAGGTCCACTTCTTCACCAAGGTTGAATATGTCACCCACAGCTTTGTAAATCTGCCCTCCTTTCCCATTCTGAATGTCCAGCGCAATGCCAAAGGCAACGGATAACATAACTTCCAAAGTCAACTTACTGTATAACCTGTGTGTGTGTGTGTGTGTGAGTGTGTGTGTGTGTGTGTGTGTGTGTGTGTGTGTGTGTGTGTGTGTGTGTGTGTGTGTGTGTGCGCGTGTGTGTGCGTTTGCACGCATATGCATGTGTGTATTTGCATTTTGCAAAAGAAACAATATGTGTACATAAATACTGCACACCCACACATTTGCATGCAGAGTATATATAGAACATACCACAATGCCAAATACATTGACTTAGGTAAGTATACATTAATCCAAGCATCTGAGGTACTACTGAACATAACCAAAGTGGTTGATTGTACAAGGCACAAAGGTGGCAAAAAATGGCCACCGAGGCAAAACCCAGTAATGCTGTGTGTCTGACATACTCTAGAGCATTAGCTGCCTCCCCGTTCTCTGCCAGTCCAGCAATTTTCATCATCAGTCTCTTCTTACTCTCGTTAAAGAGGGGCTCCATCTACAGACATTGCACACATGCAAGGAATGCCAAGAAACTCATTGGATCGATCACCCATTCCACAAACATGTACATACACACACACACACACATACATACACACACACACACACACACACACACACACACACACACACACACACACACACACACACACACACACACCAGTCTCAGTTTGTTGGCACTGAAGGTAGGAGTGAGCATGTGTCTCCTCTTCCTCCAGGAATCGACTTCTGCAATGTTCAGAGTCCTGTACCGCTTGCCATCAATGCTGAAAGCAAACCCTCCTTCCTGCAAATAAAACCACACCCCTGCTAAATCACGCTCTCATGAAGTCCAATTCACTCACCTGTACATGGATACTTTGATGTTAACTGAACAAAATCAAACACATTACAAAATGACAGAAACAGTACACACATTCATCCTATTAATTGTAATTATAAAAAGTCTTAAACACAAACAGTAAATAATTATAATAATCCAATATTGAGTTGAGTCAACAGATTCTAGAGGCACCCAAGAATAAGCTTGCACATGGGGATCAACACAAAGACAGAAAGTAACTTACAATTCGGTTTTGAAACTTGTCAAAATTCTTAATCAGTATCTCCTTTAGCAAGTCAGGATCGGAGACAATGAGAAAAGGCCTCGTGCCAAAATACAGTCTGCAATAGAGGACAACAGAGGATAAAGTGTGCACACATGAATACAATAGTGCACAACACAAGGGCACCTGGCTACCCTCACATGTATCTACATAATTATGTATAAACATAAATTATACGCATATACTGTACATATACTGTATATCTTGTGTGTACACTTTTATATTCTTTACAAAATGTAACTACTCACCCTGTATGTATGGGCGGGACTAAGTACAAGTTCTTTCATACTGTAATATACTTTAACATCGATTACTGGATATATGCCAATTACTGGCTTGCGTAACTAACCCATAACGTTCTATATAAAAATATGCTCTACGTGTGTCAGACATATGACTGATGGAGAGCAAGTCAAGTGGCACATGTACACCAGTACACGTCTACACGAACGTGCATATCTCACATGGAACGAACATCACTAAGATGGAATTCCTACACACTTACCCAGCTCTTGGTCCATAGGTCTTGGAAATATAATCAAGGAATTCTAGGGAAGTGCCCTATACATGAGACAAGCAATAGTGCACAATAAGGTACTGTGTGAGTGTGAGTGTGAGTGTATATACACATGCATGTAAACGTCAACTATAGATACCTGAAGCAGGCCCTGTTACCAATTAATGGTGACGCTGTACATCCCATCTGCAAGTGACACCACTACCAGTAAGTGACTGACAGGTGCGTGTGTCTTGTGTGTGTGTGTGTGTGTGGTGTGTGTGTGCATGTGTGTGCGTGTGGTGTGTGTGTGTGTGTGTGTGTGTGTGTGTGTGTGTGTGTGTGTGTGTGTGTGTGTGTGTGTGTGTGTGTGTGTGTGTGTACATGTGTAGTCGTGTGTGTGTGTATGTGTGTGTGTGTGTGTGTGTGTGCGCGCGCATTTATGCATATGTGTATAATATTATGATTGCATTCGCAATCCTGACCAACCAACAGGTATGTAGCTGCACTTGATAGACTTACCTTAAACCTTTTAATAGTCACCAAATGGCCCACTACCGGCAGAGGCTCTGGTCCTGGCACTCCAAGCTGCTTGAAGTAGCGGTAAGGCTTATTGTAGCAACTGCAATAAGGAAATGACCTTCCTTTGTTCAAAGGCCACCCCAGTTCCAACAGAATACAGAAGAAACCTAGGCAAGCACAGCCCATAGCTACCTACGAGATGTTTCACCCTTGTACGCATATACCCCTGGTTGGTTAAAAAGAACTGCAATCGATGGGAAGGCCCATTGTAGTCTCACTGTCTGTTTAGCCATTCGCACAAAATGCACACACGCATATATAGCTGTAGATAAAAACTGGAAACTCATCAACAAGCCATTGCAAAAGAATCTACACATACATACATATCCATACAAGGAACGTGGGCCCTAGAAATAAGGGCTATAATATTATATATCATAGACTTGTCGAAAACACTAGCCAGGTCAAGTGAAATAGATCAAACGTTTTGGCAGCCTACAGCTGCCCTCATCAGTGAATGATAACACGTACAAGCAAGGTTGTTCAAACTGGGACAGTGACATGAGGCCTAGATGTCTACAGGAAGTAAAAACAGCGAGAATAGAACACATCACATGAGAAATATACTAAAAATCAAAAAAGAACCACAACAACAGAAATGGACTGAAAAAGAGTGGCAGTGTATAACGGTACTTGCTGGTTCGGACGCGCGCTTGAGGCACAGAGCTATATAGGTGTGTGCTGAACCCCTAGGCCGTTGGCTACTGGCTACTAGCTACAGTTTATCTTTTGTGAAAGCTCTTACCTGTACCACAAGTAAAGCGCAGATACAAGGCAGAAGAGGTAGACGTTAGAAGCGTATGAGAAGAAAGCGACCATGCAGGTCCATCGTTTCAGAAGTGCCCAGCTTATAGTGTTCCAATCACATTCCATTTCTATATACTAGCTGCAGGCACTTACACTTACCTAACAAATGCTCGCTTTGGTCGGGCGAGCTAGACCATTTCGAGCTTTACTAATCTTTGGCCGCATTTAATCATCATAAACTGCCCAGCCGCCTGCAGCCGGTTACAGTGAGCGTGCCAGTCGTCTGTGGCACCCTAAATGCATGTATATGCTTTGAAGCCATTATCACTTCCACAAAGCCACTCCATGCCAGTCAATGGAGTGCTTTGCACGTGCCTAACTATATATATACATGCAATGAGCATTCAGCTAGCTATCTGTAGCAGAAATAGAGTGCCTGAACGTAACTAACTTCATTTTTTGGTAAAGCATGTTTAATGACATCATTAAAGTTGTGCAACATTTTGTACAACAGGGGTTTTTGGATGCGTAGAGTTCAAATCGGAGCTCAGAATTGATGTAACTCGCTTCCTGGCTCAGATACTGAAGTCAGCCAATCAGATTAGCGTATAATGATTATTAAACTCAACCACAGAATTGTGACACCATAAACTTGACCACAAAGTTCCGGTTAATGCCTAAGGTCTAATCCATCCTATAGAAACTCCCCTGTGCTAGAGACACTGAACACCCATCTACAAAAGTAGGACCATGTGGGCCCATTTCTTGGGTTTATGAGAAGGCGTGGGTGTGACCTTTGGCTTTTACCTTTGACCTTTAACCTTTAACCTCACTTATATAGCCCCTCCTAAGTAGTAAGTGGTGCAAAAGTGATATACGTTATAATAATTCAGAGGTGATAGAACAGTGACCCATGCGGCAAGCCGTTGGGGTTGCATGGTGAGTGCATAGTTAACCGTGGTCTGTTGAGGGGCCAGAAAGAGATATTTCTTGCAAGGAAGATGACTTGGGAGCAACTGATGGCTATGGCAGCAGCTCTTAACAGGATTTTCGTCCACTTTGGAAGGGGGATACTTTTGCTGTTGGTTGCCAGTTCAACGGGGGCAATTGAGTTATAGTGGCCGAGTGCACCAAATTTGATGGTGGTATATTTGGCTTCCCAGCCATTCTTCCTAGCATCTGATAGCAGCTGGAGGTACTCTTGCTTGTGGGTTTTCCGCTGCAGCCAGAGCATCACAAACTGCCACACACTGTTAGTTCCAACATGTGCAGGCCTTGAGTGGTGACTAAGTTGGGTCTTGAGATGGTCACGGCCCACGACCACTTCAAGGAGAATGGTAGCTTCTGGACCATCTGAGGCTCTGACACCTGGTAGGTCAGCATAGATCTTGTGAGTTGCATCCAGCTAGCTCTGTAGGCTGTACTGGAGGTTCTGCAGAATACAACTCAACTCACTCAACTCTGGTAACTTCCATGCTATTTCCGTTTTCGCCGGTGATGGCCATTTTTTCGTCAGCAAGTGAAGGTAGCATGGACGATGACAGCAGTGACGAGCAGTCCGAAGATGAAGACTACGCTTTCACCTATGAGGTAGCTTAATCAATACCGAGGGAATGGAGCACTAAAGTGCAAAACCCTTGACGCGTGTTATGCCACAAACTTTGCTGGCTACATTAACATTGTTGCAGGTTCTTGTATCCACTATAGAAGAGTCTAGTGTAGAAGCTCAACATATGCATGCAATGACTGTGAGTATGTGACTGTATAGGGTCTATGTTGTAGCTTTGCAACAAAGGCATTGTAAGAACCAATGTAGTTCACAATACTAAGTCTGAAAGTATGGGTGGCACAAAACAGCTGTATATATATATACAGCAACTACAGTCATGCAATAACATGACATCTGATTCATTGGAAAAGCTACATTTAGCTCTTAAGGCACCACATAAGTGTTGCATACAGCAAAACTTGTGCAAAGATTTCGGTAACGATCAGCTTTACCACTCTTGAAGCACTTGCACGTTACTTGCTTTGATCCATGCAGTAGCGCGCTGTGTGCCATATGTATATATAAGAAAGATGTCTTGTAGCTTCGCTGCGAATGTGAATTCACAGGACAGTTTTCATGTCCTCTTCCAATGTTATTTACATAGTCACACAGGAAGTGACGTCATATGGATATTTTATACACGAGGCAGGCGTAGTCACATTAACGCAAAGTACGCAATAATAAATGGTGGAGCTTGACGATTATAGGTTCGTACCCACACGGCCGCTCCGCGCTACCACCAGACGCCGCAGCGAGGGCTCGCACCGCCAGAGTAGAACGCTGGACTCGGCACCTCTCGATTACATCCCGCCATTGAGCACGATTTAGTCGTTCTCGGAAAGAGTAAGCCCCATATCGGCTTTTTCGCTTTTTCACGCCATATCTCTCGAACGCAGTCATTTCGAGACAATCGCCTTTTTATAACTTCCTACTGTGTCGTTCTGAATCCACTGGTATCACTCATAAGTCGCCTCGTAGCCTGCAGTGCCAGATTAGACTCGGACACACACACACACACACACACACACACACACACACACACACACACACACACACACACACACACACACACACACACCAATGACCGTAACCCTCGCTGCGCTACGCGCCGCCGGGAGTTAATGAAGTGCAGATCAGCCTGTTGAAGCTATACATGTTGAAAGAATTCTCCTTGTTAAGGTTCTCATGCGCGAGGCTGGCATGTCTACTATACAGCAGAGGCATTACATTATCTTTCTTGAGCGCCAGACGATCGTTCGCGAGTAATATGGCGTACAAGCACTGCAATCAGTAATACACACGGCAAGTCAGATCAGCCGCACCCGCCGCGCCCGAATAAGGAGTAAATATATCTCATTTACACTGTGAACTGCATGTTTTTCATTGTGGCGTTTGGGGACCCTCTGCATGGCTCCATGCAGCGGCTACATAGGCTACTGCCGGGCTGGGCAGTCCACAAAATACACGTGTGTGTTGGATCTACACGAGTTCTGGCAGGTGGGGTGAGATATCCCATGCCGCCACAGATTACAATGTGTGTATGTAAATGTAAAACACGTCACATCAGAAAAATACTAATAATCAGAAAGGAACCACAACAACGGAAATGGACTGAAAAAGAGTGGCAATATATGACGGTACTTGCTGGTTCGGACGCGCGCTTGAGGCACAGTAGCTATGTAGGTGTGTGCCGAACCCCCAGGCTGTTGGCTACTTGGCTACTAGCTACAGTCTATCTCTTGTGAATGCTCTTACCTGTACCACAAGTAAAGCGCAGATACAAGGCAGAAGATCCCTGTTAAGAGGTAGACGTTAGAAGCGTATGAGAAGAGAGCGTCCAGGTCCATCGTCTCGAAAGTTAGCAGCTTAGTTCTCCAATCACCCTCCGGGTCTATACACACACACACACACATGTACACATATTATATATAGTATAATGTAATATAATTATATAATATATATAATATATACGCGACATGCAGGCGCTTAGACTTACCTAACAAACGCCTGCTTTAGTCTGACGAGCTACGTAGACCACCAGACGAGCTCTACTAATCTTTGATTGCATGTAAGCGTCATAGACTGCCCAGCCAGCTGCAGTAGGTTACAGTGAGCATGCCAGTTGTCTGTGGCACCCAAATGCATGTATTTGCTTTGAAGCCATTATCACTACCACAAAGCCACTCCATGCCAGTCAGTGGAGTGCTTTGCACATGCCTAACTATACACACGCAATGAGCATGCAGCTAGCTATGTGTAGAAGGAATATATATACCTTTTTCATGATACCAGCATTTAATGACAAGTCATGTGAATATGACAATGTCATATAAATATGACAATGTCATGTAAGTCAACAGGAAGCAGTAATTATGCCTATAATATGCACAGTGCACTGTGCATATTATAGGCAGTCTAGCTAGCAGTTGATCAACCCTTGACTAAGTATATGTAGATATATATTAGCAGCGTGTTGTCGCTGAAGTTTTTGTAATATTAGACTATTACAAATGCAAAATGACAATTATCAAGTGATTGCAGAGTCACCGAAACATCATATCAAAACCTTTGACCTGGATGGGTATCAATTATAGTCCCTACTAACCCTAACTGAAACCTTACAGTCTGCATAGATGTGCAGTGCTTCTGCCTGGCTGTGGTGACTCCTGCCAGGGGCAAGCTTTAGAAACAAGAATAAGATAATGATTGGCTGGGCCAACCTCTGAGAGGCTTCCAAAGTGATAAAAGCAACAGATTTATAGATTCCAGGCATAGTGCAGTGGAGACTGTTACAGAGTGGCCATCTGTTTCCTGGTCAGTGCATACAGCAGCTTCCATGCATGTAGCTAGGGTTTGTTGAGGAAACTAAGTTGTGCTTAGTTAGTTTACTTTCGCAACATGAAGCCATACAATGTGCGCAAATTTAAAACAATTATAGGGGTTGACACAGGCAGCCCCTAAAAACTGCCACAAGCATACATATGCATGGCTGTTCGCCATGTGCATGCATAGCGATACTAATTATAACTGTATATTATTATATCAGAAAAGGCACCACGAAGACGCCAGTCTAGTATATATTGATATATTAGCATACGTATGACTGCAATGTTAAGTTTTTGCGTGGTCTATATACGTACCTGTAAGTAAGTATTGTTTGACCTACAATGTGCATACAGTGCTTTTCAACGTTTTGCCCATCTTGGGCTCCGTCAGGCATACAGGCGACGTTCAGCTGTATGCCTGACGAAACCTGTGATGTGCTAAACGTTGCATTGAAGTGGGAATTGAAAGTGGCGAGTCATTTGTTGGCGTGCTTAATTGTCCAATATAATCATCCTACTATATAATTATAGCGCATATACAAGAAAAAGACCAATCAAAAAGTATATACATTATAATTATATTTATTTCCTGCATGTTGTTAGATGGTTGCTATGTTTATTGTGTATTCATAAATGTGCTAAACCACCTCCACAGGTGCGAGGAATGTTATATCCAACTGTTAGCATTGGTAGTTGATAAATGATCAAATGCTGACACTTATATCTTGATTTTGGGCTTTCCAAAGCTACACCTACATAGCTATGGGAATGTATCAATTTTAACACTCCAGTTGGGATATGGCTGATTGATAAGCACTTCCTCTCGGGCACTTTGCGCCCTTGTGGGTCGTGCTTATAAATCAGCCATGTATATCTCTACTGGAGATGTTATAACTAATACATTATATATATATATATGTATATATATATATAGCTATGTATTATTATAGTATTAGTGTGTATAGCTAGAGACATAATATGATAATGTTATCACGTTAACATGATTGATAGATAGTGTTAACGTTATAATGTTATGTGTAGGGATGGTAGGATACTGATGGAAGAGGAAGAAGTAAGGGAGCGTTGGAAGGAACACTTCGAGAGGCTGTACAGGGAAGATGACAATGCAGGTCAACCCACACTGTGTACAAGGTCCCACAAGAAGATGGGTCAGAGATAGCGGAAGAGGAGGTGAGAAGGGGTGTGGATGAGGCTGGAAGTTAGGAAGGAAGCTGGAATCTGTGGAATTATATATGCCAGAGATGTTGAAAGACGGGAGACAAGTGGTGGTAGAGTGGCTGGCAAAGCTAGCTTTTTAACATGGTGTGGTGGGTAAAACTCCATGTAATTGGAGAAATGGTGTGATTGTGCCCATCCACAAGAAGGGTTGTAAAATGGTTTGCTCCAATTACAGGGGAATAGTTTAATGAGCATTGTGGAAAATTAAGTTTTTGCTGTGGTCTTGAATGGAAGAGTGAAGGCGCTAACAGTAGACAAGGTGATGGATGAGCACGGTGGTTAGGTGCTGTAGGGCTGGTAGGAGATGCATTGACCAAATATTCACTGTCAAGCAAATTGTTGAGAAGGCAATCGAGAAGAACAAGAAGGTGTATATGGTATTTGTAGACCTAGAAAAAGCTTATGACAATGTGAATAGGGGGAAGCTGTGGAAGGAATTGGAAGAGTATAGGGTGCAGGGGGCAATCCAGGCACTATATGAAGGTGGCAAGGCATGTGTGAAAGTGGGGCAAAGAGTAACAGAGATGTTTGATGTGCAGAAAGAAGTGAGGCAGGGTTGCACCCTGTCCCCATGGCTCTTCAATGTTTTCGTAGATAAAGTCGTGAAGGAAGCAAGGGGAGAGTTAGTGAGTGGGGTGAAGCTGTCCACCAGGGGTGCGGAAGTACTGATGCTTGCAGATGACATGGTCTTAATGACAAAATCAGCAGAGGGGCTTGAGAATAATCTAGTGATGATGAGTGAAGTGCTTAGGAGATAGGAGTTGAAAGTGAACTGTAAGAAGACTAAGGTGATGAGGGTTGACAGAAAGGGGCATGTGAAGTGAGGATAGGGGATCAGGAATTAGAGCAGGTGGATGAAATGAAGAATCTGGGTGTGGTGATCAGTCCTGATGGAAGTATGGAGAAGGAAGTTAGGGCAAGGATTGCAAATGCAACAAGGTTTGGAGGAATGAGTGAAGTAAGTAGTTCTGAGAAGAAACGAGCTAAGCAGGAACACCAAGCTGAAGGTTGTGAACGCCATGATGATACCCCCGCTAATGTGTGGATGTGACACTTGGAGCTTATCAAAGAAGTTGCATTCAGGGGATGAGGGTGTTGCGGAGAATTGAAGGAGTAAATACAATAGATAGGGTGAAGAATGAGGTTACAAGGGAGAGACTAGAGAGAGAGAAGGCATTTTAGATCTTGTGAAGAGAAGACAGGAAAAGTGGCTAACGAGACTGCAGG
>OX465034.1:9144242-9179242 GCA_949841015.1 Aplysina aerophoba
GGATCAGAGGGTTGTACACCGGGTGCAAGGGACCTGAATCTCTGTTCATAAGGCTGTCCTGAGATCTGATGTGCCATGCTTCCAGTGCACACCTTTGATGGAAATTAGGGTGTCCGTCTATCACCGTGGCACTGCTCCAGTCAATGGCATGACCTCCGTCAACCGCATGCTGTGCTACTGCTGACAGGCTCACATCCCCTGACACAAGTGCCCTTCTGTGCTCCTTGAGGTGGTGCTCTAGGGTGTGACCTGTTTGTCCGTTGTACACTTTGGTGCAGGATCTGCAGGGGATCTTGTAGACCATGCCCATCCAGGCTCAACACGATCCTTCAAAAGTGTATATACAAGCGTCCGCCTGAGGGTCTGGTGGGGGCGGAAACAGGTACGGAAGCCCAAGGGGGTGAGGATCTGACACACTGAATCCGACAAGTGCCTGATATATATACGGGAGGGTCACAACCGCCTTGGGTGTTTCCTGCTCATGTGGGGGGAGGTTCGGGTGGGGGGTAGGGGGCCAGTTCTGGTCTACAATAGCTGTTGCTGCTGAGGGCTCTGGTGACATGCTCCCTTTCTGCGTCCTTGTCAGTGATGGAGGTGCAGATTATTTCCACACGGGTGATCAGAGTTTGGATCACTGCAGTCTTGTGGGTGAGTGGGTGGTGTGAAGCAAAATCGAGACACCGGTCAGTGTGGGTCCGCTTGCGAAAGACTGTGGTGGACAGAGAACCATCATCATGTCGAATGATCTTTGCGTCTAGGAACGGGATAGAGCCATCGGACTCCTCTTCAACCGTGAACTGGATGGAGGCTTCGATGGAGTTGACATGCTGATGGAACTGCTTGATGTGGTCACGTAGAAGGGCTGTCAGTGTATCGTCTACATACCTCTTCCAGAAAGGAGGCTAGATTGGGCAGCTGGCAAGGGCTCGCTCCTCCACATCCTCCATTACAAGATTTGCCACTGTGACAGATACCGGTGAACAGTTTCAAAGGTCTGCCGGTACCACTCCCCTCTGTAGTATAGGTAAGTAGCGTACAGGGAGAAGGTAAGCAGCCTGGTCACTTCAGCTGGGGACAGTGCTGTGCGTTCAGGCAGCTAAGGGTCAGCCTTGAGACGATCTGATGCTACGACAAGGAGGAAGGAAATGACATCAAAAGAGACCAGGACCATCTCTGGGGAAAGGGTCTGACCTGCAATGAAAGAGGAGAAGTCAGCCGAGTTTCTCACAAGTGACTCGGACTTGCCCACTAGGGGGGACAGGATGGAGACCAGGTGCTTGGACAGGCAGTATGTTGGGGACCTGATGAAGGAGACAATAGGTCTAAGGGGTGCTCCCGTCTTGTGGACTTTGGGATCCTGCACCAAGGTGTACATCGGACAAACAAGTTGCACCTTAGAGCACTGCCTCTAGGAGCACAGGAGGGCACTTGTGTCAGGGGATGTGAGCCTGTCAGCAGTAGCACAGCATGCGGTTGACGAAAGTGTCATTGACTGGAGCAGTGCCACAGTGATAGACGGACACCCTAATTTCTACCAAAGGTGTGCACAGGAAGCATGGCCCATCAGATCTCAGGACAGCCTTATGAACAGAGATTCAGGCCCTTGCACCCGGTGTACAACCCTCTGATCCGCCATCAGAATCCCACTAAATGACTAACATATAGCTACTTGAGTTAGAGTTTTCCTCCTTTTTATTTTTTTATTTCATCTCACTATAGGATTGTTATTTATTTTACTAGGACTGTTATTCATTCCACAACCACACCAGATCTCACAATTCCCCCCCCCCCCCCCCCCTCATTCCACCCCCGCCTTTTGTCTCACCTGGTCACCTTTCCTGCCCTGCCCGTGCATACAAATTGGCCTGCCTTGTCTTTGTAATCATTACTCACTGATGAAGACACCTGTATTGGGGTCGAAATGTCTGTTTTTAACCTCTAGCTATCTGTCCCAAAAATTGGCTGGAGTTGTTTCCAGAGAGATTGTGCAATATTATTTATTTAGATTAGTGGTGTGCATTGCAACTTGCACTGTATTATAGTGCTACACAATATAAAGTACAGAGTAACTACTGAAGCAAACATACGTACATTGAATTAAGGAACAATGATGTTATGTTCCAATAAACTGTCTATGCAAAAGATCTGGCAGTACGTACAGCTTGTGCATGTGAAAAATTGTAATGTTTGCATTGACTGAATCTATCAAACTTCAAACAGGATCTTAATAGGCGTCTTTGGGGTCTGGGTACTTGTAAACGTAATTTTTCGGGTAACTGCCAATTAAATGGATGAAGAGAGAGAAAAGTAGACAGTTAACTTAGTCATAGCACCTCAATAAAAATCTATCAATTTTAATATGACAAACTCTGAATCACTTTCTCTGCTCTATATTCTTTATCAGTGCAGCTCAAGTGAAGAAAAGTATGTATGTTACCAATAAACATGCAGCAGACACATCCTGGTACATTGAGAAACAATTTCAAGTTTCCAATTTTCCAATTTTCAAAATTTCTCCAAAATGTACATGTTATATTGTAGTGATTTCAAACAGTGCTGAATGTTGATCTGCCTTGCATTTCACTCCATGTCTTTGAAAAGGATAGCTACAATTATGATGTGTGTGTTCTTTAGAAGCACAGTCCCAAATCTATGTACATCCTAAGTAGAAATGTATTACTCAAAATGTTAGCTCCCTGAGTGATTACTGGAGAAGGCAAATGTCAGCTAGCAGCAACGTAGCCCTCCAGTAAATTTCACACAGACTACTGATGATAGGTTGTGTTAATTTACTGGTTGGCTGGTCATATAGGTTGTCAACTTACAAGAAGTGATTATTCAATCACCCCCTGTCATGCATGGGTCAATAAGGACTATATAGCTAACATACCTATGACATCAAAGGAAAGGCTGCCATGCGTAAAGAGGTGAGAGAAAGTGCACTGACCTTTGTAACACGCAAGCACTTGGGTGTCACAACAACCCATCATTTGTCAGCCCTCTCACCTCAGTTTCTGGTGCGTGTAATCCTGTACTTCTGCACGATGATAATCAACGCCATCTTTACCTCCAACAGGGCAAACCTCATTCCAATGCAGATTCTTGGTACATGGCCAAAGGGCAAGTAAGCACTAGGATAACACTTGGCCTTCTCTTCAGGAGTGAACCTGCAAATAAAGGGAGTTACATACACATTAAAATTTCTATTACAGTATATATTATGTAGTGTACATAGTATTGTATTGTATTGTATTGTATTGTATATAGTTACAGTATCGCACTGTAATCTGAGAGAGCATTACCTTTTAGGTTCAAACTTGTCTGGTTCACTCCACAGTTCAGGATTGTTGTGCAGTGTTGGAGATGAGAACAGCACATACATTCCCTTCTTCATGGGGAGGTCCCCCAGAACACAGTCCTCAGTGCACACACGAGAAGATCTGAATCAGTGGGAAAACAATATTCATATTAGCACATTCAAGACAAATTTGAAGGCCGTTCGCATCGTACCTGTCCGCTCAGGACAGTGACGAATGTGAAAGAGAGATAGCGGCACACCTCGTTCAATTGCCCATTCTCACTATTAATTTTTATACAGAAACATACTGCATATTTTATAATTATGAAGTGTAAGATAGGAATTACCTAACTAAACTTATGCAGGTTTGAAGCATGCAAAAAGTATGGAACAAAGCACTGGATATATAATTACTCAGAATGGACATCCAGCAAAAGCAGTCAATAACCGTTTGCTCTGTAGCTGTTTTTATTTTATATATGTGGAATCACAGTCATCAGAGCGCCGCTCGAAGGGCTGCTGTCGAAGGAGCACCGTAGAAGTGAAGCCCACCAAAGGCGGGCTTCTCTGCTAGTATAATATATATATATAGATATAAAACTCAAAATGTATATACAATATATACATGATTACCGCATCATTAATTAAAATAATCTTGGCACTAAGCCGCCTTCTTCAATTATGTAAATGCATTAGTCCTATGTTCGAATCACTACCTCCACTACATTACCTACTATTATAGATTAGTAGTGCATGTGTATTAAATTGCAACTTGCACTGTATTATAGTGCTGCACAACATAAAGTACAGAGTAACTCCTGAAGCAAACATACGTACTATGAAATAAAGTTCCAATAAACTGTCTATGCAAAAAATCCGGCAGTACGTACAGCTTACGCATGTGAAAAATGGTAACGTTTGCATTGACTGAATCTATCGAGCTTCAAACAGGATCTTGATAGGCGTCATTGGGGACAGGGTACTTCCAAAGTTGATTTTCATGGGTAACTGCCAATTAAATGGATGAAGAGAGAGAAAAGCAGACAGTTACGTAACTTAGTCATAGCACCTCAATCAAAAATCTACCAACTTTAAATAATAAGACAAACTCCGAATTACTGTCTGCTCTGAAATCTTATCAGTGCAGCTTTAAGTAAAGAAAAGCATGTATGTTACAGATAAACATGCACCAGACACACCCTGGTACATTGAGGGTAGCTACAATTATGACCTGTGTGTTCTTTTGGAAGCACAGTCTCAAGTCTATGTACATCGTAAGTAGAAATGTATTATGCAAAACGTTATAGCTCTCTGAGTGATTACTAGGGAAAGCCAATGTCAGTTATACGAGCAGGACAATTTAGCCCTCACTGATCTTTGTAACGTGCAAGTACTTGGGTGTCACAACAACCCACCATTTCTCAGCTCTCTTACCTCAGTTCCTGGTGCAAGTACAATCCTGTACTTCTGCAGGATGCCAATCAACGCCATCTTCACTTCCAACAGGGCAAACCTCATTCCAATGCAGTTTCTTGGTCCATGGCCAAATGGCAAGTAAGCACAAGGATGACGCTTGGCCTTCTCCTCAGGAGTGAACCTGCAAATACAGGGATTACATACACAATAACTGAGACAGTATCGCACTGTAATCTGAGTAAGACCTATCTAGCACCAAATCTCTGCTCAGTGCTAAACAACTACATGGGCATAAGTGCAGTGACGTTTCAGTAATCATGAGGCAAACTATCTAAATGACCACAGAGTCATGAATAAGATTTGAAGTTTGTTAACTCTTGGCCTGCATGCCATGTGTACCAAGGCATGATGAGAAACTATCGCAAAGCAGCCATTGTAGTGTAGATCACTAAATCATGGATGTATGTATATAAAATGTAGTGTTCGGTGTTCACAGATGATGTGTATGTACATGATCGAGTGTATGAATGCATTACCTTTCAGGATCAAACTTGTCTGGTTCACTCCAAAGCTCGGGATTGTTGTGCAGTGTTGGAGATGAGAACAGCACATACATTCCCTTCTTCATGGAGAGGTCCCCCACAACACAGTCCTCAGTGCACACACGAGAAGATCTGAATCAGTGGGAAAACAATACTCATATTAGCACATTCAATACAAAGTTGAAGGCCATTCGCATCTATTCACTCAAGACAATGACAAATGCAAAAAAGAGATAGCGGCACACCTCGTTTAATTGCCCATTCTCACTATTTAGCCCTTTACTTCCTGATGACGTGTTTACACGGTATGAAACGGGTTGCGCATAATTCCAGATGATGTGTTTAGGCGTCATTGCTGAAGACTCATGTTAAATGCTGTGTTTCTCTCGCTACTGGCCTTCCACAGAAATGCTGTTTTAGAGAAATATGCAGCAGTGACTGAGCTTCACCAGGAAGATTATTTCAACTTCAAGTTGTTCTCGTACGTGAGTCGCAGTCGAGCACTAAAATTTGCTCATGGTACAAAGACGTCATTCTGTCACCAGTATCAGCGACTGTCAGTGAGAGCTAGCTAATTTCAATCACAAAGAGTCAAAAGCGACGAACCTTCTGGGTGACAGTGATAGAGTGAGAAGTCCTTACCTTTAGCATTGCCCTAACCCTAACCCTAACCCTAGCTGCACACTAAAGCGTCAACTTCATAGCTATCCGTCTTGTGTTCTTCCTTGCACAAGGGAAGCGATGAAGAACAAGAACGACCTACAGTTTTTCTGGGACTCAGCTGTACACGATAAAATCCTTACTGCTACCGTTTCGGCCGAAAGAAGGCAATAGAAGGTGCGTTACGATCCTGCTTTGGATATCTTGTGGGCGCTGCCATTAATTTTTATCACTGGGATTTAGGGTTTGGCAGGAATTACTAACTCCAGAAGAAATGGTTTTGAGTCCATGAAACATGGAAAAGTACTGAATAATGCATTGGATAGTTGCTCAGAATGGACATCCAGCTAAAGCAGTCAATAACCGTTTGCTCTGTAGCTGTTTTGAGTGTGGACATGTACGTAAATTATGTACATACAAACAAACAACATACAACAAAGGGAGAGAAGTTTGTACTGCAATACTTGCATTCAATACCCATCTGTATATTGTGATCAGTCACACGCTCACAGTGGTGCCACTGGGTACATCCGAAGAATCTCCTGTACAACCATATTCAGATACGCCATGTCCTGAGCTGCATCATACATGGAATTGTCCTATGTCATATATTGACAGTATATAGCCATTTTGGGAGAGACAGAGAAGGTATCACATGGCAGTAACCACTTCATGTACAGTATGTTAGCTGCTAGTCTTCCCTGCTCATTAGCGCACAGTGAATAGAGACTAGCAACTAGTGCAAATTTTCAATCATACTGTAAATTTCTTATGTCACACAACAACCATTCCAACCTTCCATATCTACATATCTTTCCAAAGCCAGGCTATTGGTAATCTAAAGTTAAATTCAAACATTAGAACAGCTTTGGTGTGTTCAACAATGGTAGTAGGTGCAAGGCTTCAGCTGAAACAATCCGGCAGGCATCTTGCAAGAGGCTCAAACTATGAAAATATGCCCTCAAAAAGTGTCACTTCAGCTGAGGACAATACGCTGATGTCCAGCAAGCAAAGCCTACTGCCTGTCTTGCAAGAGGCTCAGACAAGGAGAAATTATGCCCACAAAATATATTGCAATTGATTGGATGCCAAGACATGTCTGGTATAAGGAGCTGCCTCATTTAGAGAGCAATAGAAGCTACACAGCAAATAATACCATGGACATTATTATACAACGTACATATGCCTGCATGAAACTATATGCTTAAGTATACAATGCTATTCTATAAAATGTCAAATGTTGCATTAGTGCTCCTTCTTACAGGGTTTTCCTCATAGTAGTCATGAACCTCATCAGATAACCTCTCCTGTGCCTCAGGGTGCACTGCCAGTAGATAGGTAGCAAAGGTGAGGGTCGAACTGGTGGTCTCATAGGCAGCAGCGAGGAGTGAGAAGCAGTCAATGACAATGTCATCCTCTGTCAATCCCTTAATGGATCCACCATCTACGGTATCAATCATAAGCTGTAGAGTGTCCACTCTCTAAATCAAGAGTAACTTAATCAAAGACTTGTAGTAACTACAGATATATCGAGACATCCATAAGCAGTCACAAATGGTTAACACCATGCAAAAGATGAAATTGAATGGTGCCACTACAATACTGAAAGAGGAATTTAAACTCAGTTCACGTCTCAGGTCCATTGTATTTTTCAAAGTGAAAAACATTAAGGCACTTCACAAATATGCTTGAAACTTTTGTTCAGAAAAAAACAGAGAAAATTGCTAACTGACAAACAAAAAACATAACGATATCTATTGTTTGAGAGAGATAACTGCATATTTAGTTCAGATTCATAAATGACAGGTTAAATACAATGCTGTAATGTAAAGGCCTATTCACTGATTCATTTTGTTTCGCAGACAATGTATAAACCATACGTACCTTGACATAAGCAGCATCACGTTGTGTGTCCCTGCGCTTCCCTATCATCTCCTGAGCAACCTGAATGAGGTACTGACCTGATTTGGCATACTGAGAAAAACGAATCCCCAACTCCATTGCGTAGTTCAACTTTGGGAATGCCACTGGGGAAAGGGACAGTACAATTTGCCTCAAATTGATAACACATGCCATTACACTTACACATGGATGTAGGTTCACATATCAACAGGAGTAGAGTAGCTGGCTCATAGAAAGGCTCAAAACATTAACTTTCGGTATGAAAGGCAAAACGTTTTCCATTACTACTTTTTGCAGTGCAGTGCAAATGCTGTACACCACCAATCACAGACTTTCAGATCATCATAATATTATACAGTCTTGTAATACTTTGAGAGGTCAAATTGAGTGTTCATGACTGAATACTCCAATAATCCTTCAGATAAGAAGGTTTATTTGATAGTACTATACAAAGTGTGTGCACTATACAAGTGCCAGGGCTTATTATAATCTGTGTGCACACAGTCCCCACAGAAGTTGCGTAGCTGAAAACTGCCTTAATCACCTGACAGGAACATCTCTTGTCTAATGCTAACTAAAACACTATATAAGAGGAGCAAATTGCATCATTTGTTTGCATGTATACGCATTATATGCATGTACTTGTGTGCGCATTGCGTGTGTGTGTATGTCAATCTTGTACATATGCAATTGTAACCTCTGTAAGGAATGTGGAATTCTCACCTGTTACAAATAGAATCCACAACAGGTCCATTTCTTCACCCAGGTTGAACTGATCATAAACAGCTTTGTAAATCTGCCCTCCTTCCCCATTCTGAATGTCCAGTGCAATGCCAAAGGCAACGGATAACACAACTTCCAAAGTCAACCTCTGGAATAACCTGTGTGTGTGTGTGTGTGTGTGTGTGTGTGTGTATGTGTGTGTGCGTGTGTGTGCGTGTGTGTGTATGTGGGTGTGCATGTGCGTGTGTGTGTATGTGTGTGTGTGTGTGTGCATGCATGCATGCATGTATGCATATGTATGTGTGTATATGTATTTTGGAGGACACAAAATGGGTACGTAAATATTGCACACCCACACATTTGCAGGAAGAGTATAATTTTATATATATGTATATATATATATATGCCCATATGCATAGAACATACCACAATGCCAATTACACTGACATAGGTAAGTATACATTAATCCAAGCATCTGAGGTACTACTAAACATAACCAAAGTGGTTGATTGTACTAGGCACAAAGGCCACCGAGGCAAAACCCAGTAATGCTGTGTGTCTGACGTACTCCAGAGCATTAGCTGCCTCCCCTTTCTCTGCCAGTCCGGCAATTTTCATCATCAGTCTCTTCTTACTCTCGTTAAAGAGGGGCTCCATCTACAGACATTGCACACATGCAAGGAATGCCAAGGAACTCATTAGATTGATTCACCCACTTCACAGACATGTGCATTCCACAAACATGTACGTACATACGTATGTACATCCACACATGCTCCTGTTCATGAGGCCAATGATTGTCACAAAGAGGTGGGCTGGCCAGACACATGCATGCCTGACAGTCCTAGGGTGAGTGGCAGCTGGGCGCCCTGGCCTTGGAATTGGCTGTCGAGGTGCGCCAGAGAGATCGGCCACCGTAGCCACTAGTTATCGTGGTGGTGGTACAACCTAACTGCCAGCACAACAGACCCCAAAGGGTGAGGTGGTAGGGTGGCGTTGACGGGTGGAGGTCCATGGAGTGAAGGATCGCTGGGCTTTGATGGTGTAGGGATCGAACCCACGACAAAAGCGGTGTCTGCTGCTGACGAGGAGCTGCATCACCAGCTCCAAGTGTGCCCTGTGTGCGTAAGCTGAACCCGCCAGCTGGAATTGTGCCACTTCTGCGCAAGTCGCCCTGTCTTTCCCTGTGACCTCTTGGCCATGCTACCATCTGGGTGACAGCACACACACACACACACACACACACACACACACACACACACACACACACACACACACACACACACACACACACACACACACACACACACACACACACACACACACACACACACACACACACACACACACACAGACACACCAGTCTCAGTTTGTTTGCACTGAAGGTAGGAGTGAGCATGTGTCTCCTATTCTTCCAGGAATCATCTTCTGCAACGTTCAGAGTCTTGTAGCGCTTGCCATTAATGTTGAAAGCGAACCCTCCTTCCTGCAAAGAGAAACACACCCCTGCTAAATCACGCTCACATTAAGTCTAATTCACTTACTTGCACATAGATTTTTGATGTTTAACGGAAGAAAATAAAAACATTACAAAAATGACAGAAACAGTGCACACATTCATTCCATTAATTATAATAATAAAAATTAATCTTAAACACAAACATGTACAGTACAGCATAATAATCCAATATTGAGCTGAGTAAACAGATTCTAAAGGTATCAAGGAATAATGATGTAATAATAATTATCACAAAATAAGCTGGCACATGGCAAGCAACACAAAGACAGAAAAAACTTACATTTCGGTTTGGAAACTTGTCAAAATTCTTTATCAGTATCAGTTTCAGCAATTCGGGATCGGAGACAATGTGAAAAGGCCTCTTGCCGGAATACAGTCTGCAGTAGAGGACAGCAGAGGAGAAAGTATATGCATATAACTATAATTATACAAAACTGCACAACACAAGGGCACCTGGCTACCCTCATGCAAACAAACATATTTATATACGTGTCAGAAAGAGATTAAAGGGATGGTGCTGATTGTTTGTATACCGTAATACAATGGAAAACCAGCACTAGTGTTCTACAGAGCGAATAGAACCGTTGAGGCGAAAGTGCACACAATACAGAAGACAATGATACCGTTCTTTCACGTGAAAATGCGCCAGCGCATAGAAAACGTCCGACATTTTCCGCATTCTGTCTTTTCTTCTAATTCTTCTTCTCCCGATACTGTAGCACATGAACACTGAGGAGTATGAAAATGACTTAATCACAGAACTGTGCAGCATCTGACCCACTGTTTTCATTTGTACAATAGAGTTCTGCACAATGCACTCTATATGATAATTTTCCAGCTTCTGCATATGCTGCTTATCGGTGAGATGATATTTGCAATGAAGTCGTTTCTTACAAATGCTCGCCTATTCAAACACGATTGCTGGGTCATTGTTGCTCACCCAGGCATGTTGGGTGCACAATTTGGAATAGGTAAAAATAAGGAACTTTCATTGAGTTTGCGTCAGGTGGTGGCCCGTTCTTTGAGCTGGATTCATTATGTGCAGCTGGCACTCCGTAAAAAGGACAGAAACAAGTGGAGTAAAAATGGTTTCCACCATAACCAGTAGAGATGTAGAGATGGTGCCCCCTATCAAGTAGCTGCATGGAAAAACTAACTGGCGGAAAAAGTATAGGAACAAGGAGGGGTATACCATGACCTTCTAACAACCCAGGTTAACATTCGTCAGCTTCAAGGCACATACTTCACAATCCCTACATCTGACAACATTTGATTCGCCTAGCTAGGCTACTATTTCAGACAAAGTGCTACTGTGACATTCATTAAAGATACTGCGCAGCAGTCTGAAGTCCAATGCACCCACATTTATGCCACTTGGACAGCTTGGACAGCACAATTTTACAATAATGCACCATGTCATGCAAGAAACGTACACTCAATCACCATGCAAGAGCAGCCTATGGCCATACAATCATCATTCAAATGTGTGTATGTCAGGAATTACTTACCTTCAAGAAGTCTTCAGTAATGAAGGTCAGAGTAGCATTTTGTCTGAAATAGTGTATAGCCTAACTAGGTGAATCAAATGTTGCCAGATGTAGGGATGGTGAAGTACGTATCCAATGTGCCTTGAAGCTGGCGAATGTTGACCTGGGTTGTTAGAATATTAATGTCATGGGTATACTCCACCTTGTTCCTATATTTTTCCATTGGTCGTTTTCATGCAGCTACTTGATAGGGGGCACCATCTCTACATCTCTACTGGTTTCAATAGTGGCAAGCCATGCAGCTGCAGCTGTTGACAGCTGCTCTTCACTCCTACTCCACTGTCTGCTATATCTAGTTGGGGTTCCTATTGCTCTATTCCAAAGATTGGCCTGCACAAATGACCTCAATCTATACTTCAGTGGTACTTTATCATCGATTACCTGTTACCCATTACTGGTTGCATAACTAATCAAAAAGTTACTGGTCTACATAAAATATGCTCTATGTGTGCCACATGATTGAAGGAGAGCAAATCAAGTGTCACATGGACACCAGTACACCACCACCATATGTCTACACGAACATGCATATCTCACATGGAACCAACACCACTCGGGTAGAATACCTTCACACTTACCCAACTCTTGGTCCATAGGTCTTGGAAATATAATCAATGAATTTTAGGCAATTGCCCTACAGATGAAAGAACAAGACATGAGCAATTGTGTGCAATGAGGTACTGTGTGAGTGCATGTGCACATGCATGTAGGCGTCAACCACAGATACCTGAAGCAGACCCTGTGGCCGCTTAATGGTGACACAGTACGTCCCATCTGCAAGTGGCACCACTACCAATAAGTGACTGACATGTGCATACACAGGGTCTGGTTCATGAGAACAGGTGAATAGTGTGTATATGTATATGCATGACCCTATATTCTGTTAGCACTTGTGTGTGGACTGAGTACGCGCGCATGTGTGTGTAGTTGTGTGTGTGTACGCATGGCAGACCCGGCAACTGACCCCATACCACAACCTGCTTCTCTTAGGCCGGTACCACTCCCCTGCTCCCCGAGAACCTTGGAGTGCAAATAGCATGTGTGGATAGACGGTGTGTGCGTGTGTGTGTGTGTGTGTGTGTGTATGCGTGTGTGTTTGTGTGTGTGTGTGTGTATGCGTGTGTATGCGTGTGTGTGTGTGTGTGTGTGTGTGTGTGTGTGTGTGTGTGTGTGTGTGTGTGTGTGTGTATGCATGTGTGCATGGTACTGGCCATGGGTGATGCTGGTACAATTACTATGCATAATTTATATATACCATGTATATAATGTATATCATGATTGCATTCCCAATCCTGCCCAACCAACAGGTATGTAGCTCCTCTTGATACACCTACCTTGAACCTTCCAAGAGTCACCAAATTGCCCACAACCGGCAGAGGCTGTGGTCCTGGCACTCCAAGCTGCTTGAAGTAGCAGTAAGGCTTACTGTAGCAACTGCAATTAGGGAATGGCCTTCCTTTGTTCAAAGCTCACCCCAGTCCAACAAAATACGTAAGCAAGCACATATAAGGCACAGTGCAGTCACGCCTTCACTGTCTGTTTAGCCTGATGCACAAAATACGCACACACATAGCTGTATATTGATGAAAACTGGAAACTCATCGACAAGCCATTGCGAAAGTATCTACACAGACACATACTTAATGCATACAAGGAATAGTGGCCCTAGGAGTAAGGGATATATCAGAAACTTGTTGAAATGGCCAGGTCAATTGGAATAGATCTGACGTTTCGGCAACCTGGAGCTGCCTACATCGGTGAATAACGACACGTGCACATACAAGCAAGGGTGTAGGAATAGGAACAGTCACATTAGGTCTATATAGATGTATAAATAATAGTGGGAATAACCATGGAATAATGCACATCACATCAGATAACAGTAAAAACCGGGAAAGATCCACAACAACAGAAATGGACTAGAATTGGGTGGCAAGAGCAGTAGTCAGTCCAGTAGGGTTGCATAGAGTCCTGGTAAGGGCCCCTTTCTCTGTTGAGAGGGGCCTGAAGGCCGGTTTAGGATGTGCCAGGACTCTAGCAGGCAGCGTGTCTGGGTGTGGGGATGATGGACAGGTCGACCTGGTGGCCTGCTTCAAGCACATGCTCTGCAACAGCAGAGGCAGTAACATCACTGTTCTTGAGGGCCAGACGATTCTTCACGAAGGGTATGGCGTACAAGCACTCCAGTTGGTGAGATACTACGTGATTGCGGCAATCAGCGGCACCCGAATAAGGTATATAAGTAGTATAGGAATCTCGTTTACAATGTGAATTACACGTTTAAAATTCACATTGGCGTTTGGGGACCACCTGCCTCCAGCACCAACTGCCCCGCTGGGCAGTCCGCAAAATTGCGCGTGTAGGATTTCTTAGAATACACGTGTGTGCTGAACTACGAGCTCTGGCAGGTGGGGTGGGCTGCCCCATGTCGCCACAGATTACAATGTATGACGGTACTTACTGCATGGCTCGGACGCGTGGTTGAGGCGCAGTAGGTACGTAGTTATGTGGGTGTGTGCCGAACCTCCAGGCCGTTGGCTACTTGGCTACTAGCTACAGTCTATCTGTTGTGAAAGCTCTTACCTGTACCACAAGTAAAACGCAGAGACAAGGCATATGATCCCTGTTAAGAGGTAGACGTTAGAAGTGTATGAGAAGAGAGCGTCCAGGTCCATCGTCTCGGAAGTGATTAGCTCAGTGCTCCAATCACCCTCCGAGTCTACATACAGGCACTTAGACTTACCTAACAAACGCCTGTTTTGGTCTGTCAAGCTAGACCATTTCGTGATTCTTTGGTCGCATGTAAGCGTCATAAACTGCCCAGCCAGCTGCAGTAGGTTACAGTGAGCGTGCCTGTTGTACGGTGGTACCCCAAATGTGTGCAAATGGTTTTGAAGTCTTAGCCCTTCCACAAAGCCACTCCATGCCAATCAGTGGAGTGCATTGCACGTGCCTAACTATAAGCACGCAATGAGCATGCAGCTAGCTAATATATACATTTTTCATGATACTAGCATAAAACTACTATTTTTGTGGCAACTGGTGGGGTTTCTGGAGGAGATATACCACTGCAGCGAGAAGAGTAGATAGAAAAGGCAAAATGAATGTATACTGCAGTATAAATGTATGCAAGGGCTCACAAACACACACACGCACACAGATGCACACACACACACACCAACAACAATACAGAGTAATAATAAAGACATGAAGGCTTAGGCTAGACTGCAGCTGCTCCCTAGCTGCAGTGTCACTGCAGCTAAAATTCAAGTGGTGGAGTTGACATCCACCATGCATAGTGGACTGAAACACAGCACCACAGTTTGCAGATTTTCCTGAAGGAAATGGAAATGAGTTCACTGACCATGGAGTATGTGTCACTCCCTCACAGCCCCAAACTGGTGTAGGAGTAGGATCACAAACAATTATAGCTAATTAAGCATGCCAGTCAGTACGTGCACAACACATGAATGTTAATATGAACACTGTATAACTAACTTCCTTGCATAGCAACCACAAAAGGTGTGCTTACTCATCTACTCTATACATTATGTATTCCTTCCTGGTGGCATTAAAATAATACAATGTAAATATAAATACGGCGATTGGAGTCAAAGAATCGTGGCCACATCGGTGGCTTGTGTGGCTGAAACTCCACGTTAGAGTGTAAGCCGCGAGTTTGGGTGCCAGCCAGGTCGTGGTTCTTTTCTTCAGTCGCCACTTTCAAGCTGTGTAGTTAACAAAATGTTTGTATTATTATATCATTGTATTTGAATGCATTATGTACAAAAGGTACACTGTATAAGGCCAACTGCCTCATGCAGCACTGTTCAGCACATACGTTGTTCAAACTCTCTCATTGAAAATCTCTAAGAAGGCAACACAAGTAGTAGCCATCCAGTAAATTCCACTCAGACTGCTGATGATAGGTTGTGTTAATTTTATTGGTCAGCTTTTGTCATATAGGTTCTCAACTTCCAAGAAGTAATTATTCAATCAACCCTGCCATGCATGGGTCAATAAGGACTGGCTAACATACGTACCTCTGACATCAAAGGAAAGGCCGCCATGTGTAAAGAGGTGAGAAAAGTACACCGACCTTTGTATGTAGCACACACATACAAGTACTTGGTGTCACAACAACCCATCATTTGTCAGCTATCTTACCTCAGTTTCCGGTGCAAGTACAATCCTGTACTTCTGCAGGATAGAAATTAACGCCATCTTCATCTCAAACAGAGCAAACCTCATTCCAATGCAGTTTCTTGGGCCGTACCCAAAGGGCAAGTAAGCACAAGGATGACGCTTGGCCTTCTCTTCAGGAGTGAACCTGCAAATACAGGGAGTTATATACATACACAAATATTACAGTATATATAATTATTTTAATTATATAGTGTAATATTGTATAGTATAATAGTTACAGTATCGCACTGTAATCTGAGAGCGTATTACCTTTTAGGATCAAACTTGTCTGGTTTACTCCAAAGTTCAGGATTGTTGTGCAGTGTTGAAGATGAGAACAGCACATACATTCCCTTCTTCATGGGGAGGTCCCCCACAACACAGTCCTCAGTGCACACACGAGAAGATCTGAATCAGTGGGAAAACAATATTCATATTAGCGCATTTAAGACAAAGTTGAAGGCCGTTCGCATCATGCCTGTTTGCATCATACCTCGTTCAATTGCCCATTCTCACTATTTTATACAGAAACATACTGCATATTTTATAATTATGACAGGTAAGGCATGAAATACCTTTAAAGGGCATTGATCTAGGGCTAGCTAAACTTGAGATGTTTTGAGTGAGATGAAACATGCAAAAAGTATGGAACAAAGCACTGGATATATAATTGCTGCGAATGGACATCCAGCTAAAGCAGTCAATAACCGTTTGCTCTGTAGCTGTTTTGAGTGTATATACGTACAAACAACATACAACAAAGTGAGAGAAAGTCTGCAACACACTCACATTGGTACTGCTGGAAAAATCTGGAGAATCTCCTGTACAACCATGTCCAGATACGCCATGTCCTGAGCTGCATCATACATGGAATTGTCCTATTATTATATATCGTACAATGACAGTAGCCATTTTGGGAGAAAAAAGGAAGGTAACACATGGCAGTAACCACTTCATATACAGTACGTTAGCTGCTAGTCTTCCCTGCTCATTAGCGCACAGTGAATAGAGACTAGCAACTAGTGCAAAATTCTAATCATACTGTAAACTTCTTACGTCACACAACAACCATTCTAACCTTCCATATCTACGTATTTTCCAAAACCAGGCTATTGGTAATCTAAAGTTAAATTCGAACATTCATTAGAACAGCTTCGGTGTCTTCATGGTTGTAGGTACAAGGGTTCAGCTGAAACAATCCGGCTTGCAGCTCAAACTATGAAAATATGCCCTCAAAAAGTGTCACTTCAGCCGAAGACAATACGCTGATGTCCAGCAGACAAAGCCTACCTACTGCCTATCTTGCAAGAAGCTCAAACAAGGTAAAGATCATTTTGCAATTGATTGGCTGCCAAGACATGTCTGGTACAGGCTGCTGCCTCATTTGGAGAGCAATAGAAGCTGCACAGCAAATACCATGGACATTATTATACAACGTACATATGCCTGCATGAAATTATTATGCTTAAGTATACAATGCTATTCTATAAAATGACAAATGTTGCATTAGTGCTCTTTCTTACAGGGTCTCCTCATAGTAGTCATGAATCTCATCAGACAACCTCTCCTGTGCCTCAGGGTTCACTGCCAGTAGATAGATAGCAAAGGCGAGGGTTGAACTGGTGGTCTCGTAGCCAGCAGTGAGGAGTGAGAAGCAGTCAATGACAATGTCATCCTCTGTCAATCCCTCAATGGATCCACCATCTACGGTAGCAATCATCAGCTGCAGAGTGTCCACTCTCTAAATCAAAAGTAATGTGAAATCAAAGACTTGTAGTAACTACAGATATTGCAGACATCCATATGCAGTCACAAAGGGTTAGCATTATGCAAAAGATGAAATTGAACGGTGACACTACAATACTGAAAGAGGAATTTAAACTCAGTTCACGTTTCAGGTCCATTGTTTTTTCAAAGTGAAAAGCAGTAAGGCACTTCACAACTAATGCTTCAAACAGTTGTTCAGAAACAACAGAGAAAATTGCTAACTAGCAAACAAAACATCGCAATCTGTTGTTTGAAAGACAGACAATTTCATATTTAGTTAAGATTCATAAATGACAGGTGAACTACAATGCTGTAATGTAAAGGCCTATTCACTGATTCATTTAAGTATTGCAGACAATGTATAAACCATACCTTGACAAAAGCAGCATCATGCTGAGCCTCCCTGCGCTTCCTTATCATCTCCTGCGCAACTTGAATGAGGTACTGACCCGATTTGGCAAACTCTGAAAAACGAATCCCCAACTCCATTGCATAGTTCAACATTGGGAATGCCACTGGGGAAAGGGCCAGCAAAATATGTCTCAAATCTGATAGGACATGCCACTACACTTACATATGGATGTACATTCACACAGCAACAGGAGTAGAGTATACAGCTCGTTCATAGAAGGCTTATTTGACAGTACTATACATAGTGTGTGCACTATACAAGTGCCAGGGCTCATTATAATCTGCGTGCTCACAGTCTCCACAGAAGTTGCGTAGCTGAAAGCTGCCCTAATCACCTGACAGGAACATCTCTTGATTAATGCTAACTAATACACTGTATAAGAGGAGCAAATTGCATCATTTGTTTGCATGTATACGCATTATATGCATGTACGTGTGTGCGCATTGCGTATGTGTGTATGTTAATCTTGTACATATACAATTTGTAACCTTTGTTAGGAATGTGGACTTCTCACCTGTTACAAATAGAATCCACAACAGGTCCATTTCTTCACCCAGGTTGAACTGATCATAAACAGCTTTGTAAATCTGCCCTCCTTCCCCATTCTGAATGTCCAGTGTAATGCCAAAGGCAACGGATAACATAACTTCCAAAGTCAACTTCTGGAATAACCTGTGTGTGTGTGTGTGTGTGTGTGTGTGTGTGTGTGTGCGCGCGCGCGAGTGTGTGTGTGTGTGTGTGTGTGTGTGTGTGCATGTGCGTGTGCGCATGCATGCAAATGTATGTATGTATATGTATTTTGGAGGACACAAAAATGGGTACATACATATTGCACACTCACACATTTACATGAAGAGTATAATATATATACCCATATGCATAGAACATACTACAATGGCAGTTACACTGACATTATTATGTATGTACACGTTAATCCAAGTATCTGAGGTACTACTGAACATAACCAAAGTGGTCGATTGGTACTAGGCACTATGGTGACATAAAATGGCCATCGAGGCAAAACCCAATAATGCTGTGTGTCTGACGTACTCCAGAGCATTAGCTGCCTCCCCTTTCTCTGCCAGTCCAACAATCTTCACCATCAGTTTCTTCTTACTCTCGTTAAAGAGAGGCTCCAACTGCAGACATTGCACACAAGCAAGGAATGCTAAGGATCTCATTAGATCGATTCACCCACTTCACAAACATGTGCATTCCACAAACATGTACATGCGTATGTACATCCACACATGCTCCTGTTCATGAGGCCAATGATGGTCACAAAGAGGAGGGCTGGCCAGACCCATGCTTGACACCCCTGGGGTGAGTGGCAGCTGGGGGCCGTGGCCGTGGAATTGCTGTCGAGGTGCGTCAGAGAGATCAGCTACCGTAGACACTAGTGTTCGTGGTGGTGGTACGGCCTGATTGCTAGCACAACAGCCCCCTAAGGGTGAGGTGGTAGGGTGATGTTGACAGGTGGAGGTCCAACAGAGCGAAAGATCGCTTGGCTTCGATGGTACCGGGGTTGAACCCGCAACAAAACGGTGTCCGCTGCCGATGGGAAGCTGCATCACCAACTCCAGGTGCGCCCTGTGTGCTTATGAACCTGCCAGCTGGAATTGCGCAATTTCTACGCCAGTCGCCCGTCTTTCCCCGTGACCTCTTGGCCTCGTGTTGCGCGTGTAGGATTTCTTAGAATACACGTGTGTGCTGAACTACGAGCTCTGGCAGGTGGGGTGGGCTGCCCCATGTCGCCACAGATTACAATGTATGACGGTACTTACTGCATGGCTCGGACGCGTGGTTGAGGCGCAGTAGGTACGTAGTTATGTGGGTGTGTGCCGAACCTCCAGGCCGTTGGCTACTTGGCTACTAGCTACAGTCTATCTGTTGTGAAAGCTCTTACCTGTACCACAAGTAAAACGCAGAGACAAGGCATATGATCCCTGTTAAGAGGTAGACGTTAGAGGTGTATGAGAAGAGAGCGTCCAGGTCCATCGTCTCGGAAGTGATTAGCTTAGTGCTCCAATCACCATCCGAGGTCTATATAATAGACATGCAGGCACTTAGACTTACCTAACAAACGCCCGCTTTGGTCTGGCGAGCTAGACCATTTCGAGATTAATCTTTGGTCGCATGTAAGCGTCATAAACTGCCCAGCCAGCTTCAGTAGGTTACAGTGAGCGTGCCTGTTGTACGGTGGTGCCCCAAATGCATGCATTGGTTTTGAAGTCTTATCACTTCCACAAAGCCAATCCATGCCAATCAGTGGAGTGCATTGCACGTGCCTAACTATATGCACGCAATGAGCATGCAGCTATATAGATATATGTAGCAGAAATATATATACATTTTTCATGATACTATAACATTAAACTACTATTTTTGTGGCAACTGGTGGGGTTTCTGGAGGAGATAATAGGGTCATGCATATACCACTGCAGCGAGAAAAATAGATAGAAAGAATGAATGAATAATGTATACTGCAGTATAAATGTATGCAAGGGCTCACAAACACACGCACACACACACACACACACACACACACACACACACACACACCACCACCAACAACAACACAGAGTAATAATAAAAACACTGCAGCTAAAATTGAATAGGTGGAGTTGACATCCACCATGCATAGTGGAGTGAAACACAGCACCACAGGTAGGAAATGGAAATGAGTTCACTGACCACGTAGTATGTGTCTCTCCCTCACAGCCCCAAGCTGGTGTAGGAGTAGGATCACAAACAATTAGCTAATTAAGCGTGCCAGTCACTACGTGCACAACACATGAACGTTAATATGAATACTGTATAACTAACTTCGTTGCATAGCAGCCACAAAAGGTGTGCTTACTCATCTACACTATATATTGTGTATTCCTTCCTGGTGGCATTAAAATAATAGAATATAAATATAAATACGGCGATCGGAGACAAAGAATCGTGGCCACATTGGTGGCTCGTGTGGCTGAAACTCTGCGTTAGAGTGTAAGCCGAGAGTTCGGGTGCCAGGTCATGTTTTTTTTCTTCAGTCGCCACTTTCAAGCTGTGTAGTCAACAAAACGTATGTATTATTATTATTATTGTATTTGAATGCATTATGTACAAAAAGGTACACTGTATAAGGCCAACTGCCTCATGCAGCACTGTTCAGCACATACGTTGTGCAAACTCTCTCATTGAAAATCTCTAAGAAGGCAACAAAAGTCAAGACTGGTGGGGCCAGGATGGCGACAGATGAAACAAATCACTTCTTTCACACATTTTCCCAATTGCCCTCGCCACTGTCTCATCTCTGCATACCAAATTTTAGATACTGACGTCATCAGTCGGGGAGGAAGTGGCCTGGCTACATGAGACTGACTGATATATACTCAGAACAGTGAATTGCTGCCAATGGTTCATACCTGGTGCTTTCACCAGAGAGGTGACAGTAGGAATCAAACCTATGATGATCATGATGTCATTGAGGTTGCATCCACAAGGCAATGACAGGAATACCTTGCAAGAAGGATCACACACACACACACACACACACACACACGTTTTGTATACAGACAAGCAGTTCAGTTTAACCAACTAGCGACACCATGCACATAATCTTATGCTCTCAGTGGACGAAGCGAAAAAGGCAAAAGGTTGTATAAAATATCATACAGCTGTATACAATTATCTACAATGTACATAGAGCTATACCAATACTTCTTTCCTCTGGTCACTCCAAGATTTCACTTATAAAATGGCCCAAGAATAGCTAGATGTGGTTGCTCCCGGTGTATCAGTGGCACCCCACAAACATCAACCTCTGCTTGTAAACAACAATTGCAACGTTGAGGTGGCGACTACCCCGTATGTACGTATATGCAATGTTCGGTCCACATGCAATGCATGCATTCCTACTCAATGAATGTAGTAAACGCAGTGTCTTTACGGTCAGTTGTCCGACAGAATGTCGCACCATTAATCCAACCAGTAGGTAGTCTCGCACAGCCAGACCGCTTCCTCCCTCTATTTTAGGCACTGACATCATCTGTCAGGGAGGAAGCAGTCTGGTTATGCAAGACTAACTTTTTTAGGGTCGATACCTAGTTGTCCCGACTGTATGTTGCACCGGCATTGGATTGTAATGACAGAAATAGCACATTATTTATAACTCGTAAAAACTACACAATATTTATACATGCATGCATATAAAATATAAATGAATATACAATATACATGCATACATGTACATATATACTACAAGCATACAAAATATACATGCATACCGCATCATTAATATCATAAAATGTCGGCTTCTCCAAGTATGTAACCAAATCAGTACTATGTACGAAGTACATCTCCACTACATTATGCTATTATCTTTCAAAGCTCAAAATTTTAATAATTTATTATTATTTAGATTAGTGGTGTATGTGTATATTGTAACTTGCACTGTATATAGTGCTACACAATATAAAGTAGCCACTGAAGAGAGCCTCCGTTGAGGGAGTTATGAAATAATGTGCCAATAAACTGTCTACGCACTACGTGCAGTTTGCATTTGTGCATGTGAAAATGGCAACGTTTGCATTGACTGAATCTATTGAGCTTCAAACAGGATCTTAATAGGCGTCTTTGGGGACAGGGTACTTCCAAGCATGGCTTTCACGGGTAACTACCAATAAAATGGATGAAGAGAGAGAAAGGTAGACAGTTAACGTAGTCATAGCACCTCAATAAAAAATCTAGCAACTTAAATATGGCAAACTGAATCGCCTTCTCTGCTCTGAAATGTTATCAGTGCAGCTTAGGTAAAGAAAAGTAGGTATGTTACCGATAAGCATTCATGCAGCAGGCACATCATGGTATATATGTTGAGGAACAATTTCAAAATTTCTCCAAAATGTACACGTTATATTGTAGTGATTTCAAACAGTGCTGAGTATTGATCTGCCTTGCATTACACTCCATGTCTTTGAAAAGGGTAGCTACAATAATGATGTGTGTGTTCTTTTTGAAGCACAGTCCCAAATCTATGTACATCGTAAGTAGAAATGTATTACACAAAATGTTAGCTCCCTGAGTGATTAGTGGAGAAGGCAAATGTCGGTTAGCAGCTGCATAGGCATGACAACTTAGCCTTCCAGTAAATTCCACACAGACTGATGATGATAGGTTGTGTTAATTTTATTGGTTGGCTTTTTGTCATAAGGTTCTCAACTTCCAGAAATGATTACTCAATCAACCCTGCCATGCATGGGTCATTAAGGACTGGCTAACATACCTCTGACATCAAAGGAAAGGCTGTCATGTGTAAAGAGGTGAGAAAAAGTGGACCGACCTTTGTAACACGCAAGTACTCGGTGGCACAGCAACCCATCATTTGTAAGCTCTCTTACCTCAGTTTCTGGTGCAAGTACAATCCTGTACTTCTGCAGGATGGAAATCAACGCCATCTTCATCTCAAATAGGGCAAACCTCATTCCAATGCAGTTTCTTGGACCGTACCCAAAGGGCAAGTAAGCACAAGGATGACGCTTGGCCTTCTCTTCAGGAGTGAACCTGCAAACAAATGGAGTTACATACACAATAAATATTACAGTATATGTATTATAATTATAGTGTAATATTGTATAGTATAATAGTTATAGTATTGCACTGTAATTTGAGAGTGCATTACCTTTCAGGATCAAATTTGTCTGGTTCACTCCAAAGTTCAGGATTGTTGTGCAGTGTTGGAGATGAGAACAGCACATACATTCCCTTCTTCATGAAGAGGTCACCCACAACACAGTCCTCAGTGCACACACGAGAAGATCTGAATCAGTGGGAAAACAATATACATATTAGCGTATTCAAGACGAAGTTGAAGGACGTTTGCATCATACTTCGTTCAAATGCCCATTCTCACTATTAATTTTTATACAGAAACATACTGCATATTTTATAATTAGCTATGAGATGTAAGACATGAAATACCTTTAAAGGGCATTGATCTAGGGCTAGCTAAGCTTGAGATGTTTTGAGTGAGATGAAACATGCAAAAGTACTGAACAAAGCACTGGATATATAGATGCTGCGAATGGAAATCCAGCTAAAGCAGTCAACAACCGTTTGCTCTGTAGCTGTTTTGAGTGTATATACGTACAAACAACATACAACAAAGTGAGAGAAAGTCTGCAACCTGATAAAGTTTATACTGCAATACTTGCATTTAATACCCGTGTGTGTGTCATGAACAGTCACATGCTCACATTGGTACTGCTGGGAAAATCCGGAGAATCTCCTGTACAACCATGTCCAGATACGCCATGTCCTGAGCTGCATCATACATGGAATTGTCCTATATATATCGTACAATGAAAGTAGCCATTTTGGGAGACAAAGAGAAGGTAACACATGGCAGTAACCAATTCATGTACAGTACGTTAGCTGCTAGTCTTCCCTGCTCATTAGCGCACAGCGAATAGAGACTAGCAACTAGTGTTAATTTCCAATCATAATGTAAATTTCTTACGTCACACAACAACCATTCCAACCTTCCATATCTACGTATTTTTCCAAAACCAGGCTATTGGTAATCTAAAGTTAAATTCGAACATTAGAACAGCTCTGGTGCCTTCAACAACGGTAGTAGGTACAAGGGTTCAGTTGAAACAATCCGGCTTGCAGCTCAAACTATGAACTTATGCCCTCAAAAAGTGTCACTTCAGCTGATGTCCAGCAGGTAAAGCCTACTGCCTATCTTGCAAGAGGCTCAAACAAGGTAAAGATTATGCCCACAAAACATTTTGCAATTGATTGGCTGCCAATACATGCCTGGTACAAGCTGCTGCCTCATTTGGAGAGCAATAGAAGCTGCATAGCAAATACCATGGACACTATTATACAACGTACATATGCCTGCATGAAATTATTATGCTTAAGTATACAATGCTATTCTATATAAAATGACAAATGTTGCATTAGTGCTCTTTCTTACAGGGTTCTCCTCATAGTAGTCATGAATCTCATCAGACAACCTCTCCTGTGCCTCAGGGTTCACTGCCAGTAGATAGGTAGCAAAGGCGAGGGTCGAACTGGTGGTCTCGTAGCCAGCAGCGAGAAGCGAGAAGCAGTCAATGACAATGTCATCCTCTGTCAATCCCTCAATGGATCCACCATCTACGGTGTCAATCATCAGCTGTAGAGTGTCCACTCTCTAAATCAAAAGTAATGAAATCAAAAACTTGTAGTAACTACAGATATAGCAAGACATCCATACGCAGTCACAAAGAGTTAGCATTATGCAAAAGATGAAATTGAACGGTGACACTACATTACTGAAAAAGGAATTTAAACTCAGTTCACTTCTCAGGTCCATTGTGTTATTCAAAGTGAAAAACATTAAGGCACTTCACAAATAATGCTTCAAACTTTTGTTCAGAAACAACAGAGAAAATTGCTAACTAACAAACAAAGCATCGCGATCTGTTGTTAGACAACTGCATATTTAGTTAAGATTCATAAATGACAGGTGAACTACAATGCTGTAATGTAAAGGCCTATTCACTGATTCATTTTGTATTGCAGACAATGTATAAACCATACGTACCTTGACAAAAGGACCATCACGTTGTGCCTCCCTGCGCTTCCTTATCATCTCCTGCGCAACCTGAATGAGGTACTGACCTGATTTGGCAAACTCTGAAAAACGAATCCCCAACTCCATTGGGTAGTTCAACATTGGGAATGCCACTGGGGAAAGGGCCAGTACAATTTGCCTCAAATTTGATAGGACATGCCACTACATTTACATAACATATATGGATGTACATTCACACAGCAACAGGAGTAGAGTATATAGCTCGTTCATAGAAGGTTTATTTGATAGTACTATACATAGTGTGTGCACTATATATACAAGTGCCAGGGCTCATTATACGTAATCTGCGTGCACACATGTGTGCCCCACAGACGTTGCATAGCTGAAAGCTGCCCTAATCACCTGACAGGAACATCTCTTGATTGATGCTAACTAAAACACTAAGAGGAGTAAATTTGTTTGCATGTGTATGCATTATATACATGTACGTGTGTGCGCATTGCGTATATGAGTATGTCAATCTTGTACATATGCAATTTGTAACCTTTGTTAGGAATGTGGAATTCTCACCTGTTACAAATAGAATCCACAACAGGTCCATTTCTTCACCCAGGTTGAATTGATCATAAACAGCTTTGTAAATCTGCCCTCCTTTCCCATTCTGAATGTCCAGTGCAATGCCAAAGGCAATGGATAAGACAACTTCCAAAGTCAACTTCTGGAATAACCTGTGTGTGTGTGTGTGTGTGTGTGTGTGTGTGTGTGTGTGTGTGTGTGTGTGTGTGTGTGTGTGTGTGTGTGTGTGTGTGTGTGTGTGTGTGTGTGTGTGTGTGTGTGTGTGTGTGTGTGTGTGTGTGTGCGAATGTGTGTGTGTGTGTGTGTGTGTATGTGTGTGTGTGTGCGCATGCATGCAAATGTATCCATGTATATGCATTTTGGAGGACACAAAATGGGTACATACATATTGCACACCCACGCATTTGCATGAAGAGTATTTTATATATATAATATATATATATATATATATATATATATATATACCCATATGCATAGAACATACTACAATGGCAATTACACTGACATAATTATGTATGTACACGTTAATCTAAGCATCTGAGGTACTACTGAACATAACCAAAGTGGTCGATTGTACAAGGCACAAAGGTGACATAAAATGGCCACCGAGGCAAAACCCATTAATGCTGTGTGTCTGACGTACTCCAGAGCATTAGCTGCCTCCCCTTTCTCTGCCATTTCAGCAATTTTCACCATCAGTTTCTTCTTACTCTCGTTAAAGAGGGGCTCCATCTGCAGTGCATACATGGAAGGAATGCCAAGGATCTCATTGGACCGATTCACCTACTTCACAAACATGTGCATTCCACAAACATGTACATGCCTATGTACATCCACACATGAGGCCAATGATTGTCAAAAAGGGGTGGGCTGGCCCGACCCATGCCTGACAGCTCTGGGGTGAGTAGCAGCTGGGGGCCGTGGACGTGGAATTGGCTGTCGAGGTGCGTCAGAGAGATCGGCCACCGTATCCACTAGTATACGTATGTACATCCACATGCGTATGTACATGCGTATGTACATCCACACATGCTCCTGTTCATGAGGCCAATGATGGTCACAAAGAGGAGGGCTGGCCAGACCCATGCTTGACACCCCTGGGGTGAGTGGCAGCTGGGGGCCGTGGCCGTGGAATTGCTGTCGAGGTGCGTCAGAGAGATCAGCTACCGTAGACACTAGTGTTCGTGGTGGTGAAGGTATGGCCTGACTGCCAGCACAACAGACCCCTAAGGGTGAGGTGGTAGGGTGGTGTTGACGGGTGGAGGTCCAACAGAGTGAAAGATCGCTTGGCTTCGATGGTACCGGGGTCGAACCCAGGACAAAAGCGGTGTCCGCTGCCAACGGGGAGTTGCACCACCAGCTCTAAGTGCGCCCTGTCCCCTTGGCCTCCATGCCACCATCTGGGTGACGTCACAAACACACACACACACACACAACACACACACACACACACACACACACACACACACACACACACACACACACACACACATACACACACACCAGTCTCAGTTTGTTGGCACTGAAGGTAGGAGTGAGCATGTGTCTTCTATTCTTCCAGGAATCATCTTCTGCAACGTTCAGAGTCTTATACCGCTTGCCATTAATGTTGAAAGCAAACCCTCCTTCCTGCAAGGAGAAACACACCCCTGCTAACTCACGCTCTCAATAGGTCTAATTCACTTACTTGCTAATAGATTTTTGATGTTTAAATAAACAAAATCAAACACATTATATACAATAATGACAGAAACAGTGCACACATTCATCCCTTTAATAAGAATTAATCTAAAACACAAACTATATAATATAATTATTCAATACTAGCAGTGAAGCCCACCGAAGGCGGGCTTCACTGCTACGGCGCTCCTTCGACAGCGGCCCTTCAACGGCGCTCCGGCGACTGTGATTCAACGACAGAGCCGCTTGATGGTGCCACTGTTGTTAGCTAAATTCTCAGTTCTTCTTGCATTTGGTAGCTAGCTATATAGCTCTTGGCCATATACAAATAACACCATCCCGGGAATATGTAGCCGAAGCAAGCTGTCTGGTAGTTAAGCTTGGGCAAACCACAGAACATGTCATTTTTCTGTAGCTTATTTGTGCACAATGGTCCCCCTACGTGCCTTTGTGTGCCAGAGAGCGCGAGCATCTCCTCTTGGGCATTGAACCACCTTTCACAGCTTGCGCTAATCATGACAACATTGACAACATGTGACGACATCATGACAACCTATCAACATTTTCACAGCTACAGATTCATGTTTGTTGAGCCTATTCAGCTGCAGACTGCATGGTTGCAATTATGCTATTGGGTAGATCATGAAACATCATGAATGCAACTTTTGTTATCACATGCATAAATATTTCATGTTAGTTCCCACGATGGCATTTCTATGATGGCGCTTCCACAATAACACAATGTGCGAACTGTGCACGGAAGTCCGTATACTTTGAATCACTAATCACAGGTACTATTACCCCAAACCAGCCTGCCACACTGAAACAGTGTTTAGGCAAGCTGGGGGGCGGTAACTCCGCCCTATTGACTGGGAACCAGTGATCGCCTCCCGAGTCATCCCAAACAAAAGATGGTAGAGCCACAGACAGCTGTTTCGCCCTGATTGGGGCTCATCAGTGTGGCGTACTGATGGATGTGTTGGGATGACTGGCTGCCTATGTATCCACCACTAGTACAAGACTTGTGGTTTCAACAAAGGCAGACAGGGAGGCTACAGTCATCAGGACTGACGCTTAATTTGAGGAGAAGATTGGCGAGTATCCCCTCCGAGTGTGATACTCGCCAATCTTCTCCGTATACTTTCTCCGTAAAACCAAAATGGCGGACGGTTGTTTTCTGGTTTTTCGTCGCGCGCTCCTCGGCCGAAGCGTATTTGCGCACGTCGCCCCCTCGAGGACACTCTACGATAGGGGCTCCAATGCGCTGTGAAGATTTCGTGGCGATTTGGTTGCGCGCACGCGAGGATATCGCGGCCAACCGTTTTCAACTCCTCTTTATTAATATAGATTAAGTTGAGTCAACAGATTCTACAGGCATCCAAGGATAGGTTTACACATGGCGAGCAACACAAGGACAGCAATAAACTTACAATTCGGTTTGGAAACTTGTCAAAATTTTTTATCAGTATCAGCTTCAGCAAGTCGGGATCTGAGACAATGAGAAAAGGCCTCTTGCCGGAATACAGTCTGCAGTAGAGGACAGCAGAGGAGAAAGTATATGCACATGACTATAATTCTACAAAACTGCACAACACAAGGGCACCTGGCTACCCTCACCCGTATCAATAAAATATACGTAGAAATATACATATATATTGTACATACTAGCATAGAAGCCCGCCTTCGGCGGGTTTCTATGCTCTGGCGCTGTGGTAACAGCGCTTCGGCGACGGTGGCTCGGTGACGGTGCTTCCTCAAATGCATTATCCATTAGTATATTTTATCCAATAGCCAATCCAATAGCCAATCGACCCTGTAGCTAAATGATGGTGCTCAAGCCAAGCCATGGATCATGTGGTCCAATGACAGTCACTCCATGTCAATGCTTCTCTGGATAAAGCCAAACTATGCGAACCAGTAGAAGCCTATTCGTAGTTCCATTGCTAATGCTGGTCTGTCATATTTCATTGTTTGTACTGCCACAGCAGGTGGGCATCATGCATTTGCATAAGTCGTACACGACAGCACCGTCCGCCGCTTCGACATTGCCGCCGTTGTCGTGCAAACCGTGCACGGAGGTGTTGTGTTGTGAGGTATTGGTGAAAACGGAAGTCCGTATACTTTCTCCGTAAAACCAAAATGGCGGCCGGTCGTTTTCTGGTTTTTCGCCGCGCGCTCCTTGGCCGAAGCGTATTTGCGCACGTCGCCCCCTCGAGAACACTCTACGGTAGTGGTTTCAAAGCGCTGTGAAGTTTTCGTGGCGATTTGGTTGCGCGCACGCGAGGATATCGCGGCCAACCGTTTTCAATTCCTCTTTATTAATATAGATAGATACTGTATAGCTATATCTTATGCTATTATATTCCTTACAAAATGTAACTACTCACTCTGACCCCAGGGTAGTACACTAGATACCTACGCAATTCATATTGCATAGCATGTAGGAGCAGGTTAAGTACAAGCTCCTTTTTCAAAAGAATGATACATGAAGCCCATTTCTCCAGGTTGCAGATGCACGAACATGCATACCTCACATGGAACCAACTCCACTATGGCAGAATACAGCATTGACACTTACCCAGCTCTTGGTCCATAGGTCTTGGAAATATAATCAAGGAAGTCTAGGGTACTGCCCTACAGATGACATGAGCAATACAATAAGATGCTGTGTGAGTGTCAGTGTATATGTGCGCATGCATGTAGGTGTCAACTATTGATACCTGAAGCAGACCCTGTGACTGCTTAATGGTGACACGGTACGTCCCATCTGCAAGTGGCACCACTACCAATAAGTGACTGACAGATGCATGGGGTCTGGTTCATGAGAACAGGTGAATTGTGTGTATATGCATATGCATGACCCTATATCCTTTTAGCACTTGTGTGTGGACGTGTGTGTACGTATGCATGTGTGCATGGTACTGGGTGATGCTGGTACGATTACTATGCATAATTTATATATACTATGTATATAAATGTATATTGTGTGTGTGTGCCTGTGTGTGTACGTAGGCATGTGTGCATGGTACTGGCCATGGGTGATGCTGGTACGATTACTATGCATAATTTATATATACTATGTATATAAATGTATATTATGATTGCATTTCCAATCCTAACCAACAGGTATGTAGCTCCTCTTGATACACCTACCTTGAACCTTTTATAAGTCACCATATTGCCCACTACCGGCAGAGGCTGTGGTCCTGGCACTCCAAGCTGCTTGAAGTAGCAGTAAGGCTTACTGTAGCAACTGCAGTAAGGGAATGACTTTCCTTTGTTCAAAGCTCATGCACCCCAGCTCCAACAAGATACAGAGACTAGGCAAGCACAACCTATAGCTACCTACGAGATGTTTCACACACGTATGCAAATACTCCTGGTTGGTTAAAGAACTGCAATCTATGGAAAGGCACAGTGCAGTCTCGCTTTCACTGTCTGTTTAGCCGTATGCACAAACGCATATAGTTGTAGATGAAAACTGGAAACTCATCGACAAGCCAAAGCAAGGGTGTAAGAATAGGGACAGTCACATGAGGTCTAGATGCATACAGGAAGTAAACAACAGTGGGAATATAGCACATCTCGTCAGTGAACAGTAAACCCAGAAATGAACTATTATATATACAGTACATAGGAAATGGACTAAAATGGGTGGCCAGAGCAGTAGTCAGTCCAGTAGGGTTGCATAGAGTCCTGACAAGGGCCCCTTTCTCTGTTGAGAGGGGCCTGAAGGCTTTGGATGTGCCTGCAGTCTAGCTGTTGTGAAAGCTCTTACCTGTACCACAAGTAAAGCGCAGAGACCAGGCATAAGATCCCTGTTAAGAGGTAGACGTTAGAAGTGTATGAGAAGAGAGCGTCCAGGTCCATCGTCTCGGAAGTGATTAGCTTAGTGCTCCAATCACCCTCCGAGTCTATTTATATATCTACTGCAAGTAAAATTATTGTATGGGGCCCTATTCGATATATATATATATATATATATATATATATATATATATTATATATATATATATATATATATATATATATATATACACTAGCTATAGACGCCTGCAGGCGCTTAGACTTACCTAACAAACGCCTGCTTTAGTCTGGCGAGAGCTGGATCACCTTGAGCTCCACAAATCTTTGGTCGTATAGCTGCAGTAGGTCACAGTGAGCGTGCCTGTTGTACGGTGTTGCCCCAAATTTATGCATGCATTGGTTTTGAAGTCTTATCACTTCCAGAAATCCACTCCATGCCAGTCAGTGGAGTGCATTGCACGTGCCAAACTATATACATGCAATGAACATGCAGCTAGCTATACATATATAGCAGAAATATTATACATTTTTCACGATACCATCATTAAACGACAAGCCATGCAAATATCACAATGTCATGTAAGTCAAGAAGAAGTCTAAGTCTAGTAATCTAGTCAGAACATGTCATATATAGTCGTGTCACGCGTTGGATGACTCGATCTTCACAGCACGTCAGGTCTAATGGGATCTACAATTATCCTGCTGGATGGTGAAGGGAGGAGCTTGCACCTCTGAGGCACAAGAGATGGCAAGGGTATGAAGCTCAACAGATCCTCTGAGGCAGGGCTCGGCATGCGATGACAGAGGCTAGCAGGATTACTAACAATTTACTTATGTACAACCAATTTGAAGAGAAGAGAGATAATTAGAAAATTAGTGCAGTTAAAATTAGTGTATTGCAACCAAAGGCTAATTCTTATAGCAACCAAAAAAGAAATAATACAACACAATCACAAGCACTCAAAATGCCCTGAAACACATTGTGTATTAACTGCAGGAAACTAATTATAATGTAGAAATACACAAGAATCATTGTGTGTATGAGATGGGCTTATATATACTGAGATTAGTGAATTGCTGCCTATATATATATATATATATATATGGTGCAATACCTGGTGCTGCAGAGTCTACTATATGCTATATATAAATCCGCTGGCTTCGTTGCCGAAATGTGTGTGTCCCTATAGTGTATATACTGACATTACAGCTTTCATTAATTGTAGCATTGTGATGACCAATTGCAAGTGAATGGAATGCTGCACACCACTTGCGAAAGGAGTGTTTATTTGCTGATGACTATTTGCTGAATATTAATGCTACTTAAAATTCAAGTCATATACAAGTGCACACACTATGCATATGATAGGCAGTCTAGCAGTCGACCAACCATTGAATAAGTATATGTGGATATATATGCAGCGTGTTGTATCTGAAGTTTTTGTGATATTATATAATTATGCAATGCAATAAGACTATTATCGAGTGATTGCAGAGTCACCGAAACATCATAATGAAACTTTTGACCCATGTGGGTATCAATTATAGACACTAACCCTAACTGAAACCTGCTTCTGTGCAGTGTTTGTGCCTAGCTGGGGTGGCTCCTGCCAGGTGCATGTTTGGAAACAATTACAAGAAAATGATTTGCTGGGCCAACCTCTGACAAGCTTCCAAAGTGATAAAAGCAGCGGAGTTATATACAGTCCCGACTCAGTGCAGTGGAGACTGTTACAGAGTGGCCATCTGTTTCCTGGTCACTGCATACACCAGCTGTCATGCATGTAGCTAGGGTTGTCTAGGAAACATTACATTGTGTTTATATAGTTAGTTTAAGTTACGTAACAAGAAGCGATAGGATGAGCGCAAATGAAAACAATTATATATAGGGACTGCCACAGGCATCCACTAAAACTGCCACATGCATATATGTACATGGCTGTTCGCCATGTGTATACATAGCGTAATAATTATATATTATATTATTATTATATCAGGAATGGCACCACGCAGAGACCAGTCTTGCATGTATTAATATATTAACTTATGGCTGAGACGTTGAGGTTTTATGTAGTCTACCTGTCAGTATTGTTTGACCTACAATGTACATACAGTATTTTCAGGGTTGACTGTCAAGAACACATGCTGGCCCAAGAATAGCTAGATGTGGTTGCTCCCGGTGTATCAGTGACACCCCACAAACATCAACCTCTGCTCGTAAACAACAATTGCAACGTTGAGGTGGCGACTACCCCGTATGTACGTCTATGCAATGTTCGGTCCACATGCAATGCATGCATTCCTACTCAATGAATGTAGTAAACGCAGTGTCTTTACGGTCAGTTGTCCGACAGAATGTCGCACTATTAATCCAACCAGTTGGTAGTCTCGTGCAGCCAGACCGCTTCCCCACCCTATTTTAGGCGCTAACGTCATGTGTCAGGGGAACGATAGTTGTCCGACCGGATGTTGCGCCACCATTGGATTGAATGTGTGACGCGCTAGCTATAGCTAGAAAAATCGCGGACAAAATGGCGGGATGTCAGACTGGACGTTATATGCGGACATGAAGTAATGATTCGGGGAAAGCGGTACACAGCTCCTACAAAGAATTGACGCCAGCGTAGAAGTTCCTGCTTTCTGTTACGAAGCTTTCCAGCCGGAATAACGTTAATAACCAGGCGATGATTCCCCATTACTGATTAGCTACCGGTCTGAGCACCAGCCAAACAGCTGTTTCTTGCAGCTACCTATGTCAGTAGGCACTTGCAGAGTCACTCACGCAGCTCTACCATAAAAGGGCGAGATATGCTACACAGTTGAAGGAGTAGCTCGCTAAAACTCTTGCTGAGTCTTCTCTAGTCTTCGAATGATCGATTAATTCACCTAGTTCACCCTCCGCAACTGGATGCTGAATACCTGAGTTCCTCGACTAATTTGACTGTGTGTCTGTCATGCATATGTGTATATGTCAATCATTATGTATCCCCTGGAATGTTGTGGTTACATCTTGTGGTGGTTTAGGTGGTAATGAAGAATCTGAATTCCTATTATTTATCATGCACTCATATTTCATCCTTATGTTTCAGTTGACTAACTGTAATTATTTATTATTTTGTTTATTTGTGTCTTTGTATTTTCTATAGAGCTACTAATGCTGATGCTGTGTGTGCGCATGGAGATTCTGGTGAAATTAAAATCGGTGAGTCAAGCATGCTATCCTATGTATGGTTGTATGTATGTAAGAGGTGCTAATAATACAATAATACAATAATACTATACTGTGCACTCCACTCATCTGTGACATATGACCATTGATGTCATAACAATAGACTGACTTACCGTAGTACATATAATATATTGTATGGTTAGTGCGCACCGGGCGAGACTTCT
>OX465034.1:9184242-9196742 GCA_949841015.1 Aplysina aerophoba
CCACACACACACAAACACATACACACACACACACAACCACACATAACCACACACACACACACATGCGCACACTCGCACGCACACTCACACACACACACACACAACCACACATGCACACCCACAAGCTTGCAAATGTTTACAGTACATATAATATCTGTCTCATCTGTCGTGCATATACAAATCAATAGAAAGCGCTTCATGTGCACTTGTATACTTCATTGTTTCAGATTATACAGAAGAAACGTACTCTGGACATTATAAAGTTAGATATAGGTCTGGGTATTGGTCAGATTCTAGGAATTATTGTTGGCTGTGTTCTTGCCTTCATTGTGGTCATCATGATTCCGGTGGGCCTCATAATCCGCATTGGCAGCAAGTGTCATGCTGCCTGTCTGGAGGCATGCAAGCGGTCAAGCAGAAGAGCTGATGGCAGCTGTAGAACTCTGTCATAGGAGCACACAGGACAGACAACTACATCCGAGTTATATGCATGTTTTCAGCATGCAGAAATCTGTTATGAGATTGAATTTGTAACTGTGTGTATTCACAGATGGATCCAATTCAACAATGGGTGGGTTGAATTGATCATCTAACTTTACTTTACACCCACCAAAAGTAAATCATTTACAGCTTCAAAACAGAAGAGGGAGGCTACAGTAATCTTGTAGGGCATGAAATTATATATATATGAACTGATGGGTGCCCTCCCATGCATGCACATTTAATATGCTACATGCAAAAGACATTGTTTTTATACATTTTCACCCGTTCCTGCATGTGCTATAAACTTTTATATGAGGCACATGAGACATTTGAGCCCTAGATGATTCATGATGCATTTCACATTAAAGATGTTGCATGCTCCTTTCAATATGTCCAAGTTTACATTGTTACTTAACAGCTCATGCCTTCAATACATGTATACATGTCTCAATACATCACTCTTTAGTCAATTCTCTGAAACAAATAGAGTTGAGAGCTAGAAGAATGTCACTTTGGAACCATGACTAAAGAGACACTATATGCCAGGATTGCCTTCACCTATTCTGCTTGACCTCCTACACACCTCAAGACCAGCAGACCAGTACTCAGGCTTGTTTAGACTTATATATAATTATACATATATAATAGATGACGGTTTTAGTGAGCTACCTTAGTGTGTAGCCAACTAATTAAGGAAGATTGATTGAAAGAACGTACATATTTCGTGCATGGACAATTATAATAGCACATGTACGTCAATTCACTGACCTTCTGGCTGATAATAAAGCACGCAGAGCTTCTTCAGAACGGAATCATTCCCCCATGTGAAAAATTGCGCTTTGCTTACACTGGTGACTGGTGCACGATATGTGTATTTTGCTATTACTGCCTGATTGAAAACAATGCTAAACTGAGTGTCTTCGGCACAGATGCTCAATAACATCACCGTGCCAAGAGTAGTTGGTACATCTTTCACATGCTGCTCGCGTCCCCATATCCCTTCCACTTTGCTGTTGAAGAGGAATATGTTTTCCCATGGTTTGCCTGTGTAGGGATTGTAACCCCAATGCTTGCGATAGTCAACGTTGAGTACAACTGTACCATTAGCATCAAGCAGTCGGATTGCTGTCACTCCAGTTGTTGGCGCAGTATAGGAAGCATCAATGCACCGTCCGACATCGAACTTGCTAAACTCAATATACTCACGATCAGTGTTAGTGTTAGCAATGCTTACACCAGCCAGGGCCACGAGGGAAACGAGGATTGCTGTGACTGTCATTCTGTCCTGACGTATATAGCAATATCTGTGTGGTGCCTTGAGAAGCAACTTTATTATTGACACCAAAATTAATTATGTCATATTATATTATGTTGCCTATTATACAAGTGTATGTTACCTATGTTACAAATGTATTAGTATAATAATGAACTAATATTGCATTACAATAGTAATAATAATGACCATGTATTGGTATAAAAATTATGAACCAATTCCTGTGTGAAGAAGCCTTAGTAGAAGCGTTAGTTAATTAGCAGCCAGGCATGGGTGTTGTTGTGCAAGATACGCCAATCAATCAATTAATTCATTAATTCATTAATCAATGACAAAACAGATTGAAGGCATATATACACACTATACAGGCAAGCCACAGGCATGCATGCTGTGGATGTCATGCATCCTCACTTCGCTCACCTCCTATGTGGAACACGGCTTGGCCATCCCCACGTGCCTGCTTGTTTCTGGGAAACGTTTGGATTATGCTAGCCATGAAGTGCAATTTGTAACATTTGAAGACTAGCTACCACAATTCACTAAGCATGCACAAGGTAACCGAGTAAGTCCATGAATTAACACAAGGCAAGACACCACACTACCCAATGAGTACAACAAGGCAAAACAAGTATTTCGAGTTAGAAAAACTCGTGGGGCTGACGCCCCAACTCGAACTACTTGCTGACTCAGTCACAAGTCAGGCACATTACAATTTGTTCAAACTTGCCCATACAGAAAGCATTGGCATGCACAGAGCTTCACTCATGCAAGGGCACACAGACACAAAAAGACTGTGCAATTTTTTTCTTTCTTTCCTTTGCTCATTTGGAGCTGCACCAAACAATCCTGCTATTCATACCTAGCCACATAGTGTGTTTCTTGCTTGAAGACAAAAACACAATCAGAAGATATTGACACACACACACACACACACACACAGCCTAGAGGGACATGGTAGCAGGTGTTTGGCCGAAGCAGAAAAGGATTTGTTCGAGTACAAACAGCACGCCACTGGAGACAATTGTAGATAGAGGCTTTCACTGCGTGCGGAGATTTTCTACACGAAACACAACTAGCAAGTCTAAGAAGGTAACTGAGTATATAAGTCCATGAATTAACACAAGGCAAGGCACCACACTACGCAATGAGTACAACAAGGCAAAACAAGCTGTCCCTAACTAATCTGCATAATATTATATACATTATACTTAAATCAACAAGGTTCACTACACATGCGAGGCATACCCTTGTTTGCACACTTGTCATGCCAGTCAAGTTTAGCTCACCCCCTATGTTGCACACAGCTTGGCCATCCCTACGTTCCTGATATTGAGGTTGGTGTATTTAATGTTATCCCATAAGCTAGAAGACCATGTGACGTATATACGACACAATAAAAGACCATCATATTAACATTCATTTGAAGGGATGTGGTTTAGCTCTTGCTGCATCAGTAAGAGGTCGTGTAATGCTTGGCAACATGCACCTTGCAATTGGCTGCTACTTCCTTCCACACCCTGTTGTTGTAGATCATTTGTATTTTCATCAGTGATCATTCCTGGTAGCAGCTGAAGGTAGCTATAGTGGTCCTCAGCCCTGTTGGCTTGCTATAAGCATTTGATGTGGAGATTATAGTAACTTTCATGTTATGCACAAAGGCAATACTTTGCATCTTTCCAACTTCCCCAATTAGTATAGCTGTACCCATACACACACAACCTCTAACCACAGGAATGTCTACAAATGCAATAACATTTGTAATATTAGTATAATAACTATTATTCAGTAGTCTTTGACTCATGAATAAAAGGTCTGCAATGGCCGGTGTCTGGCATGAGTCATATCCAAGAGTTAGCTTCCATATGGGTACAAGACAGAGCCTGCTACTTGTAAGTTCTCCATTTAGGAGTGCAATACATTGCGTGCTTCCTCCATTCTTTGGACTCTCAGGGTTAACCTTATCTTCTCTCTGTCGCCTGAGGTGGTTCTCATTGACACACTGGTGTTTAAACCTATCCATTCAGGAAAATATGTTGTGAATGGGAATGTGATTGAGAAACATGTAGTGAATCACGGTGACCGTACGTACGCAGCCAGCAAGGGTCATAGACAAGTGGCGATGAGGCTGGGCAACCTCTCACATACGTAGGCAGAGGAACCTACGCCAAAACTAGCCAGGTCAATACAAAGTCCTATTAATGGCAACCAGTGATCGCCTCCCCAGTCATGCAACAAACAGATGGAAGAGCCACAGACAGCTGTTTCGGCCTTGTTGGGCCTCATCAGTGTGGACTACTACTGGTAATTGCTGGATGACTGGCTGCTTCTGTATCAACTCCAACTTCATCAGAAGCAGCTAGGTAGAGACTAGCAGTCGTAAGCGTGTCTGTGCGCTCTGCATTTGTATGACAGCCACACAGTGCAGCATTGTATTTGCTGTACATGCAATGCTGTGAAAGGGGCTTGCATATTATAATGCATTGGAAATTCGTATAGTATATATTTATATATACGCAGACAGTTACTCTCGGGATCCAACCAATGCTATAATGTGGTTTGCATCGAAATTTATGTTACTGTACAATATGCATACATATAATGTGACAAGCAGTATAAAGTTGCAATCAATGTAGCTAATATATATATATAAGCAATGCATAATTATATATATTATGCAAACTATTCCTTATTTACACTAAAGTGAAAACTAATCTGTAGCTATATAGCTAAGCAGCTCAACATCATAGAAATTCCTATTTCTTCATGTATAATTTAACTCTTATGTCCTTCTGCTTATAGTTTAAACACACAATTTACATTTGACATTGCCATAACTGCCCTGAGGCTTGAAAATGGTTACAGTTTCATGTTAGTCTCAAGGTGTCTAGTTCAAGCCATTCATGCATCAATCCCAACAAGTGAGCCTACCTCACTCACTCTTTTCCTACTAAGTAATCTCCCTACTCACCTGAAGCAGTGTGGCTCCCTAGACCCTCTGACGCCTTTAGGGCCCTGACACAAGAATGGGCTCAGAGGGTCTTACGTCTAGTGGGCTGATTAGGGTTTCAGGTGAGTATTGAGATTTTCCACCAGTCTTAGTAGGAAACAGTGAGGTATAAGCAATTCTGGGAATTGATCACAATGAATGGCCTCTTTTACCCAGACACATTCTAAACTTTCCACATAACCAGACTATCAGTATAACTGAAATCGTATACACAGACTGACCTCTTGTGCACTACCGCAAACCATAAGAAGTTCAATTACCGTAATAATAGAATTTTGGTGTCTATAAAAGGGTTGCTTCTCAAGGTACCACAACAACGTTGCTACTGGAAATTTCTCAAGCTAGCTGCAAGAGGTCCTCATTGACAGAGTCAAGTGTGAGTTGTGTATACGTAACTAAGGACAAGTCTTTACATGGTTGCCATTACATACAGCAATGAGAATGTCGAGCGGCTTTGCTAGCATATCTTTGAAACATGTAGGCAATAAATAATGTGTATATTTTATTGCACATGACTGCATTTATCCATCTTTGATATCCGAGAATACGGCAGCACTCCCTATGTAGGGATGGTAGATTCGGTATAGCTAGAGATGTGAGATTCCAAAAACATCAAACAAGAGAGGCGATGTTGGAGGTATAAGTATACAGCCAACAGGCTGTATTGCCAGCAAAAGATACACTCTAATAATTGACATGGCCGCGTGGTTATTACTGCATGATTGAAAGACATGAATAATTATAAGGCTCCAGTGCCCCATGTTCTAATGTATGCCAATAATGTGCCAGATGTAGATAAATGGTGAAACTCCCTGAAATTACTCACACATGCTATTTAACACTGTAGTGACAGCCTCTTGTTTCTTCACTTTTACTTGCTGAAGAATAGTATTATTCTTTAAAATTTTCTGTACTAACTGGGGAGTCATTATGGATAACTTGCAGAATTTTGAAAAAAACACTGCTTCAGAATTATAAGCACTACTTCTTGTTCATACGTATGCAGCTCAAGAAATCACGTCAGGACAGAATGACAGTCATAGCAATCCTCGTTTCCCTTGTGGCCCTGGCTGGTATAAGCATTGCTAACACTAGTACTAACACTGATCGTGAGTATATTGAGTTTAGCAAGTTCGATGTCGGACGGTGCATTGAAGCTTCCTATACTGCACCAACTACTGGAGTGACAACAATCCGACTGTTTGACGCTAATGGTACAGTTGTACTCAACGCTGACTATCGCAAGCATTGGGGTCGCAATCCCTACACAGGCAAACCATGGGAAAACATTTTCCTCTTCAACAGCAAATTGGGTGGAAAATGGGGACGCGAGCAGCATGTGAAAGATGTACTGACTACTCCTGGCACCATAATGTCATTGAGCATCTGTGCCGAAGACACTCAGTTTAGCATTGTTTTCAATTGGAAAGAAATAGCAAAATACACATATCGTACACCAGTCATCAGTATAAGCAAAGCAGGATTTTTCACATGGGGAAATGATTCCATTCTGAAGAAGCTCTGCGTGCTTTATTATCAGTCAGAAGGTCAGTGAATTGATGTGCTATTATAATTGTCCATGCACGAAATATGTACGTTCTTTCAATCAATCTTCCTTAGTTGGCTACACAGTGAGGTAGCTCACTAAAACTGTCACCTATTATATGTATATATAATTATATATAAGTCTAAACAAGTCCCCGGTTATATGTACGTCACCATGCAAATAACTCAGTAACTCTGATTCTTACCCATGCAAACACATATATCTCTGATTCTGAAATATACAGAGCCATTGTGCGTGGCCAACAACATGTGTATATATGTGGTATGGGCTAAATTGATATAAATGTATATATTAATATAGTAACAATAAACTTGTCACTCTTTACACAAGTCTCTTTTTCAAGGTGGTCTGAGTACTGGTCTGCTGGTCTCGAGGAGAGGTGAAGGCAACCATGGCATATAGTGTCTCTTTAGCCATGGTTCCAAAGTTACACTCTTCTAGCTCTCAACATTTTTTGACAATTTGACAATTGATGTCTTGAAAGATGGCATTAGCCATGACGGTTAAGCAACAATCAAAACTTGGACATATTGGAAGGAGTATGCAACGCCTTTACCGTGAAATGGACAGGTGGAAACGTATAAAAACACTGTCACCTATTTTATGTATGTAAGTCTTACAAACCCATGGTACCGGTTATAGGTCATTATACAAATAAGTCAGCAACTCTGATTCTTACCCATTCACACACATATATTATCTCTGATTCTGAAATACAGCCATTGTGCATGACCAACAACATATATTATGAATATATATGCGGTATTGGCATGAATAATTATGTATATATACGTGTAATATTTTCGCAGCAGTTTACGTACATTAATCTTGTCACCTTTACACTGTCTCTTGTTCAAGGTGGTCTGAGCACTGGTCAGCTCAACTAGAGTTGTGTAGGAGGTCAAGCAGAATCGGTGAAAGCATTCATTGTAGGTATTTATCACAGTTAGATGCAAGTTTTCAGCATGCAGAGATCTGTTCAGATATTCATGTGTGATGAAAATATTAGAGTTAACTACACGCACACACTGCAATAAAGCATTTGTGTACTAGTATTGACATCTGGTAAACAAATACTCTTCAATTAGGCTGTGTTGCATTAAGCAGTGAGACCATCTTGACATATTATATACGGCTATTCTGCATATATAACTCATTTGCACGTGAGGCATGTCTTATACACTATGTGTTTGCTTAGTTCATAATGTTCAGGTGCTTCATGAGAGGTATTGGCAGCCTAGATATTATATATAGGGTGAATTTCAATGCAGCCCAAATTTATGCCATAGCAATATAATGCATATTATATTAATACAGAATGTCTTTTGCTACAAGTGACATAATTATAAGTATATCTAAGCTATAGATGGCTTATTGATGGTATGTGCCACTACCCTGCATTAATTGCATTATAATATACGTGAACACACGGCTGTGCTTCTCGTGAGGGCACTGTGAGATTTAGGACACTTTTATGTGTGATTAGGTATTACTGTCTGTGGTGCAATTTCCACCTTTTCCTTCCACACGCTATATATAAGTTGTACATGTTGTTGACTGCTCTGACACTGACATCATTGGGAATTTCTGCCTATGGTGCAATTCCTGCCACTACCAGATAGTGACAGTAGGAAGGCAGCAACCTTTGATGATGTAATAGAGGTTGAACTGTATCTACCACAACACAGAGATATGAATACAGTGCAATAATGATCTGTATGGGTATACACACATCTTGCATGCATGTACACATGATGCTCAGTTGTATAATTATATCATGACATTGAAAACCACCAAGTGACACAGCTGTGGTGGCTACTAGGGGAAGTTTTGAATTGCGCTGTATACATGGAAACAAAGCATAGGGTATATACACTGCGTTCTTGTTATGCACACATCTCTTTGGGAACTCCAAATTTATGTGATGCTTCTGCTGGTCAGTTCAATAACTAAATTTTTATGTTGTGAAAGTGGCCAGTGCCGACCGATGACGTAAGCTTATATTATAGAAATATGGCAGGAAGTTCGGCACGCGAGCGCGAGACTAGATAGCGACGTTGGTAGTGTGGGAACGCCCCTGTATCCGGCTTGTGTCAGTATACGTAGCGGCGCGTTGCAGGATTCGACTTCCCTACCTCAGCCTTAAAAGGGGGAAATGTGCATGCCGATCAGTTCGCCAAGTTGGACGCGCGTAGTGTCAAAAATGAATACTTCCGTTGCTGCGATTCTTCTAGCCTTTTGGCTTAACGGTGAGTGCGTAGCTACTGATGTCCAACGTTTGTTCTTGCCCTTGTGGATAGGAAAGTCAACTTTGTATGTCTCTAGTAAGCACCCGGTCGTGTCATGCTCTGTCTGATGCGCAACCGACCAACGTAGGTCAATATTGAACCAACATTAGCTACTCGCGGAAATCGCAAAAGTAACCTGACTGATTGACTGATTTACTAATTATTATTATATTACTGATTCGACTGTGTTATGTGTTGTGTATGTGCATGTTTGTTGTTCTACCTTCACTGGGCTCCATGGAAAGTAGTCCTCAGGACTAAGTGGAGTACCAGTAAAATAATTCAATACAATACAACCAGGAATGTTCGCCTGCAAACTGCGTTCAAATAGAGACAAGGAGGCCCATAGATACTCTTTATCGCTAAGGATGTAAATATCGTATCGTATCTTATGGGGAAAAGGTGACTGGTGTTTCTGCATACATGTATGCATATGGACGTACTAAGTATAATGGCAGGCCCTGCAACTCGCAATTGTAACACTTTTGTCTGCAATTGCATATATAATATTATACTATGTAGAGAATTAAAATGTTTCTTGTATGGCTTGTATTTGCATACTTGCATATCTAGGGCTTAGTGTAATCTTGTATGATTTAGAGTATGATCTCTGTTGTCTTTATGACTGTATTATTATATCACTTTTCCTTTACTGATTGCTTTACCTGCATGCTCAGGAACCTGACTTCCTTACTTATCTGTTTACTGTAATTCTATAAATACTTGAGTAATTATTGGTTACACAGTTCTGGCAAATGTAAGCTGAGTTCCGTACCACCTCGAGTGACCACTACGCACAAGTGTGCAGCATCTAGTAGTAAAGACACTACATACTACAATACAAGAGAGCTGATTTATTAGTTCTCCATGAGTTTTCCCATTTTGGGAACTTGTAGAAACAGTTATGCATTGAACTGTCATTGTAACGTGTCCAGCTGCAGGTGCCTTAAACATTCATTGGCTTATTGGAGTCACTTAGGGATGGCAGACATGCCTAGACATATTAGCCACTACATTGTCTTAATTAACCGACTGCTGTAGAGTCCTTGAAAATGACAACAACAACGACATTAAAACCGCTATTAAAATGCAACAGAGAGTGCATAAACTGTACCAGAAATCAATCTTGACCGCCAGGTGACCCCATTTCTCAAATCTGCACACATTTTGTAAATCATATATTGATTTCCAATTACTCCATATGTATAGTTATTACTATGAAATATTATTATAGTTCATAATAAGCATATATATCACTCGTTAATATTGTATATGCAGTGAATTTTGTATTATTGGGAATGAATTAGATATTGGTCCAAAAATCTGACCTATAGATTGAATTCTGAGATGAGGTTTGTTCAGTCTCCGAGCACTCTACAGCTGCTGCTATAATACAATCTGTACTTGACTCACTTGGATTGAATTCCATACGATGCATGCATTCTTCATCTTCATGCATCAATTGAGTGTATATAATATCATATTTTCACCTTTGTCTGTACCATCTGCACGGTCTACGATGATGTACAGCTGTCAATGGACAGACTGTATCAGATGTGCAAGTAGTCGGTGGTGACAGAAGTGGATACATTCAAGTTACAGTTAGGGGGTCCACGGGTCCTGTTTGTGGCAGCGTTGACCGTGCTACTGCTAGTTATGCGTGCAGCCAAAAGGGCTTCACTAACGTCATTTCATGGGGGACAGTTAACAGCTTAGGGTGAGTGCATGCATTATGGCTTGTGTAATTAAAATGTTAATGTCACCATGCATTGAAATTTAATGGACCCTCTCTCAACAAAAGTGTATATGCACTAAATGTTGTACATGGTCAGTGGAATAAGATGTGTGGCACACATTGTTGTACATATATACTCCAATCATGCATTAGTGTAGTTTGCTAATTATGATCATGTGCATGTGATATATGAGACAACATGAAAAGAGAGCAATCCCACTCCATTTTCCCATTGCATTCTGGAACATACAATGTGATAGACAAATATTGCAGCTATTTATCTGTATGAAATCCACAATGTACAGTCATATATACTTATATGTAACAGCTCTATGATTCTTTAATGACTAGAGATCAATGCACAGTATATGAATGTTTAAAGAACTATAATGTCATTCATAATTGAAAATATTATAAATTGAGAATAAATTTACAATGTGAAAAATACGTCATGTCTTGCATTTATACTATGTATAATTATTATTGTGTGGATTAAGTCTTGTTTTTTTTGCATGTACAGGGATATTTCCCAGCCCACTTCTTCACCAGTAGGGAGCAACCTTAATTGCATTAGATACCGCAGTGGGACCCGATACGTTAATAATAGACGTCAACCAACTTACAGCACTAGATGCAGTGTCAGCAGTACAGCTGAGTGTGCGCGAGGAGATACTGCCGCTGTTGTCTGTGGTGAGTTAAGCCCGTATTGCTAAGCTATCAGTGGGCTTATATTATATGTAGGTGCAAGCTGGTCCATTTTTCAGAAGTCTAATTAAAAAACAGTGCAGTCTACACTTGCATGACAGCTAGTTCCCTGCATGTTGAACACCAATATTATTTAATTAGCAAATGTCAATAACTATTAATACCCAGCACATGCATGCTCTTGATGTAAAGTACAGACAGATGTGCATACATGCACAATATTTCAGGATATATTGACTTTAGACTTGATAGTTTAGTGTATGTGCAAGCTAGGTTTCGATATAATATCCTGTTGAAACATGCACTAAAGTGTAATATTATGTATAGCCAGACAGGTTTCCTTTTTGTGTTGCCTCCTTTTTACACATGCAGGTGGTCTGACTACTGGTCAGCTTGTTGGCATTATTGTAGGAAGTATTATTGGCTTCTTCATTCTATTTTGCATTCCTTTTGGGATCCTAATTTATCTCTGCAACAAATGTTTGGCCACCCACCAATCAAGAGAGAATGCTGAAGCTCTTTAGATGTCCATAGAACAGTGAATATGAGCACATGTCAGTAATGACAAGGGTCATGGCATACTTTTGAACATGCACAAATCTATGCAAATATTTATGAGCTGCTATGTCATAATATTTATAGGAAGCCACAGACTATTATTATATGCATGTTCTGTTGTTCAAAACACTACAAAACTGGCTAGTTTTACCTACAATTTTGGCAAAAGAGGCTTCTGCCCACATGGTCACATAAATACCAGGGGCACTGTACATTGCATTTGATGTTCATGTGGTGTTGTTTATATTATTCAGTATTCAATTCAATATTCAATAATGATTTAAGTGCCTCATGTGCAAGCACACTAGGTAGATAGCCCCATGTAGCACTCAACAGACAGACAGAAACAGAGCAAACAAACAACAATTATTAAGATATATAGTCATGCCATACTATAGTATATATATGCCATACTATAGTACTATATAATATAGTAACATACACGACTGTGTGAGACAAAATACTGCTGTCTGAGGCTACTCAAGAGCACATAATCTCTTCCATGCACACAATGGCTTTCCCTGCTTTCGAATCTCTACACCCTGCATCCAAGACTAGTACCACTTTCTTTTCGTCACCTCACTCCTGAGGTGTGGTGGGCTGGTAAGAGAGAGTGAAGTGCTGATGGAAAGAAAGGCAGAGGTGACAGATGGGTTTGAGTAGTGAGATGACAAAGAGAAAGTGGTACCAGTCTTGGTTGCAGGGTGTAGAAACTTGAAAGCAGGGAGAGCCATTGAGGGCATGTGGAGGAAGAGATATTGTGCTCCGTAGTATATAGCCCCAGACAGCAAGTCTATTAGACTCACGCAGTACTGTACGTTACTGTATAGTATGGCATGACTATCTTATAATCATTGTTTTTTAGGCAGCCCCTATATTGTTTT
>OX465034.1:9201742-9259242 GCA_949841015.1 Aplysina aerophoba
CACGGGTCCTGTTTGTGGCAGCGTTGACCGTGCTACTGCTAGTTATGCGTGCAGCCGAAAGGGCTTCACTGACGTCATTTCATGGGGGACAGTTAACAGCTTAGGGTGAGTGCATGCATTATGGCTTGTATAACTAGAATGTTAATTAATGTCACCATGCATTGAAATTCAGTGGACCCTCTCTCAACAAAAGTGTATATGCACTAAATGTTGTACATGGTCAGTGGAATAAGATGTGTGGCACACATTGTTGTACATATATATTCCAATCATGCATTAGTGCAGTTTGCTAATTATGATCATGTGCATGTGATATATGAGACAACATGAAAAGAGAGCAATCCCACTCCATTTTCCCATTGCATTCTCAAACATGCAATGTGATAGACAAACATTGTAGCTACAAATGTGTATGAAATCCAGAATGTACATGACTAGAGATCTATGCGTATAAGAATGTTTAAGTAATTCTAATATAAGGTGTATAACTATTTTTAAATGAGAGCAAATTAACAATTTACAAATAGTGTATGTGTTTTTTGTGAGCGGGTACTAACTGTTTAAACTCTGAGGCAACAACACAGCTCAGGAGAAAGGTGACATGGGAAAAAGGACCGACAACCGAGCCCCGAACCCGCGACCTACGCTCTATTGTAGACCTACGCTCTAGGTGGATGGTGTAACTGCTTCTTCTGTCTCTAGTGTATGTGTTCTTTGTTTACAAATAGGTAATATATTGTGCATACATGCTACATATAATTTGTTTTATGTGAGAAAATTATTGTATGGATTAAATCTTGTTTTTTTTTTGCATGTACAGGGATATTGCCCAGCCGACTTCTTCACCAGTAGGGGGGAACCTTGATTGCATTAGATACCGCAGTGGGACCCGATACGTTAATAACAGAGCTCAACCAACTTACAGCACTAGATGCAGTGTCAGCAGTACAAGCAATGGGTGTGCGCGAGGAGATACTGCTGCTGTTGTCTGTGGTGAGTCATGTTGCTAAGCTATCAGTGGGCTTATATTATAGATGTAAGCTAGTCCATTGTTCAGATGTCTAATTAAAAATCTGTGCAGTCCACATTTGTGTGACAGCTAGTTCCCTGCATGTTCAACACTTTTATTAAATTACTAAATTCCATAAACTAATAAATACACAACACATGCTCTTGATTCGCTTGAAATAAAGTACAGAATGTGAAATTTATATACCTACATTCAATGCAATATTTCAATATATAGAATTTACACTTGTTATTTTTAGGTATATGTGCAGGCTCTCCTGTTGAATCATGCACTAATTTATGTGCAATCAGGCATGTTTTCTTTTTGCGTGGTCTCTTTCTGACACATGCAGGTGGTCTGACTACTGGTCAGCTTCTTGGCATTATTTTTGGAGGTTCTATTGGTTTTGCCATTCTTCTTGTCATTCCTGTTCTCATTCTAAGTTGCATATGCTACAGACGTTCGGCTGCTCGTCGATCAAGGGTGAATGTTGAAGCTTCAGAAGACCATGCAACAGTGGATAAGAGTACATGCCAGTAATGACAAGGATCGTCCTCAGCATTCTCAGCATTGCATGCCTTTGAACATGCACAAATCTATGCAAATATTTATGAGCTGCAATTGTAATGTAATAGAAATTACATTAAAAAGCTATGGAGTATTATTTTTTATGTATTCTGTCATGGTTTATTATGGGTTTTGATAGCTAGGCTTCTGCACATTGGGTATAGCTAACATGGAACTGTAGTTGCTTACCATCCATGGTGCACATCGTGTTAGCAAAATCATTCTTTTGTTTACCATGTATATATGCATAATGTGGTGCAATTCTCCCTAATGCTATATATATATATAACGTATGATATTATGCATGTGCACGGCCACCAAGGCAAATTTATGAATGAACCACAACAATAATAGTATGAATACGCTGCCATGCATGCGCATACAATGTGTGGTGCATGTGAACTCGGTCTATTATTCATCTATACAGCCCCTTGCTGCAGGGAATCCATTTGTTGTGTATAATAGATAGCCCATGCCATTGAATGGATAGACCTTTATGCCTCTTGAGCTGATGATCATGCAGTAATAGTGCGCACTGTGTATACGTGGAGTACAAACATCTTGTATAATTTTATACTTTGAAGAAGTTTGTGTCCATCTAGGTTGCATTGCTGGCCACAGTTGATCTCACGGAATTCACTAGCAAAGGAGTTTTTGTTCACCAAATGTTTTGGCAGTTGACTGCTGCCTTCTTCTTGAGGAGAACTGGAGTCCTGGACCATCCACAGTGAAGTGAACCCCCTGAACAGAGAACTAGGAACACCCCCCCCCCCCCCCCCCATACACAACCCTCATTAGGCATTCATATGTAGTTACAATATCTGCCAACACTAGATTACAATGCGTTACATTGCATCATATTATATTACATTATTCAACTTGTACTGTACATTACATTACCATTGTATTTTGCAACTTGCACATGTATTGAATTTATACTGCACTAGTAGTAATGGGGGTATATACACTGCGTTCTTGTCATACGCACACCTTTGGGAAGTCCAAATATGATGTGATCAGTTCAAGAGTTCAATAACTAAATTTTTATGTTGTGAAAGTGGACAGTGCCGCCGATGAAGTCAGTTTATTAACGTAATAAACATAATAAGGCAGGAAGGTCGGCCACGAGAGCGTGAGACTAGATAGCGACGGTGGTAGTGGGAACGCCCCTGTATCCGGCTTATGTCAGTAGCCGTACTTTGCAGGATTCACTCATCTCTACCTCGTCTTTAAAAGGCGGAAATGCATGTGCAGGCCAAACAGTTCGCCAAACTGCACGCGTAGTGTCAAAAATGAATACTTCCATTGCTGTGATTCTTCTAGCCTTTTGGCTTAACGGTGAGTGTGTAGCTACTGATGTCCAACGTTTGTTCATGCCCTTGTTGGCAGGAAAGTCAAATTTGTATATGTCTTTCAGTAAGCGCCCGGCCGTGTCATGTTCTACCTGATGTATAAAGATCAATATAGAACCAACATTACTCACAGAAATCGCAAAAGTAACCAGGAATGTTCGCCAGCAAACTGCGTTCAAAAAAATAGAGACAAGGAGGCCAATAGATACCATCGACTACGCAACGTTATCACTAAGGGTGTATATATCTTTATGGGAAGAGGTAACTGGTGTTTCTGCATACATGTATACATTAATGGAATACTAAGTATAATGGCAGGCTATGCAAGTCGCAATTGTAAACGCTTTTGTCTGCGATTGCATTATTGATGTATATACATATTCAATGCAGCCCAAATTTATGCCATAGCAATATAATACATAATTATTATCTTAATACAGAATGTCTTTTGCTACAAGTGACATAATTATAAATATATCTAAGCTATAGATGGCTTAATGATGGTATGTGCCACTACCCTGCATTAATTGCATTATACGTGAACACACGACTGTGCTTCTGGTGAGGGCACTGTGAGATTTAGGACAGTTTTATGTGTGATTAGGTATTACTGTCTGTGGTGCAATTTCCACCTTCCTTCCACACGCTATATATAAGTTGTACATGTTGTTGACTGCTCTGACACTGACATCATTGGGAATTTCTGCCTATGGTGCAATTCCTGCCACTACCAGATAGTGACAGTAGGAAGGCAGCAACCTTTGATGATGTAATAGAGGTTGAACTGTATCTAGCCACAACACAGAGATATGAATACAGTGCAAAAATGATCTGTATAGTGTATACACACATCTTGCATGCATGTACACATGATGCTCAGTTGTATATATCATGACATTGAAAAGCACCAAGTGACAGAGCTGTATGGCTACTAGGGGAAGTTTTGAATTGCTGTATACACGGAAACAAAGCATAGGGTATATACACTGCGTTCTTGTTATGCACACATCTCTTTGGGAACTCCAAATTTATGTGATGCTTCTGCTGGTCAGTTCAATGACAAAATTTTTATGTTGTGAAAGTGGCCAGTGCCGACCGATGACGTAAGCTTATATTATAGAAATATGGCAGGAAGGTAGGCACGCGAGCGCGAGACTAGATAGCGACGGTGGTAGTGTGGGAACGCCCCTGTATCCGGCTTGTGTCAGTATACGTAGCCGCGCGTTGCAGGATTCGACTTCCCTACCTCAGCCTTTAAAAGGGGGAAATGTGCATGCCGATCAGTTCGCCAAGTTGCACGCGCGTAGTGTCAAAAATGAATACTTCCGTTGCTGCGATTCTTCTAGCCTTTTGGCTTAACGGTGAGTGCGTAGCTACTGATGTCCAACGTTTGTTCTTGCCCTTGTAGACAGGAAAGTCAAATTTTGTATGTCCCTAGTAAGCACCCGGTCGATCGTGTCATGCTCTGCCTGATGCGCAACCGACCAACGTAGGTCAATATTGAACCAACATTAGCTACTCGCGGAAATCGCAAAAGTAACCTGACTGATTGACTGATTTACTAATTATTATTGTATAACTGATTCGACTGTGTTATGTGTTGTGTATGTGCATGTTTGTTGTTCTACCTTCACTGGGCTCCATGGAAAGTAGTCCTCAGGACTAAGTGGAGTACCAGTAAAATAATTCAATACAATACAACCAGGAATGCTCGCCTGCAAACTGCGTTCAAATAGAGACAAGGAGGCCCATAGATACTCTTTATCGCTAAGGATGTATATATCGTATGGGGAAAAGGTAACTGTTGTTTCTGCATACATGTATGCATATGGACGTACTAAGTATAATGGCAGGCCATGCAACTCGCAATTGTAACACTTTTGTCTGCAATTGCATATATATACTACAATACAAGAGAGCTGATTTCTTAGTTCTCCGTGAGTTTTCCCATTTTGGGAACTTGTAGAAACAGTTATGCATTGAGCTGTCATTGTAACGTGTCCAGCTGCAGGTGCCTTAAGCATTCATTGGCTTATTGGAGTCGCTTAGAGATGGCAGACATGCCTAGACATGTTAGCCACTACAATGTCTTAAGTGACTGCTGTAGAGTCCTTGAAAATGACAACAACAACGACATTAAAACCGCTACTGAAATGCAACAGAGAGTGCATAAACTGTACCAGAAATCAATCTTGACCACCAGGTGACCCCATTTCTCAAATCTGCACACATTTTGTAAATCACATATTCCAATTACTCCATATGTATAGTATATGGAAGCATTATTATAGTTCATAATAAGCATATATATCACTCGTTAAGATTGTATATGCTGTGAATGTTGTATTATTGGGAATGAATTAGATATTGGTCCAAAAATCTGACTTAGATTGAATTCTGAGATGAGGTTTGTTCAGTCTCCGAGCACTCTACAGCTGCTGCTATAATACAATCTGTGCTTGACTGACTCACTTGGATAGAATTCCATATGGTGCATGCATTCTTCATCTTCATGCATCTATTCAGTGTATATAATATCATATTTTCACCTTTGTCTGTACCATCTGCACGGTCTACGATGATGTACAGCTATTAATGCACAGACTGTATCAGACGTCCAAGTAGTCGGTGGTGACAGAAGTGGATACATTCAAGTTACAGTTAGCCGTTTCACTGGTCCTGTTTGTGGCAGCATTGATCGTGCTACTGCTAGTTATGCGTGCAGCCAAAAGGGCTACAGTGATGTCAGTTCATGGGGGACAGTTAACAGCTTAGGGTGAGTGCATTAATATGTCACCATGCATTGAATCAATGGAACCTCTTACAACAAAGTGTATACGTATATACCCTACATGTTGTACATGGCCAGTAGATCGAGATGTGTGGCACACATTGTTGTATATACTTATAATTATATACAATCATGCATTAGTGTGGTTTGCTAATTATGATCATGTGTTTGTGATATATAGGACAACATGGAAAGGGAGCAATCCCATTCCATTTTTTCCATTGCACTCTCGAACATGCAATGAGATAGACACTTGTAGCTATGTTTGTATGCGTAGTGCATGTGTTGATTGAGTTGTTGAGCTTAGTGCTTATTTCCAGTTATTTCCGCTCGTTTTATTGACACTCTAACGCAATCACGCGTTGAGGTTATCACATGGTAATGGTATGTGTATAAAATCCACAATGTACAGTCATATATAATTATATATAACTGCCCTATGGTTCTTTAACGACTAGAGATCAATGCAGTATATATATATGAATGTTTAAAGAACTATAATTTCATGCACAATTAAAATATTATTAATTGAGAATAAATGTACAATGTCAAAATAAGTAGTTTTGCATGTATACTATGTAATAATGTACTGATCTGAGACAAATATTGTATGGATTAATTAATTCTTGTTTTGTTTTGCATGTACAGGGATATTTCCCAGCCCAATTCTTCACCAGTAGGGAGCAACCTTAATTGCATTAGATACCGCAGTGGGACCCGATACGTTAATAATAGACGTCAACCAACTTACAGCACTAGATGCAGTGTCAGCAGTACAAGCAATGGGTGTGCACGAGGAGATACTGCTGCTGTTGTCTGTGGTGAGTCTAGCGGGCTTATATTATAGATGTAAGCTAGTCCATTGTTCAGATGTCTAATTAAAAATCTGTGCAGTCCACATTTGTGTGACAGCTAGTTCCCTGCATGTTCAACACCGAAATTATGAATTAACAAATCTACTAATAATACAATAACTAATAACAGTTACTAATAATACACAACACATGCTCTTGATGTAAAGTACAGACAGATGTGCATACGTTTGCTATATTTCAATGTATATGGATTTTACATTTGATAATTTAGTGCACATGTAAGGTTTCATGCAATAGTACGATATCCTATTGAAACATGCACTAAAGTGTAATATTATGTATAGCCAGACAGGTTTCCTTTTAGTGTTGTCTCCTTTTACACATGCAGGTGGTCTGACTACTGGTCAGCTTGTTGGTATCATTGTTGGAAGTATTATTGGCTTCTTCATTCTGATTACCATTCCTACGTTTATCCTAATTTGCATCTGCCTCAAACATAAGGCTGCCTGTCCATCAACAAGTACTAGTGGGAATGTTATGGCTTTCGATGTCCCAGCAACTTTCAATGCCCCAGCAGCTTGTCATGTCCCAGCAGCTTGTTATGTCCCAGCACATATAAGCACATGTTCGTAATGACAAGGAACATCTTCAGCATCCTCAGCATTGCATGCTTTTGAGAATGCACAAATCTATGCAAACATTTATGAGCTGCTTTGTTATTGTAATATTTATAGGAAGCCAAAGACTATTATTATAATATTGCATATTTAGTTGTACACAGCACTACAAAACTGCCTATTTTTACCTACAATTTTGGCAAAAGGGGATTCTACCCACTGGGTAAAGATGTTTGTGGGGTGCTTTATATATTCAATATTTTAATTCAATATTCAATGATGATTTAAGTGCCTCATGTGCAAGCACACTAGGGTAACAGCCCCATGCATGTAGCACTCAACAGACAGACAGAAAAAGAGCAAACAAACAGCGATTAAGATACTCATGCCATACTATAACATAGTAACATACATGACTGCGCAAGTCAAATACTGCTGTCTGAGGCTACTCAAGAGCAGGAAATCTCTTACTCCACATGCACTCACTGGCTTTCCCTGCATGCCTTACCTTATATAATTATATATATAATCATTGTTTTTGCTCTTTTTGTCTGTCTGTTTTTTTATCTGTTGATGTGCTACATGGGGCTATCGCCCTAGTTTGATTGCATATGAGGCGTTTAAATCATTATTGAAAATAAATATTGAAAATAGTACTAGCTATAGCTATATAGTGTTAATAGCTAGCTAACATTTGCATAATGTACATAGTAATTATAGTTGCATGTTCATTGAGGATATTCAGAACCGGCCAATTCATTCATCATCAGTACTTGTTCCAAAACATATACAATTATTATACTACTAATATACTATAAAATATTATAATTATACAAAAACAGTGTAAAATATTATACTATAACAGACAGCACTGTGATGCATGAGAGCAGGTGTTAATATTTTGCTGCTTTGTCATGATTTTTGTCGACAGTCTGTAAACATAATAATTATTTTAAATTGTGCATCATAATGAATTGTATATAATTATATGATTTCATATAACTTATAAATATGTATGATATATGTAAGTACTTGTGATTAAGGATGAACTGATGACCCGCCCGTACACACCGTACACACTTTTCTGCTTTGGTCATATCAATTTGGGTCCGTCCTGGTCGTCTATCATTGCGTTGTGTGCATGTCTTGAGTGTGTGTACATGTGAGCGTACCGCACAATTGTCCAATGTCTAGTGTACATGTGCATACGCAGTGCTCTCTTTACACGTGTGAGTTGCTGTGGGTGCATAATGTAAGTGTATGTACCTATACATATGCATATGCAACCTCAATACTTGAGAATGGGACAGAACAAGAGTATATAGTGAAGGCATTCGGCTACTGGATGACAGTGGACGCTGATTATAAGGCAGGCAGTGTGCAAGTCTGATTGCGTGCAATTTAAATGATGAAACATGCAGTCCATGTTGCAGTGGATTAATTCATTGCTTCATTGTAGCAGCAAAGTGGTTTGATGGTGACCCTGGGTGTGGTTTGATAACATGCCACTTTGTCCCTGAAGATGGTCAAGCAGCGTTACTGGTACTTGAGCTGAATCTTGTCCTTCCTCGCCATCTGCGACGAGGGATCCAGCTGGTTCATGCACATGATGCTACGGACGGCAGTGCCCACTACACCAAGGAGAAAATCCTGCAATTAGTGAGAGGAGAACTATTACATGTATAGTGACAGTGCCACAAACAGTATGATGGCATCATAGACAACATCAGTGTGTATGGGCCATGTGAAGCTCCGCCCACTCACCACATCTGCACGTACAGGTGCTCTGACAGGTCCAGCGTCATGACAGGGTAGGGCTGGCGCGTGTATCAGAACTGACCAATCAAATGACAGCAAGAAAGCATGACTTGTGACACTAAGCCCTACAGGTCGAGCAGTGATGCCCCACCTTCAGCGTCCTGGACCACCCCCCAGGCATCAGGCACTGGTAGTTGCTGGCTTAGATCTAGTGGGCAAATTTTATCAGAGCATCATGCTGAGGGAGGGAGGGGGAGGAAGAGAGAGGGTGGAGGAGGGAAGGAGGGATGGAGGCGGGAGCGAGGAGGAAGTATATATATAGATATCATTATATTATTTTGGCACTATGCCGCCTTCTCTGCATAATGCATATATATTTATATAAGATTATGTAAATGAATCCGTACTATAATTTAATATATAGTACATAAAATATAAACATGCATACATTATTAATAATCTCAGCAGTATGCCACTTTCTCCAAGTATGTAAATGAATCAGTACATATATGTATGAAACACACCTCCACTACATTACACTACTATTATCTTCAAAGGTCATAATTATAATATAATGCATATAGTGCTATACAATATGAAGTACAAAGTTACTACTGAGGTGAACCTATGTACGTACACTACCTACACTGAGGGAACAGTGAAATAATGCTCCAATAAACGTGTCTATGCAAAAGATCTGGCACTACGTATTGTGCAGCTTGTGCATGTGAAAATGGTAACGTTTGCATTGACTGAATCTATCGAGCTTCAAACAGGATCTTAATAGGTGTCTTTGGGGTCAGGGTAGCTGCAAACTTGATTTCCACGGGTAACTGCCAATAAAATGGATGAAGAGAGAGAAAGGTAGACAGTTAACTTAGTCATAGCACCTCAATCAAAAATCTAGCAACTTTAATATGACAAACTCTGTGTCACTTTCTCTGCTCTGAAATCTTATTAGTGCAGCTCAAGTAAAGAAAATATGTTACCAGTCAGTTAGCAGCTGCATAGGCATGACAACTTAGCCCTCACTGACCTTTGTAACATGCAAGTACTCGGGTGTCACAACAACCCATCATTTGTAAGCTCTCTTACCACAGTTTCTGGTGCAAGTGCAATCCTGTACTTCTGCAGGATGGAAATCAACGCCATCTTCACCTCCAACAGGGCAAACCTCATTCCAATGCAGTTTCTTGGTCCATGCCCAAAGGGCAAGTAAGCACAAAGAGGACGCTTGGCCTTCTCTTCAGGACTGAACCTGTAAATAAAGGGAGTTACATCTATACATATACTTCAGAGTGTTTGTTTGTTTGTTTGCGGTAAATGCCAAAACTACGGCACGGATTGATGGCAAATGCTCCGGAATAACGAAGAACGAGACCCAAAGAATGTCCTCTCCCTTCCACTTCAGGCTCTGGCCTAGACTCCTTTCGACACAAAGCGCTTTCGACAAAACGGCATCGACCGTGCGCCACATCGCTTCTGATAATTCATCGGTAATGGCATCAGGACAATATCAACGAAATGCCGTCAACAGCGCGCTGTAGCAGAGAAGCCTGGCAAAGGCGGGCTTCTCTGATAGTACACAATCAATGTTACAGTATAGTGTAGTATATAGTTACAGTATCGCACTGTAATCTGAGTAAGACCAATCTAGCACCAAATCTCTGCACAAGTGCTACACAACTGCATGGGCATAAGTGCAACGGCACTTTCAGTAATCAGACAAACTATCTAACTGACCATGGAGCTATGGCAAAGATTTTCTGAAGTTTGTTAAACTCTTAGCCTGCTATATGTACGCCCCAAGGCATCATGAGAATCTATCTTTAATCAGCCATTACTTACATGGTGTAAATCATCAAATCATACATGTACGTGTGCAAAATGTGTCATGATAGTATTCGGTGTTCACAGATAACGTGTATATACGGTACTTGTCACAATAAAGTTACTGTTCTATGCCCATGCTACGGGTGCGCGTATGGGTGCAGCACAGGGATGGGTACGAGCGTGCCAGGAAACCAGTTACAGGGGTAGGTACGGGTACGGGTGTTGAACGGATAGGAGTATGAGCATACGGATGGACAGTAACTTTATTGTGAGAAGTACCGTACATGGGCGTATGAATGCATTACGTACCTTTCAGGATCAAACTTGTCTGGTTCACTCCAAAGTTCAGGATTGTTGTGCAGCGTTTGAGCTGAGAACAGCACATACATTCCCTTCTTCATGGGGAGGTCACCCACGACACAGTCCTCAGTGCACACACGAAAAGATCTGAATTAGTGGAAAAACAATATTCATATTAAGACACAAATTTACATCATGCCTATCCACGCAGAAGAAATAGCAGCACACCTTGTTCATTTGCCCATTCATACAAATTAATACAGAAACATAGTGCATATATAGTATAATTATGGCATGTAGGGCATGAAATACCTTTAAAGGGCATAAATCTAGGGCTCCTTAAACTTGCGAATGTTTTGAGTGACATCAAACATGCAAACGTACTCAACAAAGCACTGGATAATTGTTGTGAATGGACACCCAGCCAAAGCAGTCAATACTCATTTGTTCTGTATAAAATACGCAACGTAAACGACATTCCCTCAATGGCATTTCTATGATGGCGCTTCCACAATACCAAAATGTGTGAACTGTGCACGGAAGTCTATATACTTTCTCCGTAAAAACAAAATGGCAGACGGTCGTTTTCTGGTTTTTCGGCGTGCGCTCCTCGGCTGAAGCGTATTTGCGCACGTCGCCCCCTCAAGGACACTCTACGGCAGGGATTGCAAAGTGCTGTGGAGGTTTTGTGGCGAGTTCGCAGACAGCCATTTTCAACTCCTCCTTATATATAAAATTATAGATATAATTATGTACATACAAACAACATACAACAAATTCTGGGAGAGAAATTCTGCAATCTGATAAAATTTGCACTGCCACACTATCATTACGTATTATACACTATGTGTATGTCGTGAAAAGTGCACATGCACATTCTCTCACACTGGGCCCACGGGGTACATCCGGAGAGTCTCCTGCACAACCATGTCCAGATACGGCATGTCCTGAGCTGCATCATACATGGAATTGTCCTATATTGTACAGTAGCCATTTTGGGAGAGAAAGAGAAAGTAACACATGGCAGTAACCACTTCATGTACAGTATGTAGAATATAATAATGACAGTAGCCATTTTGGGAGAAAGAAATGATGGGTAAGATACAAAATCTACCTACCACTTCATGTGCAGCACATTAGCCGCTAGGGCCCACCACTCATTAGCGCAAAAGTAGATAGAGACTAGCAACTACGTACTACTGTGAATTTCTTATGTCACACAACAGCCACTCCAATCATCCATGTCCATCATTTCAAACCAGGCTGTTAGTAATCTAAAGTTAAATTTGAACATTAGAACAGCTTTGGTGTCTTCAACAATTGTAGTAGGCGCAAGGCTTCAGCTGAGGACAATACGCTGATGTCCAGCAAGCAAAGCCTACTGCCTATCTTGCAAGAAGCTCAAACAAGGTAAGATTATGCCCTCAAAAAGTGTCATTTCCCAATTGGTTGGCTGTCAAGACATGTCTGGTACAAGGGCTGCCTCGTTTGGAGAGCAATAGAAGCTGCACAGCAAATAATACCAGCATGGACATTATTATATACAACATACATAAATTATGCCTGCGTGATATATACTTATGCTTAACTATATATATAATACAATGGTAATATAAACAGCACACATGCTGCATTAGTGCTCTTTCTTACAGGGTTCTCCTCATAGTAGTCACAAATCTCATTAAACACCCTCTCCTGTGCCTCAGGGTGCACTGCCAGTTGATAAGTAGCAAAGGCGAGGGTCACACTGGTGGTCTCGTACCCAGCGGTGAGGAATGTGAAGCAGTCAATGACAATGTCACCCTCTGTCAATCCCTCAATGGATCCACCATCTACGGTGTCAATCATCAGCTGCAGAGTGTCCACTCTCTAAATCAAAAGTAACAAAATCAAAGACTTGTAGTAACTACAGATATAGCAAGACATCCATATGCAGTCACAAAGGGTTAGCATTATGCAATGCAAAGATGAAATTGAATAGTGTCACTCCTATACGTAACTAAAGAGGAATTGAGGCTCGGTTCACGTCTCAGGGGTCCATTGTACTTTTCAAAGTGAAAAACATTTAGGCACTTCAAAATGGTCCTACAAACGTTTCTTCAGAAATGACAGAGAAAATTGCCAACAAACAAACAAGCAAGAAAAACATCGTGATCTGTTGTTTGAGAAACAGACAATTGCATATTTAGTTTAGATTCATAAATGATAGGTTAAATACAATGCTGTAATGTAAAAGCCCATTCGCTGACCCATTTACGTAATGCAGACATTGTAAACCATACCTTGACAAAAGCAGGATCATTTTGTGCCTCCCTGCGCTTCCTTATTATCTCCTGAGCAACCTGAATGAGGTACTCACTCGATTTGGCGAACTGAGAGAAACGAAGCCCCAACTCAAATGCGTAGGTCAACTTTGGGTATGCCACTGGGGAAAGGGGTACAAAAAGCCCATAACACGGCCAGCACAATATGCCTCAAATTTGACGAGACATGCCACTACACTTACGTACATATGGACGTACGTAGGTTCACATATCAACAGGAGTAGAGTAGCTGGCTCATAGAAAGGCTCAAACATTACCTTTCAGTATGCTGAAGTTTTTACTAAACTAGTAAATGAATCGTACATACACTGCCAAACACATCACATTCAGCAAATTAAAACATCAAAATATCTTGTTTTCTGATACTTTGAGGGGTCAAATCGAGTGTTCATGACTGAATAGTCCTTCGGTGTATCTACATATAAATTCACAGAGAAGTTCTATTTGATAGATGATGTCACAGAGGTTCGTGTTACAGTATACATAGAACGTGAGTGATGTTTAGCTTACACGTAGCAACAATTTCAGTGAGAATAAGACGTTTCAACTGTCAGTTGCTACGTACATGTAAGCTCAACATCACTCAAGTTCATTTGATAGAATTAGTGTGTGCATATAAAAGTGACAGGGCTCATTATACTTGGTATACACACAGTCCCCATAGAAGGTGAAAGCTGCCCAAATCACCTGACAGGAACATCTCTTGATAATTGCTAACTAATACACTAAGAGGAGTAAATTGCACAACCCCATGTGCTTATCATTTGTTTGCATGTATATACACATACAGTATGTAAACGCATGTGGATGTGTTTTGTGCGTGAGTGTACATCAACCTTGTATGCAATTTGTAACTTCTGTGAAGAGTGGAATTCTTACTCGTTGCAAACGTCACCCACATGACGTCCATGCCTTCAACAAGGTTGAATATGTCACCCGCAGCTTTGTAAATCTGCCCTCCTTTCCCATTCTGAATGTCCAGCGCAATGCCAAAGGCAACGGATAACATAACTTCCAAAGTCAGCTTACTGTATAACCTGTGTGTGTGTGTGTGTGTGTGTGTGTGTGTGTGTGTGTGTGTGTATGTGTGTGCGCGTGTGTGTGTGTATGTGTGTGTGTGTGTGCACAGGAGTCAAAATGTGCACATATTGGTAAATATTAGGCATCCATGCATTTGCATGATGTCCCCAAAGAATATTTTACAATGGAAAATACACTGACATTAGCATAGGTTAACCAAGCATCTACGTATACTGCTTAGGTTATTCAAAATAGTGAATTGTACCACCTTAGGACTGAAGGCGCAGGGATGGCATAAAACGTTCACTGAGGCAGTATCCAGTAATGCTGAAGCAGGGTATTCCTGTACATTTAGCTGAGGTAAGTTTAACCTAGAAAGTCCTGCACACAGTGTATGAACCCGTACTATATGAGTGTACCAGTGTAGATTCCTTGAGGATAATCTCTTCTAGTCATGAGCAGCCAACACAAGTTGACAACTACTGCAAATTTTAAAGAATTATTTCTGTGGCCTTTATGTGTGAAAAGCTGGAGTCGGGATACACCACCGCACTGCACAGACCATGGTAGTAAATACATAACTGCATTATTAAGGTGGTAGGGAAGGCTCAAAGTTTCCTTTAGGGTACATTACTTTTGTCTATGTAACTCTTAAACCATACAACCATTCATATTCAATATTGCAGATATGATCATCAAGTAAATTTCCCATAATCTGGTGCTATTCATTGATTGATAGACATTTCCGTTCCTGAAATAATCTAATTGGAAGTCAAAACTTTTCACTTCAGCTAAAGTCTACCAGCTTCAGGGAAATTCTATCTAGTTCTGACCTGGATGGCTGGAAGGGACCAAACCTGGGATATGCGACCTACAGGCAAGCATGCACAAACCTATGGCAGCGATTATTCATTTTCCTTTTTGTTGCAGAGATATTCCAATTGACTTGCAAAGCAACGAATTTTGCTATAACTTCCACGCCATTACGATTTTCTACAATCGCTGCCATACGTTTTTGCACACGACTATGTGCTATCGAAAATGGGGAAACACGTCTGGATCGACTGCAACGCGCCAGACTAGATAGGCCAGCAACACCTTTGTCTAGACAGGACCATGCCAATGCAAGCGCCCTTACAGACTTTGCACCTATTTCCTAAGCTCAACACTAAGAAGTACATCTATTATACCTCCTTAAGACCTTTTCAAGCTTTCCAATGTGCGCACTCACCAACGCGAAGCCAAAAATCCGACTCGGCGACGGTCGAGCTAATTTATTGTGGTTTTCACACCTCACTTCACACCTTTCCGTGTTATCTTGTGACGTACTGAATGTCTGCATTCCTGCTACAGCTGATTGTACGGTTCAGGTCTAACAGGCGTATCGCAACCTTCCTTAGTTAACCGCTAGCCTTCGAAAGTTGGGAAACGCCTGCTGCGTGATGCCTAAACTAAAGGATTCGAAGCGACGAAGCCACCTTGCGGGCATAGGCTCAGAAGGGCACGCCTCCCGAGGCGCGTAGGGTTATCCAGCAGACAGTTCAAGGACTTCGCTATCCCGACACTCTGGACCACCGAGGAAAGGCGAGTTGGTTCTGAAGTTCGTATAAGGTATCGCTCTCCCTCTGGACGATACTTCGTGAGCAGGACGGCCGTTCAGGAATTTCTCACTTGCCCTAGCGACGCGCCGAGTACAACCGTTTCGACCGCCCTCCCTTCCCGGTTGCATTGCTGTACGCTGTCTTCAGTAGTGCGACCAGTCCTTGTGGCGCGCTCTCGAAACTGGTAGCACGGAAGCCATTTACCTGCGCTAACATTTACGCTGTACGAGCAGTGCGGAGCAGGTGCTCGCCCATTTTCCACGAACTTCGCGTTTAGAAGCGTAAGGGCCTCCTCTAACGTACACGTCACGTTGGCCCACGTCCATACCTTTTGCCAGAGCAGCAATTACAAATTTGAACCATCAATTAATCAGTTGTACTTGGAACTTCACACGAATTTTAGGTTTTTCTTTTCTCTCATAAGTCATGCAGTCATGTAGTGTCTGCTCTAAAACTTCGGATACATCAATGAGAACCAACACCAAACATCTGTACCAAAAATTGTGTGAATTTGATTTCGTCGCTTGAGCCTTCCCTACCACCTTAAAGTGATCAAGCAATAAGACTCATGTGACTGACGTACTCTAGAGCATTAGCTGCCTCCCCTTTCTCTGCCAGTCCAGCAATTTTCACCATCAGTCTGTCCTTACTCTCGTTAAAGAGAGGCTCCATCTGCAGACATTTCACACATGCAGAAGTGCTAAAGAACTCATTGGATCATTCACCTACTTCACAAAACAACCCTTCTCCATTCCAAGAGCATGTACGTGAGTTCAGCCACACATGCACATCCACCTACGCACGCACGCACGCACGCACGCACGCACGCACGCACGCACGCACGCACACACACACACACACACACACACACACACGCACACACACACACACACACACACACACACACACACACACACACACACACACACACACCAGTCTCAGTTTGCTGGCACTGAAGGTAGGAGTGAGCATGTGTCTCCTATTCCTCCAGGAATCGCCTTCTGCAATGTCAAGTGTCTTGTACGGCTTGCCATCTATCTTGAAGGCAAACCCTCCTTCCTGCAAAGAGAGAGAAACATCTTCCTGCTAAATCACCCTGTCATGAAGTGTACACAAACTTCACTCACTTGTACAATGTACATAAATAAGTTTTTGAAAAATTCAACCAATACCAACCATTAAAGTGACGGGCAATATGACATATGACATTGGCACAATGAGGCTTCAGAACATTAACAGTTACAAAAAATCAGAAGGGAAAGTGGTGCCCCTGCTCGTTCCCATCACTGCTGCTCGCTCCATTTCCCTTTTGCACTACATAATTCGACTAACACAAACACATTACAAAAAATGACACATTCATACAATTAATTTCCGTAATAATAATTAATCTAATTAAAGACAAGTGCCAAATCACCACAATCAGATATGGTGTTGAATCACAGATGATGCAGATTCAAAGAGGCATCCAAGGATATGTTTACACATGGCAAGCAACACAAAGATATGTAGTACAGAGAACTTACAAATCGGTTTTGAAACTTGTCAAAATTCTTTATCAGTATCTGCTTCAGAAAGTCGGGATCCGAGACAACGAGAAAGGGCCTCTTGCCAAAATACAGTCTACAGTAGAGGACAGCAAAGGAGAGAAACAGGTCTGCACTGTACACAAACTGCACAACACGAGCTACATACCGACGTACATCTTGTGTCTATGCGTCTATACCCTAAATGTGGGCACATCAAGTAAAGATGGGAGCATATGCACACAGTGATAACGTACAAGACCACATTGGAGAGTGGCCGTTTCTGTATATAGGTGGTAGTATAATAGTCACTGATGTTTCCAAAAGATACGGTACGCGACACGGAAAACATAACTTTTTCCACAGACTTTCATGAAGGACCACCGCGGGTGGCCTTGCGCCAAAAGCGGGGCAGCCGAGCACCAAATCATGGATCTTCTGTGCGCGGGTGTGTATGAGGTCGACCATTACCACGGCTCTATGGTTTATATACGAGTGACTTCTCCGCATCGTGTTCGGCGCAGCAAACCCTTTGTAGTCCTTTTGTTGTTACACGAACATTGACTACGGAGCTCGAGGTAGTGCGGCCTGCTATCCTCTACTTCATTCCCCCTATTGCAGGTATTGGGGGTACAGAGTGAAGTAGGTAGCAGCCCAGAGCAAGTTCGAGGTGCTCCGACTAGTCAGCCAATTTGGCCAAACAGAATGGTTGCCGGTTGCCGTAGATGTGTTTGCATCTGCGTAAGCTTTGGCTAGGCACTGTCTCTCAGTTGCTGTGAGTCGAAGAGTGAAGTTCACCTGAATAGTCACGAATGAGTATCCCTTTGTCGACCGACAGAACCTTTGCGCAAACAGTTGCTGGCTTTTATCCTAGATGCATCAGCAACGGCACTGCTTACCGCCACTTTCCTTATGAATCTGCGTGGAGATAATATATACAGCTAGCTACACCCACGTGGAATCGTACGGAATAACCGTGATTTTCCTGCGGGACATCCGCGTATGCCAGCAATGGAAAAGCTCGGACATCTGCAATACGACACGGAAAAAGTTAACTTTTTCGTGTCATATCGTATCCCTGCAATTTGACATTGGACGGACTGAACTAGGATTAAACTGCACACTGGTGCTTTCTGCGCGTTCACTGCAAGTGCAGCACCTCTTTGAAAATCTTCTTCCTTTTGAGAGAGGTGTTACTTAATGGTCTCAAGATAGCCGCACAGCAACATTCCAGCACGACATTGGACATCAGAAATCTTGTCCTTGCCCCAAAACACTCATCCAGCCTGAGAAGTGCTATTTCAACAAATATTTGGATACAGGCAAGTTTTGTGAAGAAAGCAGGAGCACGGAAAGTGTCTTTGCAAGGATGGTGAACGATGGTGCGAGTGCCGACAGTGGCAAAAGCACAGAAGAGGATGGTGCTAGCATGGATGAGAGCTGTGCAGTAACAGCGTGGGACAATTGGGACAGCAGTCACACTAGATATTGTATACATACTATAGTACGTGTGTGAAGGGCTTCAAACACAAGTTCCATTCAACATGTGACAATTTAAGATTATTCTGGTCAAGTTGCATCATGCTGAAGGGATTAGAGGCTGAATAGAGGATATGCATGAGTTGCGCAATAGCGGAAGGTCAAAGGTCGACGGTGAACGGTACGCGTCTAATACATGTAGAGGATAGGCAAATAAATGAAAATCGACCTGCTTCATGATGTGGGACATCTGTGCAGTGTTTGGATCAGCACAAACAGAAAGGGTTGATGCCCAGAAGATATTCGCGGCAAGCGGAGGTGCTGTTGCGACGACTTACGCACTAAATCCAAAGTCGGCGCCTTGCTCACACTGCACAGGATCGACAAAATGCCCCGACTATCAGCAGGGACTTAGTAAAACGTCCAATAGTACGTGAAAGGCTTGTCGGTGCTTTTTAGAAGTCTGGGAGCGACGATTGCGCCTGCAACTCCCACTATGAAGGTGTTCAGGAGCCGTCTATCACGAACGATAACGAACTAGCCAACGACGCTGTTCAAGCAGCGACAGCGACAAGATTGCCTACTGCAGAAAGCTAAAAAAAAACAGCTGCGGCGTCTAGAGTGGCCCGAACTACCTGTCACGTTTCCTGACACCTTCTTAGAGGATCATGAAAGTGAGGAATGTGACAGATTTCTTTTTATAATGAATGGCTTCAAAACGCAACTTCTAACAGTGATCCTCCAGCCATTGCATCACAGTAAGCCTCAGTCAGTCTATCCATGCAGTGGGTCAGGGGCACTGTAGTGGCAGTTTAGCTGTGGATGAAGTGTATAGGCTGCTGCTAGAGTCGTGCATCTGTCTGTGACTTGAGACAGATCACCGACACTCCAGCCACAGGTTCTCGACACTCCAGCCACTTGTTGTAAGACTCTCGATAGGTAGCGGTGCTGGTACACTGATGTTCTAGAGCACGCTACAGCTCCTAGCTCCGCTTGCAGCGCTTCGACCTCCTGAAAGTCGGCGAATCTCCTCACCAGCTCGCTCTTTCTACCACTGACTGGAAGCTCCTTCTCTTTGAGAAAGATTTTAGCCATTTAGCGGACCAGAGACTGTGTGGAGGCTCCGTCGATGTCATACAAGCGCTCGAGGTGTCCATTTTCCTATGTTTACGTATTGCGGCTGTGCGCACTATTCACCGCCGACCTTTTGACTGCAGGGTGGGCGGAGTTCATGCATATCCTCTATTGCATCATCCAGGTGGTTTCTTATCACATGACCCTACATGACCTTGGATCAATGACATTACTACGTGTTGGTGGTCAGATTGCATCATCTTTGCATGTTATAGCACCTTTAAAGCCAGCTATTGCATTCTGGGTCTAGACTTTGTGTTTGCAACTGGCAATTGATAAAGGGCTATTGACATTGTATAAAGTGTCCATACAAGTATGTGTGTGTGTGGGGGGGGGGGGCATTGGGAACAGAGTGATCGAATATTTGGCTAGATCTCACATCAGGGATCATCCACAGTGGTAAGCCAGCTGCAGGTATTGACAGCTGTTCTTTACTCCTACCAAAAGAATATCTGCTATAGTTGAGGGTCCTATTACTCCATTCCAAAGCTTGGCCTGCAGGCCTGTATGGCCTCCACTACTTCAGTGATCACCAATGACTGGTTTGCATAACTGACCCAAAAAGGTCTATATACAAATTCTCTATGTGTGTCAGACATATGACTGAGAGCAAATCAAGTGTCACATGTACACCAGTACATGCACATACATGCCTCACATGGAACCAACTCCACTATGGTAGAATACAGCACTGACACTTACCCAGCTCTTGGTCCATAGGTCTTGGAAATATAATCAAGGAAGTCTAGCGTATTGCCCTACAGATGACATGAGCAATACAATAAGATGCTGTGTGAGTGTGAGTGTATATGTGCGCATGCATGTAGGCGACAACCACAGATACCTGAAGCAGACCCTGTGGCCGCTTAATGGTGACACGGTACGTCCCATCTGCAAGTGGCACCACTACCAATAAGTGACTGACAGGTGCATGGGGTCTGGTGCATGAGAACAGGTGAATTGTGTGTATATGTAGTACATGCACAGCACATGGAATGTGTGTGTGTGTGTGTGAGTGTACGCATGTGTGTATGATACTGGGTGATGTTGGTACAAGTACAAGTGCTTATGCAACAAGCGTTTTATCTGCATTCCCAATCCTACCCCAACAACAGGTACGTACGTATCTGCCCTTGATACGACTACATACATAAGTAGCTCTCCTTGATACACCTACCTTGAACCTTCCTACAGTCACCAAGTGGCCCACTACCGGCAGAGGCTCTGGTCCTGGCACTCCATACTGCTTGAAGTAGCGGTAAGGCTCCTTGTAACAACTGCAGTAAGGGAATGACCTCCTTATAGCTACCTACGAGATTTCAACCACGTACACATATAATCCTGGTTGGTTAGAATCTATGGAAACGCCCATTGCAGTCTCACTTACCCTGTCTCTTTATGCATAAAGTTTACACATGCGTAGCTACAGTACACATTGTTAGCAATGACAAAGATGGATCTGAAACCTGGAAACTCATCGACATGGCAAAAGAATCCACATACAAAAAGGACAGGGGGCTAGAATAACGGATACACGTAGCAAATGAATACGATTGACACTGTGAACTGCGTGCACATTGGCGTGTTTAGGCAAGGTTTCACACATGATTCATTATTATAAATTCGGATCTCCTGCCTCCAGCACCAACTGCCGGCTTGAGCAGTCTACAAACTCGTGCGTGTGCGTGCGCCTTCTCAGAGTACACGGATGTACTCTATGAACTCTGGAAGGTGGTGAGGGATTAGTCTCGCGTAGCCAGACCGCTTTCCCCCGGCTTTGTGAAGACGTGAGTATGTAAAAATGGAGGGGGAAATATATAAATGGGGTCCTTGAAAATAAGGTAACAAATGGTAAATGGATGTCAATGACGCTGTAATCTGCGTGCTCCGCATTGGCGTGCTGGGCTAGGCTTCAGACTGATTCATTTATAGTTTGGATTCCCTGCCTCCAGCGCCCACTGCCGCGCAAAGTAGTCTACAAACCCGCGCGTACGTACGCCTTTTTTGAATTCACGCGTGTACTGAAACTACAAGCTGTGGCAGGTAGGGTGGGATGCTCCATGGCGTCACAGATTGCAACATATGGTGGTTCTAGCTAGTCCTGCGTAGCCAGACCCTTCCTGCCTCCATTTTCGCGTTGAAAGAGTGGAGGGGAGGAAGGGATCTGGCTACGCGAGGCTGCGTTCTGGCTGGACGTACTCTTGAAGCGCAATAGCTACGTACGTACGTACGTAGGAGAGTGCCGGACCCCCAGGTCCTCGGCTTATGGTACTACAGTTTATCGCTTGTGAAATCTCTCACCTGTACCACAAGTAAAACGCAGAGACAAGGCAGAAGATCCCTGTTAAGAGGTAGACGTTAGAAGCGTATGAGAAGAGAGCGTCCAGGTCCATCGTCTCGGAAGCGGAATCAGCTTAGTCTTCTCAATCAGGGTCTATTTATATAGGAGCCTGTAGGTGTTTATACTTACCTAATAAACGCTCACTTTCGTCTGGCGAGCTAGACCATCTCGAGCTTCTCCGATTATGTAAAACGTAAACTGCACATCCATCAGCTTTAAGTCAGTGAGCGTTCCAGTCGTCTCTGGCGCCCCAAATGTATGACATTGTACGCTTTGAAGCCCTAATCTCTTCCTCTAGTCATCCCAGGGGCGTAGCTAGGATTTGAGGAACGAGTAGGCAGGACCAAAAACAAATTTGCAGCATACAAATGCAACTGTATTTACAACATTCTGATACATGGAGCACAAAGCATATTAAGGAAAGCGAGGAGGCAAGTGCCTCCTACGCCTCATAGCTAGTTACGCCCCTGCACCCCTAGTCTCGCGTGGCCAGACCCTATTCTCCGCTTCCGCTATTGCGTAATACCACGCGCGGAGAATAGGGTCTGGAAGTTTTCCTATACCAAGGCTGTGTAGCTTGTGCACTAGCATTATAATTATAACACTTTAAAAGGTGTTCATTCATAGGTGTGAACATAACACCTAGTGTAGTGATCGATAGAAATGGCGACAAGTACCCTTTGCGACGACGACGTTGCAGCGATAGCTCGTAAAGCAGCGGTACGTATGACAAGTGACATCAGTGGTAGCAGAGATCATGCATGTGCTGTTAATTTGCAGTAGTGTATATTTTTACAATATTATAATGATCATCATACTCGGTCATAAAAATAGCCTATAACAATGAATGGTTTCTCTTCTGCAAGTGTTTGGTGACCATTCGCGCCCGAAATCTTCACAGCAACCGCTACTGTACATGTGCGCGATATCTCGTCAAATCGTTCCCCGACCTGGCGCCATCTTCTCCTTAGGTTATATTTCACACCTTCGTATGTTGGCACAGCTTGCAGGCACTTCAAAGAGGGTTATGGTTTCACACCCTGTCCTGAATTCCCACGGACATTACACAAGAACACTGGAGAAAACTTCCAGACCCTTTCCAGCGTGTTGCGCAATCGTAACAGCGGAAAGGGTCTGGCCACGCGAAACTACTGCACCCCATGCCAATGAGTGAAACAAAACCATAAATGGCATGGTATCTCAGTCCTGGGTCTTTTCTCACCTGTAGAAGAAGTACAGCGCACCAGTGAGTCCCAGAACGGATAAGAGAAGAAGAGAACTGGGAAGGTATGCCAGAATGGCGTCCAACATGATGCTACTTGTAAAGTCTGCAGCTCTGAAGAAGATTGAGTTCTCTCCTAGTGGATAAAGACCGTTTTGCTCTTCCAAAGCTCAGTAGTCGTTTCTTGCTTGAGTTGCTGTAGTTCGGCTTTAGCGTGCAACTTCTATGCAACGCCAAGCTATGCGGGGAAACCCCTTACGTCTTCCTTTTTGAGCCCAACATAGTAATACATTCGAATACAATTTTTAAACCGAATGCCCATATTAGGACATACCCACGAACGTCGCGTCGCGGTAGTTATATCGATGAGTCAGCAAATATTAGATGGCATGTTGTGTGTATCAAGCTTCCCCATTTGGCAACAGCTATATAGCTAGGACAAAGCTCCACCTGCTGCTGTGCGCATGGATATTCCACAAGGTCGATACAATATGCTTATCATTTCATCATACTATATATAGCTATATGGCTAGCTGCATAGATAGACTTTTATTATAATTTATAACTTCAAAATCATTATTATCATTCTATATCATTTATGTGTGACAGTAGCTATATGAATGCACATAAGGCAAGGAGTTCTTTGAAAGTAACTACAGGAGTTTAGGAGCAAGTGAAATGCAATGGAACAAAGAAATTATAATAATTATGAATTATTATATGGAGACACACTCTGGCCGGGTGCATAGATGTCAATTAAATGACAATTATATATGCCTTCACGAATCATGACATATCTATATATATGAAATACTAAATACATTATTATATACATGCATTTGACATTTGGGTTATAATTCAGTAATTATCCGCATACCTATGCATGAACTCCTAGACTAAATTGTATAGTACCATAAATTAAAAACAGTACCTGTGTGTACACAGTGACCAAGGACCATGCCAAATCAATTTATCAAATTTCAAATTGAAAGTCACAGAAGAGTTGCAAAACTGAAGCAAAAACATAACGTTCTGCCTCTTCATTGCGTTCACAAAAAGCCTGGCGCTCTGCGCTGGCTGTCTGTCTCTCGCATCCGTTCTGCTCAAAGTTGTACGATTCAGGGGAACTCCCTGCTTCAATTGCAAAGGTGACACGTGGGGATTCCCCTTGCACAGCTGGCTCATTAGGGGTTTCCCTTAGGTAGCTCTCAAGAAGTTGTTCCTGATGGGAAGGGGGCGTGTCCTCTGGTGTGGCATCCTCCCCCCTGTCTCCTTCAGCTGCAATGAAGTTTCCCTTAGCAGAGTTTGATGAAGTAACAGAGGAAGATTTAGGTCGGCCCAACTTCTCACTAGTGAGTAGGATAAGAGAATGGGTGGGAGAAGTGATGGGAGGAGAGGGAGTGGCATGGGGTCGGAGAGGTTGGTATGGTTAGTGGGTGTGGGTGTGGGGGGAAGGAGAGGGGAGAGTAGAAAGTGTGCAGAAACAATGAGGTGGAAGGAGGGGGCATTAGGATTTAGGGAAGAAGAAGAGGGAAAGAAAAGATACACTAGCCATTGATGTACGTATGCTGGGGTGGGTCATGGAGCCTAGTATACCATACACAAGAGGACAAGAGGAGTTTGTAAGGCCACCAATATAGGATACAGTGAAATACAAGGAATTGCATACATACACATGCACGCACAAACAACACACAGATGCGCATGCATGCACACACACACACACGCATACGCACACGTGCACACACACACACGGCACACACACACACACACACACAGCACACACACACACACACACACACACACACAGCACACACACACACACACACATTGACACGCACACTCACACAAACACACACACACACACACACACACACACACGCACACTCACACACACACACACACACATGCACAAACAACACACAGATGCGCATGCATGCACACACACACACACGCACACGTGCACACACACACAGCACACACACACACGCAGCACACACACACACACACACACAGCACACACACACACACACACAGCACACACACACACACACACACACACACACACACACACACAGCACACACACACACACACACATTGACACGCACACTCACACGCACACACACACACACACATACACACGCACACACACACACACACACACACACACACACACACACACACACACACACACACACACACACACACACACACACACACACACACACACACACATCTAATCTAGCATGTACTTGCGATCGATGTCTTGAGAAGCTAGTGTAGCTAGCACCCGAAGAACGTGATAAATTCATTGTCAGTAGTCAATTCCGTCGTTTTCCAGCAAACAGATCTGCGCAGCTAAGCCCTGAAAGCTGGGAGCTCTAAAAATAGTAACATGTCTAGCATGGTATGGTTGGTATGGTTAGTGGGTGTGGGGGGGGGGGGGGGAAGGAGAGGGGAGAGTAGAAAGTGTGCAGAAACAATGAGGTGGAAGGAGGGGGCATTAGGATTTAGGGAAGAAGAAGAGGGAAAGAAAAGATACACTAGCCATTGATGTACGTATGCTGGGGTGGGTCATGGAGCCTAGTATACCATACACAAGAGGACAAGAGGAGTTTGTAAGGCCACCAATCTAGGATACAGTGAAATACAAGGAATTGCACGCACAAACAACACACAGATGCGCATGCATGCACACACACACACACGCACACGTGCACACACACACAGCACACACACACACACACACGCAGCACACACACACACACACAGCACACACACACACACACACAGCACACACACTTCTTCTTCTTCTTCTGGTCTCCTTGCCCCGAAGAGCGTAGGGCAGGATCCAGGCAGTAGCCTGGGTCCTGTTTCTGAGGCCGACAGACTGTCAAATGGGTGGGCTGGCCAGGCCCACGCCAGACATCCCTGGGGTGAGTGGCTGCTGGGCACCTTGGCCGTAAAAATGGCCGTCAGGGCACGCCAGGTAGACCGCACGGTACGCCGTAGCCACTGTGGCCGTGATGGCGGTACGGTCTAACAGCCAGCTCAAGAAACCCCAGGGGGTGTGGTGAAAGGTTGGTGTTGGCAGGTGGAGTCCAACTGAGCGTAAAAGTTGCTGGGCTTCGATGGAAACGGATACGCAACCGCGACAAAAGCGGCGCCCGCTGCCGACGGGGAGCTGCATCGCTGGCTCCAAGTGTGCCTTGTATGCCTAAAGCTCAACCCATCAGCTGCAAACGCGCCACTTCCGCGCGGAATCGCCCCGAAATTGCTGTTCTCCAGCGACCGCGTGGCCCCCACGCCGCCATCTTGATGACGTCATATACACCACACACAGCACACACACACATTGACACGCACACTCACACAAACACACACACACACACACACACACATACACACACGCACACACACACACACACACACACACACACACACACACACACACACACACACACACACACACACACACACACACATGCACCGCAGGTCTTTGTCAACTGCTTCCAAGAGCAGTTGTATTGTTGCTCATCAATTGCTATCAGTATCAGAGTAATCAGTTCAATGCAACTATATATGCGCCTTTACAACATTATTAACTGTGGCACAGGTTATTATAATAATTATAATAAATTCTAATTTAAAATCAATCGCACTAATGGCACAGTGCCTAGTCTGCTAGCCCCTCCCTCTCACAGCTGCCCCGGTGTCTAGTCTGCTAGCCCCTCCCTCCCACAGTGGCCCCGATGTGTAGCCTGCTAGCCCCTCCCTCCCACAGCAGCCCTGGTGACTAGTCAGCTAGCCCCTCCCTCCCACAAGCTACAGGTTTTGGCCAGCAGCAAAAACCTATAGCAGGAGATCTGAAGAGGTAGAACCAGGATTGGAGGGTCCTCGTGGACTGTGCTGTACAGAGGCTGCAATCTAGTATGTACTTGCGATCGATGTCTTGAGAAGCTAGTGTAGCTAGCACCCGAAGAACGTGACAAATTCATTGTCAGTAGTCAATTCCGTCGTTTTCCAGCAAGCAGATCTGCGCAGCTAAGCCCTGAAAGCTGGGAGCTCTAAAAATAGTAACATGTCTAGCATGGGAACATATTCCAAATGCAATTATTTGTGTGGCCAGTTCCCGCTCCTACCCCTTGCATTTATAACTCATTATGCGCTCCTGGTCCTATATATTATGTATATAAATATATACTTATTTATTTATTGCATTATTATAACATGGTGTGTCCTATCCTGAATTAGCATTGGTATTATGCATGCCTGACACATACCTATATTGATTGATAGATTGATTGGTTGATTGATAACGATTGACATATAAAAATATATACATTTAATCATTTTTCTTATTTTTATTTTTGTAACATGAAGCCATACAATGGCAACAACCTGTAATGAGCAACCAAAAAAAGAACAAATAATTCTATACAACAACACCACAAGCACTTAAACACATTGCACATGACCTGCAGGAAACTAGTTATATAATAATTATATAGAAAATTTAATGCATAAAAAATTTAACACAATGTGTTCAGCAATCCTGTGCAACTGATTATGCTTGTTTCATGATAAACATGAATTTTTTATGCACCGTGATTATAATTATAGTGGATGCTTTCTTGTCATTACTTAGGCTGAGGCTCCTGAGTTCTGTTACATGTCCATGCACAAAAGCAGCAACAGCAGCAGCAGCAGGAAAGCAGTAGTCCAAATGCAATGAGAGTACCAATGGCTTCACTCAGGGTAAGACCTGCATGTACATATGCACATAACAGTATATTATACTGCAGTTCATGTGTGTGTGTGTGCATACATAAGTTGCCATATGCAACGTTTGTGTAGTCATCAACAAAGTGCATTCCAATGACATATGTTGTAGTATATCTATTGTATAACATTATATTATCTATAGTTTATAATTTGGCCCAAAAATATACATGCTTCAGTGCTGCATGTGTATCATGATAATCAATGATGGATAAATAAACTGCAAAACTTCTGAATCTCAAATGTGGATTTGTTCAGCTGCCATGTACACATGTGCGTAGATCCACCACAGATAATATTTCTAATAATTAATTATTATCGTTAATATAAACACAGTAGTACTGGCAATGAGTGCAAACAAGTATCATTTACATAAGCACATGTACACATGTGCGTAGATCCACCACAGATAATATTTCTAATAATTAATTATTATTGTTAATATAAACACAGTAGTACTGGCAATGAGTGCAAACAAGTATCATTTACATAAACACATCCAACATGATTATATATATTAACACCAGAGAACACACATGTACAGGCCATGTGCACAGTACTAGTATAACCATATATGCCATTGATTGTTAAGATATAACTATGTATGTACTTACACACTTACTGCATTCTGCGGCAGCAACATTGTTTGGGACACAGTTGGTTTTGCTGCTAAAGGTACACTCATAAGTTATGTGACCATTGTTGTTACTGTAGCTGGTACAGGACAAATTGCTGGCAACCGGTTGGGCAGATGCATATGGAGGAGATATACCACTGCAGCGGGGAAAGTAGTCAGAATAGACAGTATAAATGTATGCAAAGGTTCACAAACACACAAACACGCGCACAGCACACACGCACACAACACACACGCGCACACACGCACACACACACAACAACAACAACAACAACATCGCAGAGTAATAAATACAGAAATGCTTAGGCTAGACTGCCGCCTAGCTGCGGTGTCACTGCAGCTAAGTAGGTGCAGTCGACGTGTATAGTGGAGTGAAACACAGGAACACAGAGATATATACATGATGCACTAACAAATCTACTATTCTGATCTCTATATAGGACTATTGCTGTAGCTATATATATATACGGATATTTTTATAGACATCCATAAGAGATATTTAAAAATTATAATAATTAGAGTATATTATTATAATTATGATGTATGTCTCACCTGAAGTTTGCAACTCTACCCTGCCTAGTACTGGTTAAGAGTCTCCTGCTGTAGCAGGCAAATGTGCCAGTGAGTGCTTCGGCTGAACCACACACTGGGCCCGTCACAATGGTGCCATCGCTGTACAGCATAGTCACTTCAATGTAGCCACTTCTTTCACCTCCTCCTCTTAACTGAAGATCTGTTACTTGGGGTGCCCTCTGCGCATTAACAACTATTTGTGATTGACAAGAAAAGGGTCAAAGGCACAATTAATGCACATACATAAGTATAAGTGACCTGACGTAGTGAAAGAAAATTGACTATAGCAATGAAAATCTAACACTATTAGTGAGCATCATTATAATTATATATGCACTTTTGAAATAACCAACAGTCTCAGCTTATTAAAACAGCAGTAGCTATATAATATGTATGTCCAGCTAGCTATATATAACTACTTAAAATGAATCATCTATGCTAGGTATATATATATTATAATTATAGATATTATAGATATTTTATTTTAGTGGTGTATATTTTTCAACTTGATTTATACATATATATAATTATATATTTACTCACCATTGAGGAATAGAATCAGAAGAAACACAGCAGCAGGTGCCATTGCTGAGACACTCAAGAGTTATTCTATTATATCTTTGCTTGAATTGAGGGACAGCTCAACATTGTGCCCTTTTATCTGCAATCTACCCTGGCTTGTATTGGGGGATGCAAGTGAGAACACTTCCTGTAGCCATGGCATTGGCGAGGCTTGTTGCTTCTGATGCCAGTACACATGACAAGGAATATGCATACGTGTAATAAGTATTTGGTGGTGCAATCATGATTTTAATTATTTTGTACTGATCACACAACCATAGAGCTGTATTAATATATTGATGTGTAACCTAAAATTAATATGATGTAATCAATTTTCAAAACATCAAATTATTATGATCAAAGAATACTGTGAGATTGTATAGCTTCTATATATATATGAGATGTGCGTATGTAGTGAAGGTAAGGAAGAGATTGGAGAACTTGATATGAGTAGTAGGGTGAAAGGATGGCATGAACTGGGGGATAATGAAAAGGTAGTGAGAATAATGGACAAGGCGTGTTGTGATCAAGCAGTGGCAAGGGCAGTAGAAAGTCTCTGGAAGAAGTGCTTTGTTGCAGATGCTCCCATTCCTCCCCAGACTTGATTGTTTTTTACAGTGAAGTTTTGTTATAATTGACACAGTGCTGCATGGGGCAGGATTGCCTAGTGTACTTTTGTACATGATGCACTCTAATAATAATCATAATAATAATATGTATATATATATATATATATGTACAATCACAGGATGTCATTTCACCATATTGCCCACGCAAAATACTTACAAGATCTAGCTAACTTTGCTTATGCACATAATGGTGACTTCTAGGACTTGGATTGGACATTTAGGAAGTTATCTGTGCAGTCTGCATGGCTACGGAATAGTGGTGGCAATCTATACAAGACTATATCACCACCCAGAGACTATATATAGAAGCCAGACTAGAGAATTGATATATCAATTGAACCCTTCCTCCCCTGGTGGATACAAGGTGCACTTAAAGCTTCTGGTATGCACAACGTTGTTCATTGACCCTGTGTAGGTGGAGTTGACCCCTTGTCAGTAACTTGTCCAGTTAGGAAGCTAGCCCCACCCCACAGCACGTGTAGGAAAGGTATGCCTATATTATATAGGTTGAGGCAAAGAAGTGACGAATATTATTTGTTTGAGACATTGGAATGTATATAAATTATATATAAGTGCTGTATATAACGCACACTCACACAAACACACACACACACACACACACACACACACACACACACACACACACACACACACACACACACACACACACACACATGCACCGCAGGTCTTTGTCAACTGCTTCCAAGAGCAGTTGCATTGTTGCTCATCAATTGCTATCAGTATCAAAGTAATCAGTTCAATGCAACTATATATGAGCCTTTACAACATTATTAACTGTGACACAGGTTATTATAATAATTATAAATAATAAATTCTAATTTAAAATCAATCACACTTATGGCACAGTGCCTAGTCTGCTAGCCCCTCCCTCTCACAGTGGCCCCGATGTCTAGCCTGCTAGCCCCTCCCTCCCACAGCAGCCCCGGTGACTAGTCAGCTAGCCCCTCCCTCCCACAAATGACTTGGTGTCTAGCCTGCTAGCCCCTCCCACCCACAATGGCTTGGTGTCTAGCCTGCTAGCCCCTCCCTCCCACAGCAGCCCTGGTGACTAGTCAGCTAGCCCCTCCCTCCCACAAGCTACAGGTTTTGGCCAGCAGCAAAAACCTATAGCAGGAGATCTGAAGAGGTAGAACCAGGATTGGAGGGTCCTCGTGGACTGTGCTGTACAGCGGCTGCAATCTAGTATGTACTTGCGATCGATGTCTTGAGAAGCTAGTGTAGCTAGCACCCGGAGAACGTGATAAATTCATTGTCAGTAGTCGATTCCCTCGTTTTTCTGGCGACGAAGGTGGGATCGCGCGTTGTAGTGACGTAATTGGGACGATGGCAGCAACCTTCGGGAGAGTGGAAGAGTTCGATGCCAACAGAGAGGAGTGGTCCCAATACGTGGAAAGACTCGGGCACTTTTTCGAGGCGAACGGAATTAACGACGGAGACATAAAAAGGTCAGTCTTCCTAGCAGTTATAGGTCCGCCCGCGTACAAGTTGCTCCGCAACTTGGTGTCACCAGCGAAACCAGGCGACAAGTCGTACGAGGAGCTGGTTCGCGTGATGACGGAGCACCACAACCCAACCCCGTCGGAAATTGTGCAGAGGTACAAGTTCCACAGCCGTTTTCGTCAGCAGGGTGAGTCTGTGGCCACGTTCGTGGCAGAGTTGCGGTCCTTGGCCGAATTCTGCAATTTCGGGGCAACCCTGAACGACATGCTTAGAGACAGAATCGTTTGCGGGATTAACGAAGCAACCATTCAACGCCACCTGTTAGCAGAGGCACGTCTGACCTTCCAGAAAGCCATGGAACTGGCCCAAGGAATGGAGACAGCAGCACAGAACTCGCGGGAGCTGCAACAGGGTCCCCCCAAACGAGGGGAGGAGGGCCCTGTGGTCACATCAGAAGTGAATCAAGTGACCACCACAGACACGAAGCCATCTTGTTACAGGTGTGGCAAGCCAGGGCACCAAGCTGCCAAATGCAAGTTCAAGGGGGCCAAATGCCACCACTGTGGCAAGACAGGGCACCTCCAAGCAGTATGCCGTAGTAAGCAAAAGCGGGTAGCAGGGAAAGACAGACAGGCAGGACAAGTTCGTCTGGTCCAGGAGGAAGAAGACAGACTTCCGCTGTTTGTCTTGCATGCTCATGGGAGTGTGCCACCCATCAGGGTATCATTGGCAGTAGATGGCTGTCCCCTTGACATGGAAGTGGACACTGGAGCAGCAGTCTCCATCATGTCGCAGACAACTTTTGATGAGCTGTGGCCAAACCGGAGCAAGGCGCCCTCCACGGTCAGGCTACAATCGTACTCCGGAGAGCCAATTTCAGTGGTCGGTAGCATTGAGGTGGCAGTGGAGCATCAGGAGCAGTCTGCTGAGTTGCCCTTGGTGATCGTGCTGGGCCGGAACTGGCTCAAGCACATTAGGCTGGATTGGCAGGGGATCCACCGCCTGTCCCAGCCCTCGCTGAAGTCCTTGTTGCAGAAGCATGAAACTGTGTTTCAGGAAGGCCTTGGTACACTGCAGGGGCATGAGGTGGCCATTGTTGTAGATCCACAAGCAGCGCCAAGCTTTTCGAAGGCAAGGCCCGTCCCCTATGCCATGCGATCTAAGGTCGGAGCAGAACTCGAGCGACTAGTGGAGGACGGCACTTTAGAACCTGTTCAGTTCTCAGAGTGGGCATCACCCATTGTCGCAGTTGTCAAGAGCGACAAGACAAGCGTCCGCATTTGCGGTGACTTTAAGCAAACAGTCAACCCGGTTGCCAGATTGGATCGCTATCCCATCCCCAAGGTGGACGACCTGTTTGCTACATTGGAAAATGGGAAAGTCTTTTCCAAGATCGACTTGAGCCATGCCTACCAGCAGCTGCCTCTCACGGAAGAGTCGAAGAAGTTTGTCGTGATTAACACCCACAAGGGATTGCTTCGCTACACCAGGCTGCCATTCGGCATTTCTACGGCTCCAGCAATCTTCCAGAGGATATTTTACAGGGCATCCCAAAGGTAGTGGTGTACCTGGATGACATCTTGGTTGCAGGGGTTTCAGAGGAGGAGCACTTCAGGTTGCTGGGTGAAGTTCTGGATCGCTTGGAGAGAGCTGGGCTACGAACTCGGAAGGACAAGTGCCAGTTCATGGTGCCTGAAGTGTCATACCTTGGGCATAGAATTGATGCAAATGGACTGCACCCTTTAGAAGACAAAATGAAGGCCATCCTGGAGGCTACATCACCACGAAATGTTAGGGAGTTGAAGTCGTACCTAGGGCTCCTCTCTTACTATGGAAAATTCTTACCAGATTTGTCATCAGTGTTGGCACCATTGTACCGGTTGCTAAGGAAGCACCAGGACTGGCGTTGGTCATCAGCTGAGAGAGATGCATTTCAGGCCTCAAAGGATTTATTGTCATCGTCATCACTCTTGGTGCACTTTGATCCACAGGTTCCACTCACCTTAGCATGCGATGCTTCAGCCTATGGGGTGGGAGCAGTGCTCTCACATCATTGGCCTGATGGTTCGGAACGTCCTATAGCCTATGCATCACGATCACTGTCAGATGCAGAGAGAAATTATTCTCAGCTGGAAAAGGAAGGCCTCGCATTAGTTTACGGAGTCAAACACTTCCACTCTTACCTGTTTGGGCATTCTTTTCAGTTGGTGACTGACCACCAGCCCCTACTGGCCCTCCTTAATGAGAAAAAATCCACATCACCACAGGCCTCAGCTCGCATCCGTCGCTGGTCTCTGTTCTTGTCGGCCTACGAGTACACCTTGGTGTTTCGCAAGACTGAGGCCCATGGCAATGCAGATGCCCTCAGTAGGTTGCCCCTGCTGGAGGCCCCAGCACAGACACAGACCCCTCCTGAGTTGGTCCTTTTGATGGATCATCTGAATGAGTCTCCGGTGACTGCGGAGCATATCCGCACATGGACCAGACGTGACCCATCCTTATCAGCAGTTCTTCAGGCTGTCAAGCAGGGCTGGCCAGCACAGTGTCCCCCAGAACTGGCAGCTTTCGCTAAGCGCAGATCTGAGTTATCTGCACATGGTGGCTGCATCCTGTGGGGCTCAAGAGTAGTCATTCCACCTCAAGGTCGGAAGGCCATTTTGCAACAGCTGCACGAAGGCCACCCTGGCATGTCCAGGATGAAGGGCCTGGCAAGGATGTATGTGTGGTGGCCAGGGATGGACAGAGAGATAGAAGACTTGGTTAAGGCCTGTCATGAGTGCCAAGCCTGTCAGCCAGTACCTCCTGCTGCTCCTTTGCATCCCTGGAAATGGCCAACTCACCCCTGGTCTCGCCTTCATCTCGATTATGCGGGTCCAATCGAGGGCAAGATGTTTCTGGTTCTGATAGATGCACACTCAAAGTGGATTGAGGTATTTTGCGTCCAGTCTGCATCGTCCACTCACACAATTGAGAAACTGCGTACAGTTTTCTCCCAGTTTGGCATCCCGGAATCCATTGTAACAGACAACGGGTCCTGTTTTGTTAGTGATGAGTTTCGGTCTTTTCTGCATGCTAATGGAATCAGATTGATCACTTCTGCTCCTTATCACCCATCATCGAACGGGCTCGCTGAACGGGCGGTGCAGATTCTCAAGAAGGGACTCAAGAAGGTGCATGATGGGTCCATTAACACCCGACTCGCAAAGATTCTTTTCAGTCACCGTTTGACACCTCAGAGTACAACTGGTGAAATACCAGCAGAGCTGCTGCTGGGCAGAAGACCCCATTCCAGGTTTGATCTTGCTAGGCCTAATCTGGCAGAGAGGGTAGAGAGCAAGCAAGGGCAGCAGAAAGCCCATCACGATGCTAGTGCCAGAAGTCGCATCTTCAACATTGGTGACCCAGTGTACGCCTTAAATTTTCGTCATGGTGAGAAATGGTTGAAAGGTTCCATTGTTGAGGTTACCGGACCTGTGTCCTTTGTCATTGAGTTGACTAATGGAGCCAGGGTCAGACGCCATCAGGATCAGTTACATCATCGTATAGTTCACCAGGAGCCGACTATGGATTCAGGTATCACGACCGAGGCCTCACCTCCACCCGAAATCTTGGCTGAACATCCTGTGGCTCCACAGACTCCAGCAGTGGTAGCCCAGAACCCAGCTGGGGTAACAAATTCATCATGTGAGATTATCTCACGACGTTATCCCCAACGGTCTCATCGCCCTCCAGACTGTTATGAACCAACTCTTTGACATTTGGGGGTATATCAGTTACTGACTGTAGCCTGCAGGTATTTGTATTGTCCTTTTTCTTAAGGGGAAGGAACTGTAGTGTTGTATTCTGCATGATTATCTTCATAGGGAAGTTGTAGAAACGTTTAGAGTAATGAATAGGATTACGCATGCTCAGTGGGTTTTTTGGGCTGTTCTTTTGGCCTCGTGTTTGGGCCTTGTACTCTGCTTGATTGATTGTGTTGGATCCATTTGATCGCTCCGTGTCAGCCGCCCGAGCAGAAGATACTACAGTTTTCCAGCAAACAGATCTGCGCAGCAAAGCCCTGAAAGCTGGGAGCTCTAAAAATAGTAACATGTCTAGCATGGGAACATATTCCAAATGCAATTATTTGTGTGGGCGTTTCCCGCTCCTACCCCTTGCATTTATAACTCATTATGCGCTTCTGGTCCTATATAAATATATACTTATTTATTTATTGCATTATTTATAACATGGTATGTCCTATCCTGAATTAGCATTGGTATTATACATGCCTGACACATACCTATATTGATTGATAGATTGATTGATTGATTGATTGATAGCTATTGATATATATATAAAATTATATATTCATTTATTTATTTATTTATTTATTTTTGTAACATGAAGCCATACAGTGGCAACAGCCTGTAATGAGCAACCAAAGAAATTAAGAACAAATAATTCTATACAACACCATCACAAGCACTGCAACACATTGTGCATGACCTGCAGGAAACTAGTTATAATATAGAAAATTTACTACATAAAAAATTTGTCACATTGTGTTCATCAATCCTGTATATTACATACAACTGATTATGCTTGTTTCATGATAAACATGAATTTATGCACCGTGATTATAATTATAATGGATGCTTTCTTGTCATTACTTAGGCTGAGGCTCCTGAGCTCTGTTACATGTCCATGCACAAAAGCAGCAACAGCAGCAGCAGCAGGAAAGCAGTAGTCCAAATGCAATGAGAGTACCAATGGCATCACTCAGGCTGAGACCTGCATGCATGCACATAACAGTATATTATGACATTATTATACTGCAGTTCATGTGTGTGCGTGCATACATAAGTTGTATATTATTTATTATGCAATCCACCACAGATAATGTTTCATATTATTATACATTAATAAAAACACACTAGCACTGAGTGCAAACAAGTTTCATGTGCATAAACACATTCAACATGTATGGACACCAGAGAACACACATGTACAGGTCATGTGCACAATGCAACATACTCTACCACTGATTGTTAAAATTATGTATATACGTACATACACACTTACTGCATTCCACAGCAGCAACGTTGTTTGGGGCACAGTTGGTTTCGCTGCTAAAGGTACACTCATAAGTTATGCGACCATTGTTGTTACTGTAGCTGGTACATGCCAAATTGCTGGCAACCCGTGGGGTTTCTTGAGGAGGAGGAGCTATACCACTGCAGCAAGAAGAGTAGACAGAAAAGGCAAAAATGAGTATAGATAGAATGTATACTGTGTGCAGCACATGCACACACGCACACACACAACAATTAACAGCAACACAGAGTAATAATAAATACATAAAGGCTTAGGCTAGACTGCCCCTAGCTGCAGTGTCACGACAGCTAAAATTGAATAGGTGCAGTTGACATCCATGCACCATCTATAGTGGAGTGAAACACAGCACCTCAGAGATGCACATGTTACACTAACAAATCTACTAGTCTGGTCATTATGACTGACTATATTATATTGCTGTACCTGTATACGAATATTATATAGACATCGATAAGATATATTATTATATAATAATATAGTTACATTATTTTAGTATATTATTACAATTATGATGTATGTCTCACCTGAAGTTTGCAACTCTACCCTGCCTAGTACTGGTTAAGAGTCTTCTGCTGTAGCAGGCAAATGTGCCAGTGAGTGCTTCGGCTGAACCACACACTGGGCCCGTCACAGTGGTGCCGTCACTGTACCGTATAGTCACTTCAATGTAGCCACTTCTTTCACCTCCTCCTCTCAGCTGAAGATCTGTTACTTGAGGTGCCCTCTGCGCATTAACAGCAGCTGCTATTTGTGCTTCACAAGAAAAAGAGTCAAAGGCACAATTAATGCATAATTTTTATGCGTAACAAGTATGTGTCCTAACCTGGTAAAAACTGACTATGGCAGCTACCTACCTATTAAAATCATTGTCAAAACCAAACACTGTTATTGAGCCTCATTATAAATATAATATATACACTTTTAAAGTAACCAACAGTCTCAGTCTCAACAAAAATAGCTATATATTATGTATGTCCAGCTACGTAACTATAGAGCTATAACTACTTGAAAGAAACTACTCAGTATGTTATATTGCAACTTGACTTTCTATTCATTATATATACTCACCATTGAGGAGTAGAGCCAGAAGAAACACAGCAGCAGATGGCATTGCTGAGACACTCGATGGTTATTCTAGTATAATTATATTTTGCTCAAAATGAGGGGCAGCTCAACATTGTGCCCTTTTATCTTTTGACTGGATGCAAGTGAGAACACTTCCTGTAGCCATATGGCATTGGCGAGGTTTGTTGTTTCTGATGCCAGTACACATGACAAGGAATATGCATACGTGCAATAATTATTTGGTGGTGCAATCATGATTGTATTTATTTTTGAACTGATCATGCAACCATATAACTATATTGTTGTGTAACCAAAAATGATGTAAGAAATTCTTCAAAACATCAAACTACTATGATCAAAAGAATGCTATGAGATTTCATAGCTTCTATATACAATCACAGGATGTCATGTCACCATATTATTCCCTACACAAAATGTACATATAAGATCTAAGTTTGCTTAAAAGCTTGTGTACACATGGTGACTTAGCTTGTTATCTATATAGCCTGCAAGGCTATGGAATGGTGGTGGCAATCTATACCAGACTATCACCACCCAGAGGCTATATTGAAGCCAGACTAGAGCATTGATATATCAATTGAACCCTTCCTCCCCTGGTGGGTACAAGGTGCACTTAAAGCTTCCGGTATGCACAACGTTGTTCATTGACCCTGTGTAGGTGGAGTTGACCCCTTGTCAGTAACTTGTCCAGTTAGGAAGCTAGCCGCGCCCCACAGCACGTGTAGGAAAGGTATGCCTATATTATATAGGTTGAGGCGAAGAGGTGACGAATATTATTTGTTTGAGACATTGAATGTATAAAATTATATAAGTGCTATATAATTATATACGTATAATTATATACACTTAATAAGTCAGAAATGATGTCACATCTGTCGTGCTATGTATATATATATATATATTATATATATATATATATATAATATATATATGTATGTACGGAAACAAATCCCCCCCCCCGCGTCCTATAAATATCTCGGTAGAAGACCGCGATGTTTATTCCAACCGTGAAGTTCAAAGTTCGCGAGTGTTACAGAGAATGTCTTACGCTGTCGTGGTCCTCCTGGCCGTCGCTCTTCACGGTGAGCAGACATACGTACAAATAACTAGTTATCTAGCTGCTGGTTAAGGAGAGTTGAGGGCTGCGCGCAGTTTACTTCTGTGAGCGTTGAGAGTGTTAGCTCGACGACTGCGCGCAGTTTACTTCCGTGAGCGTTGAGTGAGTTAGCTCGACGTAATGTGTACAGAGTAGTCCAAAGCCATCTTTGTTGCGATGCCATTGACGGGTGAAGCGATCAATTTGGTGTATAAATCATAACTGCACTATAATTATATGTAGTATATAATACAGCTATTCAGTTATCTGGAGCTGGACGACGGTCCACAAACACGTATAATATAAAATTATAGTGAATAGTTTATCGCATGGAGAGATATAATTATAGAGATCATACTGTGTGCCTAGGCGCACAGCATGATCACAATAGTAGTGATCCCCTTGTTCAGTCTCTAATTGTTATGCGTATATGCCTAAATCTGTCATGCAATTCTTCATTGGATGAAATGCATAACTAGTGACGTGCACAACCAAATCGTCTTCAGTAGCTGTCTGGCCGTTCGTGCGTGAAACGTGCATGCTCAAAAGCACTGATGCACACATTGTACGATTCATCCTTGCTTCCTTGTTCTGCACGTATGTATGGCTTACAATCGTGTACAGCTGCTAATGGACAGCTTGGAGGGCTGGTGACCGACCTCCAAATTGCCGGAGGGAGTGACAGAAATGGCTACATTGAAGCTACAGTGATATACGCCGATGGCACCACGGCCACTGGCCCTGTTTGTGGGTCAGTAGATACCGTCACTGCCACTTTTACCTGCTACAGCAGGTCTCTACTCTCCAGCAATGAACAGGGAACAGTAGCTAGCATTGGGTGAGTGTGTGCAGTTATGGTTGTTCACATGTCGTTGAATGCATATGCTGCAGTGCTTCCACGCACCACAACTCTTCCAGAACATTCAACAAGTTTAATTACATGGCGCAGCCTGACTGCAGTACCCACGTTTACCTAAATGTAATTAATTAAAACAGGATTTTATACAAAACCATACATTTTGCACTGCCACACTTCCTGCAGTGGAATAACTGCTCCAACTGCAAGACCGGTTGCCAGTGATTTGTCCTGCAGCAGCTACAGCAGCAACAATGGTGTAGTCACCTACGGGTGTACTTTCAGCAGAACAGCCAACTGTGCCCCCAGCGAGTATGCTGCCATTGGATGCAGTAAGTACACCAGTGTTCTCATAATAATATTTTGCATGTACATTATTATCACATGATTTGCACGCATTAACAAATCACCAGCTGCTGCTTGCATATGTAAAGTAATTTTATGTCCTTTGGGATAATTATGTATATCCTTTGTTAATTTAGTATACACATGAGTATCTGATTATATAATATATAATTATATATATATGGTCCCTTCTCCCACATGTTGTCACATGCACTTCTTTCTAAATCTCCTTGCAGATCTCACAATTGGTGAGGTAGTTGGCATTGCCATTGCTTGCCTTATCTTCCTTGCCCTCATCATTGCAATCCCGATCATCATCTGCTGCTGCTGCGCCTGCGCCTACACCGGAATTGCATGTTTTGCTGCAAGGAAATCTTGAATTCATGTACGACAATGATCATCATCGATCTGCTGCAAACACATAATTACATTTTTGCAAACAACATGTACATACATTACGTCTGTACTGTAACCAATAATTTTATGCATAAGAGTAGTTCATGATTCTCAATCATCCTATAATTGTAATCCTATTACTCCAGTACTTTTGGAAATTTAATGCATTATTACTCTGCACTGCAATGCCAGCATGTGTCGTGGGGGAAGAGTGTCTTGATACAATGATGCAATGGCATGAAGCTACACACACACCACAGGCAATGACAGCTGCCATTGCTGGTGGTGGTACATGTGTGTGTGTCTCTCTCTGTGTGTGTGTGTGTGTGTGTGTGTGTGTGTGTGTGTGTGTGTGTGTGTGTGTGTGTGTGTGTGTGTGTGAGTGTGTGTGTGTGTGAGTGTGTGTGTGTGTGTGTGTACGTGTGTGTGTGTGTGTGTGTGTGTGTGTGTGTGTGTGTGTGTGTGTGTGTGTGTGTGTGTGTGTGTGTGTGTGTGTGTGTGTGTGTGCGTGTCAATGTGTGTGTGCGCGCGTGTGTGTATGTGCACGCGTGTATATGCCTGCATAAGTTGTTAGCTTCACAGCTTGAAAGGGAATGGCGACTGGAGAACAAGTATTTCAAGTAAAAAAAAAAAAACTCGCGGGGCTGCCGTCCAACTCGAACTACTACTGTCTTCAGTCGCAAGTCAGGTTACAACAACATGTCAGAACAATATGCAACTAAATATGCCCATACAGAAAGTATGAGCACACACAGTTTCACTCAGGCATGGGCACACAGACACAGCCAGACTGTGCATACATTTTCTCTTCTTTGAATCCTTCCTCATTTGGAGTTGTACCAAACAATCTGGCTAGTCATGCACAGGTTATATGATTAGCCAAATTGAATTTATGCCTTGCCAGACATAACCACAATTAAGAATGCAGTTACATGCACACACACACACACACGGGTCGCAGGGACACAGTGGCGCGTCTTTAGTCAAAGCAGAAGAGAATTCGTTTGAGTAGAAACAGCTCGCGCTGCTGGAGACAATAGTGACTTAGATCTGCGTGCAAAGCTTTTCTATGTGACACACAGCGATCAAATCTTAGAATAGATTATTCACACCCTCACCGCACACATGCACACACTTATAAGGTGCATGAGCACACACACACACACTGCATGAGCACACATACACTTTCATAATAATCTTTAAGCTCATACACACACGTGCATACTATATACACACACACATACACACACACGTACTATATATATACATACATACATACATACATATATACACATGATCCCCACACACACACAGGTGCAATACACTATCCTAATATGATATCATGTAAGTAAGTGTACACATGATCAACCAAAAAACTACATGGATTCCTACCATTCAAGTCTGACCTGGATACTTTGGGACAGAAGCCAGAGGACCTGGGTAAGTCCTGAGGAAGGTGTGACTTGCCTGGTATGCTTTGATGATTTCTTTGATCATGTGTCAACATGAAGTATACTAAATACAGTTGAGGCTATGGTTAACTGTTCAAGCTTTTGCTAACTATACAGCTTGGAAGCGGCGACCGAAGAAGACATGTTAGTGTGGCTGTGTGTGTGAATGGTACAGACTCAGGGAGGAATTCCGTCTATTGCTGCTGAGGTAATGGAATGTCCGGTACATATAGCAATAGATGACACACTTCAAACAGATTTTATTCTTTGTACATAATGTGCTGAGAGAAAATGCTTGTTCGACTGGTTAATGATCATATGCTCAGACATAAATCATACTGCACAAACTCCCCTTCCACTTGTTGGAATGTAGCTGCACCAGTGGCTAGTAGAGTACAAAGACTGACCAAGAGAGTCACATGCAGTCACACACGACCACCCAATAGTAATCTCATGAACCAGCCTCCAGTCACCCTTCAGGGGCCGGGAGGGTGGGGTGGGGTGGGGGTGGGGGGGATGGGTGTCACGAGAATAAACCCCATGGGGAAAGATCCTGCGGAAGGTGAAGTCACTCAAGTATATGCTTTGATGGTCATGTGCATGACAATATTCAAGTATAGTCTCGTTGGCGGCCGGAAGTGTTCAGGGAACGGACTTTAATCGTGCACTGACGCGTCTAAGGATCGTGCGACTATTATAAGTCCCCGCGCTTAGCCAAAGCGCGTTTAGACAAACAATAGATTTTCCTATGACACAAATGCCTACTGCAGGGATGACCTCACTTCCCATGTGACCTGATAGGTGATCCTCTGATACAATGTACCGTTAATTGATTCACTGTACTTCTTGGCATCACAGCTCTCGATAGTTTCTCATCTCAAGCATGGCACGTTCCCGACTCCCCTTGTTTCTGTGTTCCCTTGTGTTAGCGTTCCTTCTAAGAGGTGAGTAGGTATTACAGTGAATTCGACAGGTTCCTAGTTGCGTTCATACGTACCCAGGCCCGTCTCGGTTAGCCATTGCATTTGCCTCCTGTCAGCCCATAGATTCTAGTCTCCCTCTGCCACAACTGATGTTGCGCAAGTGCACCAGACCATTAATTCCCTTGTGGTGGAGGGGGGGGGGGGGGGGCTGGGGAGGGAGACCTCTAGATAGCTGCTTACAGACAACCTAGGCTAGGCCTTACAGCTCGAGGAAGGGAATCTTTACCTCCAGTATGATGGCGAATGACACATATAAGAGGAATGTGATGATGAATCTCATTACACATGTGGGCTGTACGGTGTTAAGCCATATCTAGGGTTTGGGTTGATTTTATATTGCTGTGTTTGGCACTCTATGGCGCCCCCTCAAATGTATCGCACGTCGTCAAGGCGGGGGAACAGGACCATAGTTGATGTGAGACGATGAAGAATGTGCGAGCAATAGCATGACTAGCCATGCCTGACTTCATGTACTGCTCATTTACCCTTACACCACATCTTGTCACCTGCTGTATGCTATTGCTAATGCCGCGTTCCTTTATCCTAATTCAGATATAGAATTGTACACAGCTCTATGTGGTTGGGACTGCAGACAGTGTCCTCATTAGAGAGGTGTCCCTTATTCAGAGTGTCCTTTATAGACAGGTTCCACTGTAATGCTCTGGACAAAGGACAAGGGCTGCTATTCCCTCATGCATATGGACAATAGGGTCCCCTTATGCACCTGTATAGCTTGGGGAAGGGCTTCCGGAATTTGTCAGTATATTCACATGTCTCTGGTCTGCTGACTTATATGCACGTATGCACGCAACAAGCTCCTATGAAATCCAACTCCCAAATACTCACTCGGGTATATATTGTGTATGTACGTATACATTGTTGTGAGGCAAGGGCTTCTCCGCTGGCTGTTGCATGAACAGTAAAAGGTTTTCTATGCCGGTTAGAAATGTGCTGAATGTTTCCCTACTGTATACGTTGGTGATGCTACCCTTGTCTGTGACCAGGCTGCTAATCCCACAAGTTTGTGTATAATTGTGCAAGTATGTAATTGTATTGTGATGCCCTTCACTGTCTGACTGCATATACCGGTATGTGTACATGCATGGCTACACTGAGGAGGTGACTACATTTGCTGTATGCGTATCATGTAGAGCCAGATAAGGAACAGACACCCATTGCTATCATGTATGTACTGTAACAGCATACATAGATGCCATCGCAGCATCATCATACATCATCAACATTAGTTCACCTTGTGGTCTAGCTAGATACAATGAAGATGATAATACATATTTATTATGTAGTTTGGAGTGTACATAGTACATTACCACAGCACTATCCTATCATGTGTACACTTCAGCATTGCTGACATAATCATGACATGACATAATCATGACATGAAGTAATCATGACATGACATAATCAAAGTGCTGCACATTTAGTGTACATTGATATAGTGCATGCATAGTCACCAAACCACACTGGTACACAGGTTTAGTGACTGGGGAGACCTGATCACTGGTTCTTGGTCAATAGGACGGACTCCGACGGAGTGACTGTTCCCTAGGGTGCCCATCACTGGGCCTGTACAGCACTCTGGTTGAGGCTAATAGTATTACGTGCATGCATCACCTGTGCTGGCTACCTGGCTCACTAATGTATTTCCCTTCCATTCCTGTTCACACATAGCCACTTGTGGTCAATACCGCGGCCTTGTTCTGGATCTGCAGGTGGTCGGAGGGGATGACACTAAAGGGTACATCGAAGCTACAGTTTTGTTAAGGAATGGCTCCGCCGTAACTGGCCCCATTTGTGGCACAGTGAACGGCATCACTGCCACCTTTGCGTGCTACAGCAAAAGCCTTCTTTCTAGTAATGCCCAGGGAACAGTAGATAGCATTGGGTGAGTGTGTGCAATGAAGGCAGGCAGCCAGCCACAATTGTTTGGCTGCTTGTGAATGGGGCATTTTGACTACAGTGTCGTGTGTGTGTATAGCTGGTCGATAGTGTAGTTGGAGGGCCAGGTCGGGTCAAGCATGTGGATTCACACTCTTATACTTAATACAGAACTTATTATACTACTGCAATATTATATTAATGAGTACATTGGAGAAAGCTAAGCAAAGTGTTGGTTCAATCTGCCAGTGGCAGCCGTCGTCTCTTCCATTATCATCTTGCCAACCTTATCATGTGAATTTTTGACAAAGCAGGCAACGGGGATAACCTCCAAACACTAGCAGTGGACTTGTGGGGAAGTTGCACCATATGGTGAGACAATGTTTGTTTGGCTAATCAGTGAATGCCAAGGTGCAAACTCTCCCTAGTCATGAGACTCCAATTCCCCTTCCAATTGTGGGAATGTGCACCATAATGGCTTGTCCTCTGAGAAGTCTTGGCAACACTTCTTATTGTGCATTCTTTCCTTATCATTGTAGCATTCCTATCTGAATACACAGAGAATATATGGTTGCTTGTGGCCGACCAGAGACTCCACAGAAAACGTAGAGGTCTCACCAAGGGTTACATTAGGATTAGTAATTGTCAGTTCATCCATAGACGCGTATATGGTTCATCTATCCCGTCAGTACGCTAGTGGCAGTGGGGTACGTAGTAAAGGTGCCTGCCTGGGCTTAATAAGTTGAAGTTCATTTCACAATGGCCATTCTTTAACTTGTGACTTGGGACAAAAAGTCTCCAGTAGAAGATACTACAGTGTGCATTCATAATGTATTACGCTTGGAACAAATCTCTTTTGTTTCATTAAAAGCACTTACGTAAGTGGCATCAATAAGCTGCCAACATGTGTTTGTAGAGTATTGCATGGATTTGCTGCTTTGTGGACCCTCCAATGTTAGAGTGTTGTAGAGTGTTGTAGAGTATTGCATTTATTACACAAAAAATTATTTATTTATTACACACACACGCACACACACGCACACACACACCTCCTCCTGGGTACACCTTGCCCTAACAAGGGCGTTGGGCAGGACCCAGGCAGTAGCTTGGGTCCTGTTTTGAAGGCCAAGAAACTGTCGAAAGGGTGGGCTGGCCAGGCCCACGCCTAAAAACCCTAGGGTGAGTGGCAGCTGGGCGCCATGGCCGTAAAACATGCCGTCAAGGCGCGCCAGGTGGACCGGCCACCGTAGCCACTAGAGGCTGTAAGGGTAGAACCGATCCGATCCGACTGCCAGCTTGAAAGTCCCCAGGGGGTGTGGTGGTAGGGTGGTACGGACAAAGCGGAGGTCCAACGAAGCGAAAGAATTGCTGGTCTTCTCCAGCGACCTCGTGGCCTCCGCCATCTTGATGACGTCACACACACACACACACACACACACACACACACACACCACCACCAGCAATTGTCCTGTTTGTATACTCGTATGTATGTATGTCAATATATACGGACATACTACACATACACACAAACACACACACACACACACACACACACACACACACACACACGCACACACACACACACACCAACAACAACACTTGTCCTGTTTGTTGCTTTGTGCACCCTCCAAAGTTATTGAGTAGTTGCTGTGTGTATGTGTTATGTGTGTCTGACCTGTCCTCTGTGACACACGTAGGGGTATCTCACAGCCCACCTCTGCACCTGTTTTGAGTAACCTTGCCTGCAACAGTTATTCCAGAAGTAACGACCAGGTATCCTATGGATGTACCTTCAGCACTGCGGCTTCGTGTGCCCCCGGGGACTCTGTTGCTGTTGGATGCAGTGAGTCACTGTTTATTGTAGCCACACACACACACACGCACACACACACACACACACACACACACACACACACACAGAGAGAGAGACACACACACGTACACGCACACACACATGCACGCACGCACACACACACACACACACACACACACACACACACACACACACACACACAGACCATGCACCTGTCCTGTTTTGTTGTTGTAACTGATCGCACTTACACACAGTTACCCCCCTTTCACATGACCAGCCTTAAACCAGTTTGGAAACCGTTTCCAAACTGGAAATGGTTTCCAGTGGCCATGTGAAAGGAGGGTTAAAGAGGCATGCTTGAACTGTCCTCACTCTCCATAAAGTTTACTCCTCAATCATCATCTCTTTCACAGATTTGACTGGAGGTGAACTTGCGGCCATAATAATTGTTTGCATAATTGTCTTTGTTGTGGTCCTCGTGGGAGGTATTCTGTTATGTATATTCTGCTGCTGTCCCAAGCAAACGGTGTGCTACCAGACTATGGCAGCTAGAAGAGCTCAACAGAGCAGAGGCGCTGTGCATACGAACGTCAACCCTCCTGCTACTAGTCTGCAGGCGCGCGAGCAACCATTTCCGAGTGAGCCTGAGCCCCCTGAGTACAAGGAGGCAATAGCTGAGGAACCAGACGGTTCGGCTCCTCCACCTTACAAGGAATAATCAAACATACTTTGACAGCAATAATGATATTGTACAGTAAAAAGCTTTTCTATGTTATACAATATGTACGTTTCACTTCTGCAGCTGCTATATTAATTATAATGATCATGTATGTATAATAATGTATCTAGTGGTTCAGAAGTTGTATAAAATTATAGCATGTGTACAGAGTTATGGACGTGTGCCTGATTGAGTTCTAGCCAGTGTATATAGGTAAGAGATCTACAGTACACTTATACATTGTCACAGTGGTACCGGTGCATGCAAATCCATGTTGAATTCACCCTGTAACCTGTTCACACACACACACACACACACACACACACACACACACACACACACACACACACACACACACACACACACACACACACACACACACACACACACACACACACACACACACACACACACACACACACACACACACACACACACACACACACACTAGTCTAGCTAGCTAGACCGTCCCTAGAACAAACGCCGGGAACCCGGAAGGGGCAGCGTTTGTTCTAGGAACGGTCTAGCCATAGGTAGACTCTGCGCCCCCGGCGTTTGTTCTGGGGATGGTCTAGCACACGCATTTATAATACAGCGGTTTGCAAATGGTTGTCGCGATATCGATTGTCAGTCGACTCACGAACTGTGTGGGTCAGGTACAAGGCCCTTACATTTGTCCCTGGTATGCTTTGATGATTGCTTTGATCATGTGTGCATGCAAGCATGACTAATGTCAACATGAAATATACCAAGGGCATGGTTGAGGCTATGGTTAACTGTTCAAGCTTTTGCTAACTACACAGCTTGGAAGTGGCAACTGCAGAGAAGTCATGTTAGTGTGGCTGTGTGTGTGAATGGTACAGACTCAGGGAGGAATTCCGTCTGTTGCTGCTGAGGTAATGGGATGTCCGGTACATATAGCAATAGATTACACACTTCAAACAGATATTATTCTTTGTACATAATGTGCTGAGAGAAAATGCTTGTTCGACTGGTTAATGGTCATATACATAAGCATACATCATACTGCACAAACTCCCCTTCCACTTGTTGGAATGTAGCTGCACCAGTGGCTAGTAGAGTACAAAGACTGACCAAGAGAGTCACATGCAGTCACACACGACCACCCAATAGTAATCTCATGAACCAGCCTCCAGTCACCCTTTAGGGGTCGGGAGGAGGGGGGTTGGTTCACGAGAATAAACCCCATGGGGAAAGGTTCTGTGGAAGGTGAAGTCACTCAAGTATATACTTTGATGGTCATGTGCATGACATAATTCATGTAGTCTCGTTGCCGGCCTGAAGTGGGTCTGGGAACGGTCATGCACAAACGCGTTTAAGGATCGTGCGACTATTATAAGCTCCCGCGCGCTTAGCCAAAGCGCGCGTGTTTAGATAGACAATTAGATTTTTCAATGGCAAAGCCGGTAGGTGCACGGCTGTTTCCCCAATGTAAAATATGGATTCTTAGTTTTGATTTGGGAACACGGCTGTTCGCATAATACAAATGGCGGCAACTTAGTTTTGATTTGGAAACCGAGAACGAGGGATTTGGATTCCTCGCGGAACTTAACTCGCAAAGTATTTATATAGCCTTTTTCTCCTCGGGGACTACAGTTAAGAGACAAGTAACAAGCCATGAAGGTATAAATGATGCAAAGCAAGCGTGCTTTAGTCTAAAAAGTAAGCTTTATGCTCTCTCGGCAGCAAAATGCGTGTCTCTCTCTCTGCAAGTAATCGCTCCATAGCACACTTCTCCCAGTTTTCCAGCTAGTGTGCTGCATATCAAAGGAAAGCCAGGTAAGCACAGAACATTGCCCTATATGGCTCATTCTACTGCCCCTTCTGTAACTCGTGTTTTGGACGACTTGATTTAAGCAACATTAATTGGTGTTTTAGCCTTTTTCTCTTTAGAGACTACAGTTAAGAGATGAGTAACAAGCCATGAATGTAGAAATGATGCAAAGGATGTGTGCTTTAGTCTAAAAAGTAAGCTTTATACTCTCTCGGTAGCCAAATGCGTATCTCTCTCTCTGCAAGCAATCGCTCTATAGCACTCTTCACCCAGTTTTCCAGCTAGTGTGCTGCATATCAAAGGAAAGCCAGGTAAGCACAGAACATTGCCCTATATGGCTCATTCTACTGCCCTTTCCGTAACTGGTGTTTTGAACGAGTTTATTTAAGCAACATTAATTGGTGTTTTAGCCTTTTTCTCTTCGGAAACTACATGCATTTAAGAGACACGTAACAAGACATTAATGTAGAAATGATACGAATCCAGTGTGCTTTAGTCTAAAAGTAAGCTTTATGCTCTCTCAGCAGCTAAATGCGTTTCTCTCTCTCTGCCAGTAATCACTCCATAGTACTCTTCTCCCAGTTTTTTTTAGCTAGTGTGCTACATGTACACATAGACTAAAGTATATTTGCTTTGCATCACTTCTACGTTCATGGCTTGTTACTTGTCTCTTAACTGTAGTCTCCGAAGAAAAAAGGCTGAAGCATGAGTTAATGTTGCTAAAATAAACCCGTTCAAAACACGATTTACGGAAAGGGCAGTAGAATGAGCCATAATTATAGGGTAATGTTCTGTGCTTACCTGACTTTCCTTTGATATGTAGCACACTAGCTGGAAAACTGGGAGAGTTGTGTTATGGAGCGATTACTTGCAGAGAGAGAGACACGCATTTTGCTGCTGAGAGAGTAGAAAGCTTACTTTTTAGACTAAAGTACACTTGTCTGGTATCAGTTCTATGTCCAAGCTTGGTCAATTGTCTCTTGTTAAAAGTCTTGGAAGAGAAAAATGGTAAAAACGAACATGTCTTCCAATCGCCCCAGTCTCGGTCCCGATCCCAATTCCGACTCGAGAAAACTAAGTTGCCGCTCCGAAACAGCCGTGGGAACTTGGCAGAATTTACTCGTTAGTATCGTGCGTAGCAGGTACTGAACACTTTAGGCTTTTTCTCTGCGGGTGCTGAGCGAATTGGAAGTAAACATTGTGTGAAGGTGGACAGGACATTAGGTAAGCTGCTGATTGCCACAAAGGTGAACGTTGCATTCTTTTAACTGCTTAATCAGGGTGTACAGGTCAATGGTTTAAATTGCCTATAGTGGATGCCTCCGGGTTTTCTCACTGACGTACTATGGTTCAGCAGAATGCCCAACAGCTGCTCAACATGAGAATATATTGACTGTTCTGCTGGCTTTTTCCTACAGTCGTCTCTGAGTGCTATAATGAGACAATGTACATGATGTACAGGCATTACAGCTAACAAATTGAGCAGATATTATGTTATGCTGTATTGTGTGTCACTTGTTCGCAAATGCTATTATTAAATCATGATCAATTCTGGAAAGTTGGGCCTGCTTTTTCTTCAGTCTGCTATTCTTTATTTACAGTTACACCTTCCGTACATATCCAGAAATGAGGGCAGCATTTTGGCCATTATGCTGGGTTATGGGTGGTCCTCTAATTTGCATTGGGCCCTGCCACCCACTCTTCTTCGTACATGTAGATGTCACACATGTACACACACACGCACGTGCACACACTCACACATACACACACACACACACACACACACACACACACACACACACACACACACACACACACACACACATGCACATACACATACACATACAAATAGATATTCACTGAGTTATACATACATCCACAGTTGTATGTACATGAGCATGCATACCCATTGTATTCCATGATTCCATAATTGCTTCTCTCATGCACTTTGCAGAAATGATTCGCATGTCCTGTGTAACCGTTGTCATGCATGCATGCATTATTACTGTAAATAGCTAAGTATTACATACCATATTATAATAATTTTGTACTTTATATAGTACACATTATTTGTGGTGTAATCACAGTGAATCATAATTAATTATTGCTTGATGAATTTATAAGAGTCAATCAACAACAAATAGAACCTTATATCCCCAGACCTGGGCGTCAATCTTTTTATGCTAGTGGCATGGGTAAGGTATTGGTGAGATGTAGTTGATGAATATAACATGATACAATATTACAATATCATTAATAACATATAACAACACACATATATATATCCTCAAATACATATAATAAGGGTAATCGGAAGTGCCTATTACTGCAGTGCATGGTGCTAGTATGCATAGTCCATAGAGCATTTAACTTTCTCAGTTATCTGAAGGTGGAAAGGATCGATGAGACGTATGTTTAAGTAACATTATGTCCAAACATCAGCATACTCAAGTGCATTCCAGCCACCAGTGGCAAAGAGAAGGAAGGACAGCAGTGAAGAATCATGACAATTTAAAGTTGAATTTAAATGAATAGTAATCATGTTTGTGAAACCCACATGCAATGCATTATTTCCTTAATACTTACACAGCTATGCCGACTCCAAAACAAACATAATAAGGGAGAAGCTATGTCTTAAGCTGTATATGGTTGCACACAGTGGCCATTATCTCAAAACTACAGCATACCATAGCACAGCAATTTGTTTAACTGCTAATACACATGACTGCAACTTACGTTATTAAAATGCAGTGTAGAAAAAGGACAGCAGAACAGGCAATATATTATCGTGTTGAGCAACTGTTGGGCGTTCTTCTGCACTATAGCACGTTTGTGGGAAAACTCGGAGGCATCCGCTATAGGTAGTTTAAGCTAGTGAGCTATACACCCTGGTTAAGCAGTTAAAAGAATATAACGCTCACTTTTGTGGCAATCAGCAGCTTACCTAAAGTTCTGTCCACTTTCAAGCAATGTTTCAGTACAACCGCTCTTGTACGAGTACAGAAAAAGGCATTGAAAGCTCTTCTCTTCTTCGTAGGAAGGTGCCACTAATTCCCATTCCCAATTTGCTCGCAAATCTAAGTTTCCACCTCGAATCAGCCGTGTTAGGTGATCACCTGACAATGTACCGTTATGATTCTCTGTACTTCTTGGCATCACAGCTCTCGATAGCTTCGCATCTCAAGCATGGCACGTTCCCGACTCCCCTTGTTTGTGTGTTCCCTTGTGTTAGCGTTCCTTCTAAGAGGTGAGTAGGTATTACAGTGAATTTGACAGGTTTCTAGTTTCTTTCATACGTACCCAGGCCCGTCTCGGTTAGCCATTGCATTCGCCTCCTAGTCAGCCCATAGATTCTAGTCTCCCTCTGCCACAACTGATGTTGCGCAAGTGCACCAGCCCATTCCTTGGTGGTGGTGGCGGTGGGGCTGGGTAGGGAGATCCCTAGATAGCTGCTTACAGACAACCTAGGCTAGGCCTTACATGTCGAGGAAGAGAATCTTTACCTCCAGTATGATGGCGAATGACACATATAAGGGGAATGCGATGATGAATCTCATTACACATGTGTGGTGTGTGGTGTTAGGGCATACCTAGGGTTTGGGTTGATTATATACTGCTGTGTTTGGCACTCCATGGCACCCCCTCATGTGTGCCGCATGTCATCAAAGCAGGGGGACAGGACCATAGTTGATCTTGTCACCTGCTGTATGCTACTGCTAATGCTACATTCCTTTATCCTAATTCAGATATAGATTTGTACACAGCTCTATGTGGTTGGGACTGCAGACAGTGTCCTCATTAGAGAGGTGTCCCTATTCAGTGTCCTCATTAGAGAGGTTCCCCATATTCAGAGTGTCCTTTATAGACAGGTTCCACTGGAATGCTGTGGGCAAAGGACAAGGGCTGCTATTCCCTCGTGCATATGGACAAGAGGGTCCCCTTGTGCACCTGTATAGTTTGGGGAAGGGCTTCCGGAATTTGTCAGTATATTCACATGTCTCTGGTCTGCTGACTTATATGCACATATGCAACAAGCTCCTATGAAATCCGACTCCGAAATACTCACTCAGGTATATATTGTGTAAGTGCGTATACATTGTTGTGAGGCAAGGGCTTCTCCGCTGGCTGTTGCATGAACAGTAAAAGCTTCTATGCCGGTTATATATGTGCTGAATGTTTCCCTACTGTATACGTTGGTGTTGCTACTCTTGTCTGTGACCAGGCTGCTAATCCCACAAGTTTGTGTATAATTGTATTGTGATGGCTTTCACTGTCTGACTGCATATACCAGTATGTGTACATGCATGGCTACACTGAGGAGGTGACTACAGTGCTAACATTTGCTGTATACGTATTTAGAACTGGATCAAGAACAGACACCCATTGCTATCATGTATGTACAGCATACATAGATGCCATCGCAGCGTTACATAAATTATATACATCATCAACATTAGTTCACCTTGTGGTCAAGCTAGATACAATGAAGCTGATAATACATTTTATGTAGTTTGGAATGCACATATATACATAGTACATAGTACATTACCACAGCACTATCATGTGTACACTTCAGCATTGTTGACATAATCATGACATGACGTAATCATGACATGACATAATCAAAGTGCTCCACATTTAGTGTACATGGCTATAGTGCATGCATAGTCACCAAACCACACTGGTACACAGGTTTAGTGACTGGGGAGGCCTGATCACTGGTTCTTGGGTCAACAGGACGGAGTGACTGTTCCCTAGGGTGCCCATCACTGGTCCTGTACAGCACTCTGGTTGAGGCTAATAGTATTACGTGCATGCATCACCTGTGCTGGCTACCTGGCTCACTGATGTATTTCCTTTCCATTCCTGTTCACACATAGCCACTTGCGGTCAATACCGCGGCCTCGTTCTGGATCTGCAGGTGGTCGGAGGGGATGACACTAAAGGGTACATCGAAGCTACAGTTTTGTTAAGGAACGGTTCCGCCGTAACTGGCCCCATTTGTGGCACCGTGAACAGCATCACTGCCACCTTTGCGTGCTACAACAAAGACCTGCTTTCTAGTAATGCCCAGGGAACAGTAGATAGCATTGGGTGAGTGTGTGCAATGAAGGCAGGCAGCCACAATTGTTTGGCTGCTTGTGAATGGGGCATTTTGACTACAGTGTCGTGTGTGTGTATAGCTGGTCGATAGTGTAGTTGGAGGGCCAGGTCGGGTCAAGCATGTGGATTCACACTCTTATACTTAATACAGAACTTATTGTACTACTGCAATATTATATTAATGAGTACATTGGAGAAAGCTAAGCAAAGTGTTGGTTCAATCTGCCAGTGGCAGCCGTCGTCTCTTCCATCATCTTGCCAACCTTATCATGTGAATTTTTGACAAAGCAGGCAACGGGGATAACCTCCAAACACTAGCAGTGGACTTGTGGGTAAGTTGCACCATATGGTGAGACAATGTTTGTTTGGCTAATCAGTGAATGCCAAGGCACAAACTCTCCCTAGTCATGATACTCCAATTCCCCTTCCAATTGGGAATGTGCACCATAATGGCTTTTCCTCTGAGAAGTCCCGGCAACACTTCTTATCTTGCATTCCTTCCTTATCATTGTAGCTTTCCTATCTGAATACACAGAGAATATATGGTTGCTCGTGGCCGACCAGAGACTCCACAAAAAACTATAATTATTAGGTCTCACTAAGGGTTACATTAGGATTAGTAATTGTCAGTTCATCTATCCCGTCAGTACGCTAGTGGTAGTGGGGTAGTAAAGGTGCCTGCCTGGGCTTAATAAGTTGAAGTTCATTTCACAATGGCCATTCTTTAACTTGTGACTTGGGACAAAAAGTCTCCAGTAGAAGATACTACAGTGTGCATTTATAATGTATTGCGCTTGGACCAAATCTCTTTTTGATTCATTAAAAGCATTTACGTAAGTGGCATTAATAAGCTGCCAACATGTGTTTGTAGAGTATTGCATGGATTTGCTGCTTTGTGGACCCTCCAAAGTTAGAGTATTGTAGAGTTTTGTAGAGTATTGCATTTATTACACATATTACAACACACATGCACAAACACACTCATACACACACACACACACACACAGACCACACACCTGTTCTGTTTGTTGCTTTGTGCACCCTCCAAAGTTATTTTAGTAGTTGCTATATACATAAGGTGACTCCCATCCTGTGTGTATGTGTTATGTGTGTCTGACCTGTCCTCTGTGACACACATAGGGGTATCTCACAGCCCACCTCTGCACCTGTTTTGAGTAACCTTGCATGCAACAGTTATTTCAGAAGTAACGACCAGGTATCCTATGGATGTACCTTCAGCACTGCGGCTTCGTGTGCCCCCGGGGACTCTGTTGCTGTTGGATGCAGTGAGTCACTGGTCATTGTAGCCACACACACACACACACACACACACACACGCACGCACACACACGCACACACACACACACACACACACACAGACACACACACACGTACACGCACACACACATGCACGCACGCACACACACACACACACACACACACACACACACACACACACACACACGCACACACACACACAGACCATGCACCTGTCCTGTTTTGTTGTTGTAACTGATCGCACTTACACACAGTTACCCCCCTTTCACATGACCAGCCTTAAACCAGTTTGGAAACCGTTTCCAAACTGGAAATGGTTTCCAGTGGCCATGTGAAAGGAGGGTTAAAGAGGCATGCTTGAACTGTCCTCACTCTCCATAAAGTTTACTCCGTCAATCATCATCTCTTTCACAGATTTGACTGGAGGTGAACTTGCGGCCATAATAATTGTTTGCATAATTGTCTTTGTTGTGGTCCTCGTGGGAGGTATTCTGTTATGTATATTCTGCTGCTGTTCCAAGCAAACGGTGTGCTACCAGACTATGGGAGCTAGAAGAGCTCGACAGAGGACAGGCGCTGTGCTTATGACCATCATCCCTCCTGCTAGTAGTCTGGAGGCGCGCGAGCAACCATTTCAGAGTGAGCCTGAGCCCCCTGAGTACAAGGAGGCAATAGCTGAGGAACCAGACAGTTCGCCTCCTCCGCCTTACGAGGATTAATCAAACATACTTTGACAGCAGTAATGATATTGTACAGTAAAAAGCTTTTCTATGTTATACAATATGTACATTTCACTCCTGCAGCTGCTATATTAATTATAATGATCATGTATGTATAATAATGTATCTAGTGGTTCAGAAGTTGTATAAAATTATAGCATGTGTACAGAGTCATGGACGTGTGCTTGATTGAGTTCTAGCCAGTGTATATAGGTAAAAATATAAGAGATCTACAGTACACTTATACATTGTCACAGTGGTACCGGTGCATGCAAATCCATGTTGAATTCACCCTGTAACCTGTTCACACACACACACACACACACACACACACACACACACACACACACACACACACACACACACACACACACACACACACACTAGTCTAGCTAGCTAGACCATCCCTAGAACAAACGCCGGGAACCCGGAAGGGGCAGCGTTTGTTCTAGGAACGGTCTAGCCATAGGTAGACTCCACGCCCCTGGCGTTTGTTCTGGGGATGGTCTAGCACACGCATTTATAATACAGCGGT